>CAUJNA010001147.1:163488-468488 GCA_963377175.1 Effrenium voratum
TTCAATCACTGCTTTGGCTCAAGTGCTGAAAACAGCGCGTTGCACCGCGCTAGCCCCAAGGTTAAGGGAGAGGCCGCAGTCACGGAGGGGTTCGTTCCTTTTAAGGTCCCGGGTTCCCCCGTTGTTGACAAAACTGTGTTTCCCTCTCCTTTGAGTGGTTATTAGCCGTAACGCTTTTCGGGTAAACAAACCCTTCCGTGACTGCGACCTGTTGGTCGCACATGGAAGTCGGCCCTCACCGCGGCACACGCGGTGGGAAAGGGCCGCGTGCCCGATTGTACAACACTCTGCAGCAGATCGTCGTCGACGAGTACAAGCGGCAGAACAGACGATTCCGGTGGGTCAGATTTGCGGACGCCTCGAAGCAACAGGTCGAGGCGCTCTTCTCCTGGCGTGAGTCACTGGATAGTTGGCACCTGTGGAATTTTGACCAAGAAGCCTTCGACGTGATCCAGGCCGCGGACAACGCTTATCAGCAGCGTCTCGCATTGGTTGAAACCACAGGAGTGGTCTTGCCGCAGGGTGCGCCATCTCAGGATCAAGCCGCAGCCTCAGGCGCGGCGGGAGCATCGAGCAGTGCAGCGGACTGGCTTCGTCCTCCGACGCCTCCATCAGCTTCCTCCTGGTTGCAAGATTCGCGCACTCCTTTGCCTCGCATTCGGCCATCTGCAGAGGAAAGACAAGCCGCAAAGTCAACTCTTCGCGGGGTATACGCTAAAGCTGCGGAAACGCGGCGGGAGAGCAGCAGGGAACGGTCAACACAAAGATCGAGGTCCCCATCGCCACGAAGGTCGAGGTCTCCATCAACATCACCGAGACGAGGACCAACTGCTGCTGCCCCTGTGGAACAAAGGGCTCATAGTGTTGAACCCGCGCTTGCGCGGGAGGGAAGGCCATCCAGGACTTCCCTAGCCACACGGCCCATCGTTTTGGCTCCACAGAATAGCATCTACCCTGTGACTAGGTTTGACGAACACGGCACCTGGGTATTGGTGCGGGAGGCATCACAACCACGTGAAGCGGCTCCTCATCGGCGAGCGCAACGGACGTCTGGGCAGCTTCGCCAGATCCTTACCTCCTCGCTGACGAGACGTGGAGGGACCCGCCAAGGAGGTCCTCCACGAGCTCACGCTCACGGTCTCCTGACCGCCGCCCGGCGCCTGCGGAGCACTTCCGCCTCGACGCCTACAGCTCGGACGAGGACCCACCGCAAGACGCGGAGTCCATCAGGACGGGCAGGTCAGCATACGTGCCTCGGCGCGTTTACGAGGCGCCGACTCACTCCGAGCCCATCGCGCTTCACAGCCGAAGAATCGGGGCAGTTCAACCGCCGCCCCCAAAGGCCGCTCCCAAGGTCATCTTCGGCAGCAAGCCTCCGTTGCCCAAGGAGATCCCCAAGGCAGTTTCTCCAGCGCCGGCAAAGGCAGACATCCCGAGGAAGTCACCGCCAAGGGCCAGATCTCCGGTTCGGACTCAGAGTGCATTCGGGTACAAGGCACCTCCGCGAGGCTTGAACAAGGCCGAACCCAGAAGCAAATCGAGCTCAAACCCGCCACAATTCGGGTACATCGTCAAGCCGCCACCTCCGCAGGTCGCTCAAGCAGCTGCTGCTAGCGCTGCAACTCCCGAAGCTGGCTCGCGATTCCGCTCGCCACCAAGGAGGGCACCGCCTGCGCCCCCGCCGCCACCACCTCCGCCTGGAAGGCCGGTGCCGCCCAAGGAGCTTGTTGTTGCTCTTGACTGGCACGGAGTTCTTGACGTTGGGCAGCAGGGACCCCACCTCAACCCGGAAGTGATCCGACATCTCGTTCAGTTTGCAGCGGACTACGCACCTATAAATTTTATAGTGCTATCCTTCGTGGGCAGGGCTGCAAGCGAGTATCGCCGCCGCGAATTTCAGGTCGCCCTGGAGCACGCGCGGACAACATCTGGACTCACTTTTTCTGCGATAAAAATCGTTCACGAACGGTTGGGAAGGGGAGGCAAAGCAGACGCCCTGCAAGGGCTGGGCGTACACGCCCTTATTGACGATACAGCATCGATTGTCCGTGAAGCTCAAAAGACAGGCATCGCGGCGTTCCGGAACTTTCCGCACTTCGGGCCGGGAGGTTTTGCTAACGCACTTGAGAACCTCGGTGAGTTCATTGAATCCCGGAACAGACAATTTATTCCGGCGGCGAGGGGCCTGCATCCATCGCAGTACCTCGAGGAGCTCCACCGATCTGCATCTCAGCTGCCCGCCAGCCGGGTACTTCGATAGCCATTGCTGCAAGCCGTTAAAACCGTCGCTTTGCGCGGTACAGCTTTTGCAATTACAAGCCTTCGATTTGCAGACAAATTCTCAATACAGCTTGGCAACATCTCTCGATAAAGCACCATAGTGCGGCAGTGCGGATCAATCAATCTACAAGTACAATTACAAATACAGAATTTATCAGGTGCAAAGCAGCAGGGCGTATTTTCTTGAGTGGCTCACTTGAGCGTTTCGCAACGTATTTTCTTGAGTGGCTCACTTGAGCGTGTCGCAACCAGCTGCCAATCCAGGGATATCTCCTCGTAGCACCTTTTGACACGCTGCTCAAAGCGCGTGGAGCTAGCTTCGTGTGAGTGCAAAAGTTGCATTGCTGTGTCATGGCTTCAACGGGTTTGTCACCGCCATCAGAACCCCGTTCAAGGTCAACCCCAAATAGGGATTCTGAACCGGATGACCCTGACCTAGCCATGGTTCCTGCAGTTATGTCCACAGTTCGCACATCCACACCTCAACGAGCAGCCCAAACACGACCATCATCACCCCCGAGTGGTCCGATCGTGTCAGAACCGACATCATCCGAAGCTTCCCCAGCCATTCAGTTTCCTTCACAGGGATCGCAGTTACCTGACCCGATGACTAACGTACCCGCTGCGGCATTTATAGCTGGAGCTGCGGTGCAGCAAGCTCATCGAGCATCCGACCTCGCTGCTCAGGCAGCCAATCACGCCTTGCACCAACAGCAGGCCGCCGATCAGGCGAGACAAGAGGCCGGATGGATCAGGGAAAGGGCTGTAAGAGAAGTTTCAGACGTTAGGGTTCAGGCCGCTCAGCTAGCTTCGCAAGCACAGCAGGCTGTACAAACAGCACAACAAAGTGAGGCTCAGGCTAGGCAACTAATCGAGCAGACACGACAGGAAGCCATTGGCCATGTCGAGAACGCACGACAGGTTGTTAATGCCACTCAACAGGACGCTCAGCATGAGGTTCAACGCATTGTTCAAGAGGCTCAACAGGCAATCTCACAAAGAGAACAAACCATTGCCAGTCAAGAGCATACCATTCGTGGATTGTCCCAGGAAAATTCTGTGATGCATCAACGACTTGGTGATCTCGAACGTGTTGTTGCACAGCTCACCCAACAAGCTCGTGCGACCCCTGTTCCGATGCAAGAGTCCCCGCCAAAAGCCGCATCAATAGCCGAAACAGCTACGGAAACAAGCGCGGCTAAAGCCTCAAGTCAAGGCACAGTTCCCCCAGGAACCCATCAGCCGGTTGGAGCACCTCAGGTTTCAAGTTCACAAGATGCCTCCGGTGTTGCCGCATCGTCGCAAGGGAATGCTTTTACAAGTACTATCCCCGACCCTCCGTGTGGTTCTGTTCAAAGTTCAGGACTTGGTCACGATGCCCCAGCTGATTCAAGGGACCCTGGTGGGGGTGCAACAAGTCAACATCTCGTAGGCCATTCGGCAGTGCTAGGAGCAGCGTCCTCTGTTGGAGACGCAGCCCCCGGCGCGTCGAGGACTAGCGGGTTGGGTAGAGACGGTACAAGGGATCAAGCCGATGTGAGAGTGCAAGTGACGGCGTTAGCGGAAATGGTTCAGCAGCTTTCCCAATTGGTTGCTAATCAAGTGGCTCCGCCACCTCCGCCTCCGGCCGCACCACCTCCAGTGCCTCCCATGCCCTTTGCAGGGGCGCCGCCTCCGCCAAAAGCTGGCAACGGCACTCATGTTCCGCCAGTACCAATCACAATGTTGGGAGGGTTATACTCGTCATCCCCACAAGCGCCATCGGCAGCAAGCTCCGACACATCATCAGACTCTGATGGAGATGATGATGCCCCACAATGTCGAGTTTGCGGCGGCAGCCATGAAGACACGGATTGCCCATACCTCACCATGAATGGTGGTGGGGGAGGTGGGGGAGGCCCTGGCCAGTTCCCCAATGCAGACCCGTCTCAAGCTGCCGACCCTAGTGTAGGCATGACCGTCACCGATCACGCCACGCATGAGGAATCCGTTGTTCGCGTCAAGGACCTCAAGGATCTCGTGTTGCCATCCCCTCCGGAGAACGCTGGACAGGCTAGAGGTTTCATCAACCAAGTTTTGATGGCCATCGGTCGACTCCAGAAGACCCCCGGAGATGAAGTTTACCAGTGGGCCCAAGCATGCATGTCCTCCACCGAGCAAGAACTCATCGCGGACAAGCGTTTCCCACGGTTAGATCGTGAAATAGCCGCAAAGCTCCTTAAAACCTGCCGTAAAGGTAAGTTCGGGCTCTTGTTTCAGAATATGGTTGAACAAGAGAGAATCTCGTCAGGTGGGATGCCCGTAGGGAGAATCATGTTGCGTGCTATCTTCAAGCACTTTCAGTTAGAACGAGGTAGGCTCGGAACCTTAGGAGGTCGCAACTTGTTAAAGTTGTCTCTTGCAGGCCCGTCCCTTGCTGACCTGGATGCCTTTCGGGAGAAGTACGTTTACGTGCTGACCGCAATTCCCGTGGCAGAACAACCCAGGGAAACAACCTTGTTTGATCATCTGTTGGATGAGCTGGAAAAGTGCACTGCGCTGAAGCCTAAGGTAGAAAAGGCACGGGAAGCCCCTTTCGGTAGCCACCGTAGGAAGCCGGAATGGTTGTGGTCCAAGGTTGATCTAGCCTTGGAGCTCCATCAGGACAAGCGGAACAGGGATGAGTTTGACAAAAGTCTTCAAATCAAGCCAGCCGTTATGTCCCAGGGGAATAATTCTAATGCCATGCCCGCAGCAAGCAGCGAAGACAAGCCCAAGAAAAGTAAGAAGAGCAAAAAGGATAAATCTGCTGACCAGCAGACTCCGGCAGCCCCTGCGCCGAAGGTTAAAGCTCCAAAGCCGCCTCCTCCTAAAGCTAATGCAGCTCCAGCCCCAAAGGGTAAAGGTAAGGGCGGTTCGAACGATAACCTTACTCCTAGGTCTAAGGCCATCAGTAAGACAGCCACTATGACCGCGGCGGAGAAAGCCAAGATGCCATGCATGTTTTATGCCTATAATTCGTGCAAGGCCAAGCAGTGTGCGTTTCTCCACAGTGATTCCAACAAGTACAATGGTCCCAAGCCCAAAAGTTTGTTGTCCCCGCCGCCGCCAAAGGCGAGTGCAGCTGTTGCACAGCTCATTCCGGCAATGGCAAGCGTCGCCTCCGATGACAATCGCATTAGTTGGCTTTGGGATACTGCCGCAGGGAGACACTTGATCGGACGTCAAGCTTTGAATAGCAACATGATCAAGTGCGTGCGCGAGAGCAGCACACCCGTAGGTTTTGCGACTGGGGGTGGTGCCCAACAAGGCACTACTTCATTAGGGTTCGAGGACAGCCGAGTGATACCTGCTGAAGAGCAGGTGTACGTCCTCCGTGATTGCCCACCAGCGCAATCCATCGGTAAGACCGTAATGGATCAAGGACACCTTTTCATTTGGGATCCACGTGAAAACGTTCCGTACCTTGTTCCCCCAAAGGACATCAGTAGATGCAAGATTAACGTGCCCCGCAATGCGCGCATTAATGCATCTAGGGTAGTGGAATACGTTCCCCAATATGATGAGGTGGTAAAACCCAAGTTGGCAGAGTCGTCAACTCACCTCTGGCCGATTGAAGCCGCTGCTATGAGCACGGCCGAAGACGATGTCGTTTCTCTGTGCGATGACTCGTGCCAAGCGTCAGATGAGGGTGAGATAGATCAGGTTCCTGTGAACATGCTAGCGGCCGAGGAAGCCCCTCCTCCCGAGGACGAACTTCCATTGATCGCCTTCGGAGATGGTGACCCGACACATGATACTGCGCTGAAGGAGCAAGCAAAATCTCCCGAGCACATGAGGTCCCATTTCCCGAAGAACCCGTTTTGCAAGGTGTGTTCAATCTCAAAGACCACTTCTGCAAGGGTAGCGCACAAAAGGGATGCTAGATCAGACGACAAAGTCGATGTCCCAACCGCACCATTTCAGCAGTTGGCTACCGATTCGGTGATTCTTGCCATGGGCGATGAACATCTCGGAGTAGGTGTCGGAGGAATCAAATCTCACCATGTAGTACGTGATGTTTTCTCAGGCGTTCGACTTGCCTACCCTGTGAGTAGGCGGGACACGCAAGCGCATGTCAAAAACTTCCGTCAGTTCATGGGCCTTCGGGCCACTGATTCGCCGCCAACATGTCTAGTAAAAATGGATGCAGCAGGAGAGCTCGAAGGAGCGGCCCACGAAGTCGGTCTCGTCCCCGAGACAAGCTTACCGAACAGGTGGCCACACAACACCGTTCTGGAGCGCGACATTCGCGAAGAGAAGGAATGCTGCCGCAGCATCCACATGCAATCAGGGTTGCCCTATTCGTTGCATACGTTTAGTTACCCATTTGCATGCCTCTCCATGTCGTTCGACAGGCCTGCACCATTCAGCCCAGGGAAAACCCAATGGGAAGCCCTCACCAAGGAAAAGTTCCAAGGTAAGAGATGCTGTTTCGGGCAATTGGTTTGGTACAGAACCAAGACTCCTGGCAAGCTCACTCTCGATCCGAACATGGCGCCTGCGCTCTTTTTGGGTTGGAGGGTCGATCCGGGGTTGCGGTACCGTAACGTGGTCAAAGTCATGGACTATGAAGCCTTCCGCAAAGATGGTTCCATTTCCGTTCACGATGTTCCTGAACCGGAATTGTTCGTTGAAGACGGACCCCCAAGCTTTCCGATTGCAGCAGCAGCAGATAGAGCATTGCATGGTGGCAAGACAGAAGGGTCTGATCCCCCACCTATGCCCCTGCGAGAGGCGCCCTTTGGTGCCCCACCGACTCCATCCGCTGTCAAGTCAAAATCCGTGTACATAACTGTTGAGAGGATCATCAAGTTCAAGGAAACGCCAGGTTGCCGTGCATGCACCGGTCATTCCAAGATTCACAGTGCCGAATGCAAGAAGAGGTTCTCCGAACTTGTTTCTGCAGATCGAGCTGAAGCAGCTGCAAAAAGCGCTGCCAAAACTGAATCTAAGGAACCCATTCCCATTGTTCATACTGAAGGGGATGAGGAGCTAGCTAGAGCAATCCACGCATCCGAGCATGGAGAGGATCCTAAGCCCGCAGTTAGTGCAGAAGATGTTGCGCATGAATTTGATGCAGCCGAAGCTGGGGAGCCCGCTCCCTCAAGACCCGGTGGCTCATTTTTCGATACCGCGCCAGCGACAGCCGCTACATCGCAAGGTGAAGATTTTTGGGTGTTCAAAGAAAATGCCAACTGTTTGGTCCGATACCATATCATGCCAAGGCAAAATCTCTTTACCCCAAAAGAGGTCGAGGATTGCCCCGTTTCCCCAGAAAGATTTACTGCAGCTCGCACCACTCGTGCCGTGTTTCAGGGGGGCAAAGCAGACAACATCCATGATGGTTGGTTTGGTAGCCGACCCAATCGCTCACTTGGAGATGCATGGACCGGGTTCACAGTGTTCAAGTTAAAACCCATTCAGTCCGATTGTGTTATCACCACAGGTGCAGCCGTGATGTTAGACTCCGTACCGCCGACACCTCTCACCGATGCGTCAAAGAACGGTCGTCCGAACACATTGCCAATTTTTGGCATGCCATGCAGCGCAGAGGTTGAAGCTCCACAGCGCAAGCAGTTTGAGGTTGGAAATCATCGTGCCCGCAAGAAACAGGCACGTATTGACAAGTTGCCTGTGATGTTCGAATACGCATGTTCACCAGAGTCCAACATGGGTCGCGTGTTTGAAGGTCTTGGCATACCTCATGTTAGGCTGGCTAAAGAGTTTATCGACCTTAGCACAGATGAAGGAGAAATCCAGTTGCAGTCGCAGATTGAAGGTTGTGATAAACCCAATCTCTGGGCCGCAATTCCCTGTACATCAGGTTCAGCATGGCAACGCCTTAATAAGGCCAAGTTAGGAAGCCAGTTCAAAAAGAAACTGAAGCAAAAGGTTAGAGAGTCGAGAGAGTTGTTCTCCAGATTCAGACGTCACGCAGAGACTGTCCTCCATCAGGGGGGTAGTGTTTCGTTTGAATGGCCAAGGGATTGCGACAGCTGGGCTAGGGATGATGTTTCTGCATTCTTTAGAGAATACGCACACGTCTTCACCCCAGCGACCTTCCATGGTTGCGCCCTAGGTCTGAAGGACAGCAATGGTTATCCCATCAAGAAGCCATGGAAAGTCATGACCAGCAATAGCACACTCGCATCCGCACTAGGTGCATTCAAGTGTCCGCACGAAAAAGGGTATAAGCATTCGCTTGCAGCAGGTAACAAGACCGCAAAGACCGCTTTCTACCCCGAAGGCATGTGTCTCACAGTTGCCCGTGCGCTGTATCCGACAGTTCAACCCGTTGTGCCTGCGATGCCTGTCCAAGTGCCATTGCCTCTCGATCACCGGGAACGTGAACAGCAGTTGAAGCACATATCCCCTCTCTCTGGTTTGGAAGATATAGGTGTTGCTGTTGAGTCCGATGAAAAGTGTCACAACATTCTTGAGCAAGTTCTTGATGTTGAAAATCTCATCGCACATTCCCTAGGACAAGTCAAAGAGAAGAAGGATCCTGAGATCACCGCAATGGTGACCAGACTCTTGTCACGTGCCGAAATGTTGGCTTCCCCGGAAGCTCTTGAAGCCGTTCGACTTGAAGCCACAGGCCTGGAGAAAGCCGGTGCCTGGGATCTAAATTCAGTCCGAGAGTACGATCAAGTCGCTGCTGAGGCGCGACGATCCAGTATAAAAGTTCATTTCGGGCAGTTGATGTCGCTAGCATCCGTCAAGTTCGCCGAACTCGCGAAACACCTTCAGAAGATGAAAGGTAGGATTGTGTATCGCGGAGACTGTGCGAAAGACGAACATGGCGCAGCAGCTGTCTACCAAGAGTTGGGAGCAAATCCCACGAGCGTACAAGGTCTTAATAACTGTCTCGCTTATGGATCCCTGCCAGGGAATTCCACCACAACAGCGGACGCTATAAAGGCTTATGTGCAAGCACTGCTGAAGTCCAAGTACCAAACTTGGATCACACTCCCGCCTGAGCTCCGGCCAAGGTGGTGGCGCGAGCGTTTCGTGAAACCTGTGGTTTTGCTCGTTAAAGCTCTTTATGGGCATCCTGACGCTGGCGGACTCTGGGAGGCACACCTCAAAGGGTTCATTAGTGAACTTGGAGGGCGTGAGGTCGCAGAGTTTCCTGGAAACTTCTGGTTCAAGGAGTCCGGGTTACTTCTCTCGACATACGTCGACGACTTGACGTTGGCCGGCCCCAGCCACCTTCATAAAGACTTCTGGGAAAAGTTAACAAGACTGGTTGATATAGAACCCCCAGAAGACATATATCGGGTGCTAGGCAGGAACCACCTTTTGATAGATGCTCCAAAGGACCCAACTGAACCCGATCTTAATGCCGCAATGGGCAGATTGAAAGGGGGCATGGCGTTCGACATGCGGGATTATGCCCGTCAAACGGTGGCATTATATCTTGAGGTTGCACAGCTAAAAAGTGAAAAGTTGCGTGATGCCACCACTCCATTCTGTCCCTGCTGGATCCCTCGATCCTGCAGATGACGCCTTGGAGGGTGAGCTCGGCTTCGCCGCTTGCCGCGTGTTGATGAAAGCCTTATGGCTCGGCCGTTTGGCACGCCCAGACCTGGTCAAGCCCATTGGCGACCTTGCATCATTTGTTCAAAAATGGTCTAGAAACTGCGATAAGCAGCTACATAGGCTTGTTTGTTACATAAACAGCACGGTCAACAACACGCTAGTAGGCACAGTTCAAGATTCGACTGAGGATTTGCATCTGTCTCTATATGTGGACGCCGATTTCGCTGGAGAACGGGACGCAAAATCCACGTCCGGAGGATTCTTGATTTTGAGTGGTCCGCACACGCATTTTCCACTTGCGTGGGTGTCTAAAAGGCAGACATCGGTCTCCCGATCGACAACCGAGGCGGAGATTGTTTCTCTCGCATACTCCCTTTATCAGGAGGCGCTCCCTGCGCTTAGCTTGTGGGAGCTTATCTTGGACCGACCATTCCATCTCAAGATCCACGAGGACAACCAGGCGACTATCCTCGTAGCAAGGAAAGGTTTCTCATCCAAGCTACGCTGTGTCCAGCGAACACACAAGGTGAACCTCGCGTGCATCGCAGAACAGCTTGAAAGCGAACACATCTCGATAGAATACGTCCAAACCGACATGCAGTCAGCGGACATCTTCACGAAAGCACTTCCACCCAACAAGTGGGACCATGCCATCCGGTTGCTCGGCATTCGTGTTGACCTTCCAGAGAAGCTTGAAGACGTTCGTGAAAGTAGAGCCGCTAAAGCAGCTGCCTAGTGCGCTGCAGCATGTCCGCAAAAATTTCCAAAAGTGTGCAAAGTGCCTGGGTGATGCTTGAATAACTTGTGTCAGTCGTTGTGATGTAAACTTGACTTCAAGTTGGCGTGGTAATGCGCCCAAGACACTCCCTCAGTGCCGTCAATGAGGGGGGAGTCAATTATCACGATGACATTTATGGCCCAGAGGTACATGAGGTAGGTCCCCATGTAGTCAGTTGCATGTTGTACATTCAAGTCATTGCCAGAGCATGATTCAATCACTGCTTTGGCTCAAGTGCTGAAAACAGCGCGTTGCACCGCGCTAGCCCCAAGGTTAAGGGAGAGGCCGCAGTCACGGAGGGGTTCGTTCCTTTTAAGGTCCCGGGTTCCCCCGTTGTTGACAAAACTGTGTTTCCCTCTCCTTTGAGTTGAACCTCCCTCAGTTCCAGGTGACTTAAGCAAATGCAAAAGGCTCTTTGGGGCTTGCTGTCGATTTTCCTTCCGGTTTGCTTGTGGCTTCCTTTCCTTTCTTTTGGGTTCTTTCTGGAATCTTTTTGCTTTGTTTTGGCCTTTCGGTGTCCTTGTGGATTTTCTTGCTTCTTTGTTGGTTTCCACTGGGTTTTCTTCCTTTTGGTTTTCTTCCTGGGGATTTTATTACTGTCTTCCTGTTGGGTTTCTTCTGGTTCAGCTTCTTTGTTATCTTCGTTTTTGCTTTCCAAATAGTTTCAACCAGTTTGGGCCACTTTGGCTGGGGCCGACAGGGGTCGCCTTTGATTTTTTGGATCTACGTACTGGGCTCGCCAAAAATCTACAACATTGCCTTCCAAACGGTTCAAAGAGAAACGAAAGGGTTCCGGAAGTGACTTTGAGAGCCACTCAACATGCAACCACTTTAATGGACCCAAAAATCAGGAAGACGTGGTTCATCGCCGACTTCCTCATCGCCCGGTCCCCCAGAACCCGTTTGCATCGGCAGATTCGATCATTCGGCCGCGGAGGAACAAGCACTTTCGTCTGTGGATGGTATGCCATAGCATACTTGTTTCTCGGACAGCCTGAACAAAGAATCGTCAAAGCAACCCGAAAGTCCCCCAATATTGAGACAGACCTGAAACATGGCACCGCGGCCAATACCCAAACTTTACATCCCATGATGTCCAGGGCACTCGCCTAGGTCATGGTAGACGTCGGCCTCAAGGCTGGCCCCGACGAGTTGACGGTCAACACGTGCTAGTCCACCCAAAGTTGGGGCAAATGGGTACCCGAGTGCTGGTGGCGTGAGGTGACTGAGATCATGGCGGCCAACAGCAATGACTCCCTCAGCCGCTTGGCCCGACTCAAGATCAGCAGGGGCTATGGCGCAATGGTAGCGCGTCCGCCTCGTAGTCGGTAGTCCCGGACTACCGACGACGAGGCGGAAGGTTGAAGGTTCAAGTCCTTCTAGTCCTATGTGCTCGTCCCTTTCTTCCACCAAATCCAACCTTCGCCTTGCACCCACGAAAAGTTGGTTTAGTTGTAGTTTCCACTACACCGCAAGTGAAAGTTTGCCGGGCAGCTGGAATTCCCAGATCAGTCGCCCTTTGGTATCAGGTTTCCCTTGCTGGCTTAGTGGATGACGAAGGCTACATACCTTTCGTTGCCATTGTGCCTGATTATGAGCAATGTTCCTATGTGCTTCGGGGATTGCTAACGGTTAACGCCACCTCGCTTGTTACCAAAGGTTTCTTTGTGAAGACCAGCCCGTTTTTGTCTTTGGTTTTTAGTTGGTTTGGAGTTTTTGGGCTCCAGGGTTTGAGTGTTTTAGGGTTTAGTTGTAGTTTCCACCAACCCAAAAGCTCAGGTTTACCAGACCATTTTTAAGGACAGATGTTAGGGTTGCCGCCCACCAGAAATTCAGTTCGAACCTGAAGCTTTCTTTTGAACTTTCCGAGTGGTTGCCCCTTCGGGGCGTTCGGGACTGGATTTGTCCCTCTCGCCTCTTTTATTTTGCCGGGAACCATGGTGCCAAAGGTATTTGCCGCAGATATGCGGGTCATAGGCAGAAAAGTGTTCGGTTTTTGTGTTTTCCTCTGCCTGGAGCTTCTTCAAACTGCAAAAAGCAAGGTGTGGAAGAATTCCCGGGCTTTTGGAGGGTTTAGTTGCGACACTTAGGGATATGTTGTGTATGTCCCTTGCTCTGGGAGCAACCTTGATATGTGCCGGGAAGAAGGAACATCAACGCTGCCAGGGTTGCTCCTAGTGCCATGGCAGCATGGGCCACACTTCGGGAGTCTCACCATGGCATACGTACGGATCCGGGATATGTATTTGTTCAGGGTTCCTTATTTTTTGGTTGCTTTCAACAGGAAACCAGGGCGGAGCTCTAGAGAGTTTTTCAGGCATTGTAACCGGAAACAAAAGTCAAACTTAGAGAATCGTTGGGGATTGAATCCATGAGACCAGTCCAAAGGGTGCTTGCCATGCAGAAATGGGTCGTTTTATTTTTTGTTGAGTTGGTACAGTACCCAGGGAAGCCAAAAATTAACCACCCGTTTTGAGGGGTCCCCTAAAAATAAGACACCCCGAACTGCTTCTGGCGTTTCCTTTCGTTTTAACTTTAAACAGCAGCCCGATGTTTGGGACGTTTGAGAAGTTTTTATTCCCCCTCGATCTGACGGTTGGCTGGGGCCTCAGAACCCCTCACATTGCCACCGATTTGAATCGACACGTTGGCTGGGAAGCCCTGTCTGGGGTTCAAACAACCTTTAAAGCAAGGGGGGTTAATATAACCAACATGATTCGCCTAAAGATGTTCATCATCCAAATTGGGTCAGCCATTCTTTTAATGGGCAAGGAACCGTGGGAGGAAGGGTAAGAGTTTTGGGGGGTTTGCTTTCAGAGCCCCAAATTTCTACCCATGGCTTCCTCCGAGCCATTTTGGATAGGACTTCAAAGTCATTTCCGCGAAGCTCGTCGCCGCGCGCCGAGGTTATGTGCGGCTGCTGCGGGTCCTGAGATTCTTGCGCTTCATCCGGCTGCTGCGTTTGTCCAAGGCGGGCAGAAGTGAGCGGAAGAAAGCTCATCGGCTTCCATTGCCATGCTTTTGGTGGTGGCGTGCTTGCACTTTTTCAAGGAATTGACAGTGGTGTTTTTGCCCGCCACCTTCCCACAAGAAACGGTGGAGTTGCAGTGGGATTTGGAAGTACATTGACCTGACTCGAGTTGGACTGTTCCAAGGTTTGTTCCCTCCTGTGGATCCTTTTGTCACATCTCATCTAATGTGAACCCCGGATTACTCACCCCCCTTTGATTTTGATGGGGGGAGGAGCACGCCCTTTTGGTGCGGGTTTACTACTACTGAATGGGACGCCCAGGGGTATGGAGTCAGAAGTGGCAGTATATACTCCAAAAACAAGGCTCATATGGCATGCATTTAATTTTGGCGTGCTTTGGTGGACATCATTTTGGTTGGACGTGATGTTCACCAACCACTTTTTGAGGTTTCCTGTTAAGATTCATGATCTTGGCGGCGTTTTTCATTGCTTTCCACGGTGGGTGGACGAAACCCTGCACCACCTAAGAAACCCTGAATGATGATTCCCCTGTAAATACCAACACACAAGGGTTTTAGCCATGGCGTTCTTAGGTTGCGCGAACTAGATTTCGTCCACCCACAGTACTCTAGGGCTACCTTCCCCATTCTTTCCAGGAATCCTTCTTTCTAGAAAACCTCTGAAACCCAGGGCGAACGGATTCGGTTTTTGAAAAGAACGATGGTTGGACCCTAGAAGTATGGCTCCTCGCAAGATCCCATCTCAGAGCGAATAAATGTTCGGTGACTCGGTGCAGATCGCCACCGCAGTGGAGATCATGTACCGCCGGATCAAGTCGCCGTGCCCCGGCGCGGAACACCAAGAAGACAGGCAAACCCATTGCCCATTCCTGTTTCTCACCTCCTTTGTGTTTGGAGTTTCATTCATGGATGCATGATTCTCAACAACTTTTCTGTGAGAGATGGGCTCACACCATGTGAACGTGCTTTTGGAGTGGGCTTTTTGGGGAACATCGCCCGGAGAGAGGGCTGTCGGCCGTCGGCCGGGGTTGCTGTCGATTTTTCGTGGCGGGCGTCAGGCCGGCCGCAGGCGCTGAGTTGGCCTTGTGGTTCACAGCCAGCTTTGGATTTTGAGAGGGCGCAAGAGCAAATGGGTAAGTGTGTCAAAGCCGGAAACAAGTTCAAAATGGGTGGTTTCCTTCTGGTGTCCCTGACCCCCAAAAACCGACACACCCAACTGATGCAGCTCATTTGTTCTTATGGATCTGTTCGGTTCAAGTTGGGAGAGCAAGACTGCCATACCGGGGTTCACAAGTGGAGCGCACGATTTGGGTTTCAGTTAATTCGATAAGCAGATGGTCGCTGCTTTTTGCAGACGTGGGCTTGATGCACGGGGCACCCTTTGCTTTTGGACGCGTCAAGCATTACCTGAGGCAAGTTAGGGGTAAGGTTCACTCCAAGTATGTGTTTCCATGTCTTTTTGGGAATCCGGCAGCGGATGCCCCGTCTTTTACCGGGCGCAAGTGAGCGACCTTGCGGTTTGGCAAGGCCCCAGTTTTCAGCTGCGAAGCGAAGCGCATGACCTTCTTGCAATGGATATTGTCCAATCAGCGGGACCTGCTTGCTTGCATGCTCCCTGTGGTGGGAATGAGCAACACAAAGCCAAAGATGGGAGCTTGTGGACTCACGCCCTGCGCTACTAGATGGGTTTACAGGGCTTTCAGGTTTACAGGCTTTAAAAGGTTTGTAGAGTTTAGGGTTTACAGGATTCATAAGGTTTATTTGGTTTATAAGGCTTAAACGGTTTATAGGGTTTATAGGGTTTATAGGAGGGGTTTGATATTTATTAAGTTTATACGGTTGAGGGTTGGACTTTTTTGGGGCCATCCACTCAGGAAGTGAGGGGATTAGGACACACCGCAGCTGATATGTCGGCCGGGGCTGATCGCGTGCAGACTCGGGCTCTTGCGATTCCAAGATTCCGGGATTTTCTGGGAACCCATCCCATCTTGCTGGTGCTCAGTAGGGAACGACCTTCCGAGTGTTGGGAATGAACTATTTGGGATTCCATTAAAGGAAACCACAAGGGACGGTTTTTCTCGGGGTGATTCCATTTCTCCTTCCCTGCTGAGAAATTTTGCGCGCGGGTGTTGTTGCTGAGGCTCCTATGGCTCCTCATGAAGATCATGAACGGCTTGTGCCGCGCCAAGACCGTGGCGTGCCTTTTGTCTTTGTTTCTTCTCCAGCAGCTGGACGCCACTGTGGATGGACGAAATCCACTTCGCGCCACCTAAGAAACCCTGGAGTGAGGATTCCCCTGTAAATACCAACAAACTGTGGTTTCCCATGGTTTCTTAGGTGCGAACGGATTTCGTGCATCCGCTCTATGGTTGGTAGATAGGCCCAGAATTCGGCTCGTTCGGGGTTTGGGGGCACCTGCCCCAAGTATCCGGTGCCCAAGTTCACGGGAGATTCCTCGAGGCTTGTGGGGTGTCCTCCCGAATCTGCAAAGTATTCTTCGCAGACGTGAAGCGGGCCTTGGTCACGTGTCTTTGATTTGTTCTGGTTTACTTGTTACCTCCTGCTCCAATCATGCCAAATTACAAATCAAAGAAACACGCATCTCTTTTACAAGGAAGCCTGCCACTCGACATTCTAATCCCTCCTGTTCGGAGTTCGGAGTCCAGTTGTCAGTTGTGCAGGAAGCAAGGAACACCTGGAGAATCGGCGGGGCAAGTGCTTGTGACCCCGGACCTGGCCGCCGTGTGCTGGGTTCCGAAGAACCATGCGGATCCCATATGGGTTGCACCCCTCCGTTTTTGGAGCAAGATTCGTTGCAATTGGAGTGTTCCCATCTCGACTGAATGGGTTGGTCCCTTCAGCACTCACTGGGGCATTGGCCTGAGAGGAAGAACACCTTTGAGAGTCCTGCAACGAGAATGCTGCGCAGGCGGCTTGACACAGCAAGTGAACCCACCAGATCCAACCACAGCCTGGTTCCACTTGCAGCATGATGCCGGACTTGCGAGGAAGCGGGAGTCAAAGAAGTTCAAAGTTGGGAGGCTTCAAAGAACCCAAGGGCCAACGGTTTGGACCATTTGGGTGTGTCTTAAGGGTTGGACACCCCAAATGGCTTCGGTTTTGGTTTTGGTTTCCCTTCAACAAGACGAGGTCCCCGCGCAAGTCACGAGAGTCTTAGGATGCTGATCTTGGCGGTGAACCATTACCTGGCCATCGCGTTCTTGGCCATCGGCTTGCAGAACCAGGCCTCAGATGTGCCCAACTGGATCAAGATCTACGCGCCTCAGCTCGAGATCCAAGCGGTGGGTGGGGGAGGAACTTAGGGGGTGCGGAAGTCGTTGCGCGAAGTGGCCTGTTTTGTTTTTTCTTCTTTTTTTGAGGGTACCTTTGGTTGTTTCTAAAGGCAAACTCGAAGGGACATCTCCATTTTGGGGATTTTTCGGGGTTCCCGAAAAAAGAGACACCGGCTTATTGGGGTCTCCATGCCATTACTATGACATGGGTAAAAAACATGGAACAGAGTCATCAAGTCTTATTCTTGGAGTACCCCACGTTTTCTTGGGAGACCCATTTTCCGGAACTCGAAGGGGTGAACAATACCGCGGTTTCAATTGCGGGGGGGTATGTTTTTTGAAGGGAAGCCCACCTGAAAGCTCGGGCTCCGCAAAGTTGGGATCTTGGGATCCCCATTGGGAGGTGGGCTAGGGCGGGTTGCCCGAAGGCAAATGGGGCAGTTCTTTGCAGGAGGTGCGGTGGAAATGTCATTTTCATGGTTCGGTTGCAACCTGTCCAGGCTTGCAGTGGGGTGTATGAACTTTATGGCAGTTTTATATATTTGACAGTTCAACGTTTGTTGCTGCATACAATGGGGAGCCTCACATGTCAGAAGGGAGTATATTTTGTTCCTCTCGGGACACTCGCCATCACACCAATTGAGCATGAGTCTAGTTGGGATGGGACTCCCGGTGTGTCACTTTGTGTGTTCAGCCATGGGGCCAGTTGCCTTTTTTAACGGCCAGCCCCTCCCCAAAGGCCCAAAGGCCCGATGAAGAGTGCGGTCTTGGCCGAAAAGAATGTGAGAAGCGCGGCGTTCTTTCCAGCCCCAAACCTGTCTTGATCTCTTTTCTTTTTGGTTCATGGGCCACAAAAGAGGTCGAAGAAACAGCGAGTTCCATCCGGGACACTTTCCAGGCAGAGCTCAATCCATGTGTTTCCTGGATGAATCAGGGGTGCCAAGGACGCCGGGCCACTTTTCAAGGCAGAGCTCAATTCATGTGTTTGCTGGAGGAGTTTTTTTGCGGCGCCCCTTCAAACGTTGAACTTACGCTCCTGTCTCTGACTTCTTTGCCGGGCTAAGGAGCTCCAGAACGGGAACCTCGACGACTTCTGGGACCAGTATTTGACCGCCCTACACTGGCACCTCGGACCCAGTTGCAAACTCTCACAAAGGCCTGTCATGACCCTGACAGTAGGACCACAATGGGTCTTGGGCCGCTCACACGGGTGTTTCCAAAAAATGTCCTCTGTTTTGGAATGCTCTCCCCTTTTCAGTTTTGTGGGTGTCAGAAATTGGGGAGCCCCTTTCCATGATTCAAAACAAGAACTCACTGCCCGAGTTCCTGGACTTTTAACTATTTGGGAAGACCATTTTAGTGGTAAAGAAACAGTATGGACTTCTTTTTGGACGAATCCACTCAGGAAGTGAGTGTGCTGGGGACATGTTTGACTGTTTCTGGCAGAAACCACCTGGGTGTGTCAAAAGTCTTTAGATTTGGACCCCGAAAACAGTGATTTTCCTTTTGGTTTCCTGGTTTCCCTTTCAACCAAACCCAATACGGGCACCCCCAACACACACCCACCTCTTTGCCCGGAGGTTCGGCCATTTGCTGAAACATCCCTGAAGAGAATGGCGAACGCAGCCTGTGAATAAGAGAAAAATATGTAAGTGAATCCAGTGTCCAACACTTGGGACCGCCTTTTGGCACATGGGGGTTGATCAATATTCCGTTTGGCCCCCAAATGCCCATGGCAATGGGCATCCCATGTAACGGACCTTTTGATCAACCCCCACATATAAAATGTGCCACAAGGAAGCCAACAGTATCCGCTGTACTCATCCGACTCCGAAGCCCGAGAGAGATCCACTCAAAGACAGGAAGAGACCGCTTAAAGAGATCAGTCCCCTTTCTAAAGTTTTTCTCAGTTGCCTCGCCTTTTTCATTTGCTCCAGCTCCTCTCGACGTTTTCGCAGGTCTCTGACGCAGTTCATGCCGGCCACCAACAACGTGGGTCCCGTCACCGGCCCGGAGCGCGTCTTCGCCATCGCACCTCGGCGAGTGGGGTGGAGAACCCCCCGGTGGCACTTTGGTGTTAAACAGCACATTTGGGTATGGGTCAAAATGAAACCACCAGGGGACCACAGGTTGTAGGGATTGTTTCCATTTACCAGGGTGCCATTTTGGGTACCTATTTTTGACCCACAACCATTTTGCGGTTGGCTTGGACTCCATACTGTGGATGGTTGCGAAATCCATTTCGCACCACCTCAGAGACCCTGGTTTCGGATGATTCCCCTGTAAATACCAACAAACAATGGTTTCCCATGGTTTCCAAGTGGTGCAGGATTTTTGTCTTTGGAGATGATGCTTTACATTTGAGGTTCATTCTGTGGACTAGCATCAAGCATCAGAACTTTGGTTGGGGCTATCTCGCTATCTCATGTCGGTTGCCAATTGGCTGTGGCTCAAAAACCGGTACTAAAATGGAACCCTGGTAAGTGGAAACATGGACCAACACCCGCGTAACCCCTCCTCTTTAATTTTGAGCCACAGCCAATTGTCTACACTTCCCCTGAATTCATGATTTTGACTGTTTCTACAGAGGACTCGGTGGTTTCCCTTGAGCCCACTGAATGGGGGGTGACTCTGATGCCCAAACAAATGGGTCCCGGGACCCAGCTCTTTTTGGAACGTGACCTCTCAGAAAGGCCAGTCCGGTTTAGTTTCCTTAAAAAAGATAAGGGAGGGACATTGTTTTTGGGCCGGGGGGGGCCTTGGTTTTCTGCAGGTGACTTGGACTGCGGCCTGTTGCTGCCGTATTTTGGGCCTTTTGAGCTGTTGTTTGTGCATGTTGAGTTGATCTTTGCTTGTCGGCTCTGTGTGTTTTATTTGGGTTCGTGTTATTGGCCTTAGATGTTTCTTTTCGAATCACCACGTATGTTGTTCTTCGAAGAGGGAGGGGAAGGCCTGGATTCTTGTTGTTCCCTGCAAATTCGAACCTGCGCGTGCGGCGACGCCGAGCTCCGACCAGCCGCCAAAAAATAGTCCATTTCCCACGTCCAAACTTCCTTTAAGTCCCAAAAAGCAGTGGTTGGGTTCCCTTGTCCCAAAGCGCAGTGGTGGGTGTCCGACCGGCATCCCCGACAAAAGGTTTTCCCGGTCCAACCTCCCATTGGTGTCCAAAGACAAATCAAAATCCCCTCGCTAACGGTCCGCGCTTACTGACCCGGGACAACTGGCTGTTGGTCAAAACCAATGGGATCCCATTTTGGGGTAGGTCAATTCACCACCCATTTCAGAACCTATTTTTGACCGGGATTGGGATGTTCCCGTTCACTGAAACCTAACCGATTTGGATTTTGAAAAGCCCATGGCCAACTCGCCGAGTTCGTGGTGATCGTTGCCCTGGCGATCTTCTCCTCCTTCGTGAGCTCCATCACCACCGCCGTTACCGCGCTGAGAGCCGTGAAGGCGACGAACGAACGGGTCAACATCCACCCCACAAAAAAAAAGAAAAACACTTCCAGTGGCTGAAGCGAATATGTTTCTTTTTTTCTTCTTCATTTTTTCTTTTTCTTTCAACAACTTGGGTTTAAAGGGAATCTATCACTACTGGAATGTTTTTTAGTATTCTTTTCCGGGGGAGGGGGGGAAAGCAAATGGAAGAACATGGAAGAACCTCAGGGGTGGGGAGTCTTCTGAAGGCCGACGGTGAATACGGGCAACTTGTGTTTGGTTTCAATCATCACTCGGGGCCTTTAAAAGCGAGTTTCCTTTGGGCCGGGTCATGTACGGAGAAATTGAAGGAACGAAGGAGCGGAACGCCTGCCTGGGGTTGAACAAGCCCACACCCTGCCGCCTCCAGCACATGGCAGCCACCTTTCACGGGATCAAACTAGGCCCTGCTTTTTGAGGGACCCCTTCTCAAGCTGACTTCGGTGGGATACCCCAAGCTTTCTGCCTTCCATGTTAGTGGAAGGGTACCAGTGCAAGTGTCTTGGGACTTTTTGGGCTGTCAAGGGGTTCACCCTCTCTCGTGCGTCACCCATCGGTTGTCGGTTGTCAAAATGTTCCAGGGCCCCTTCGGGCCTTTTGTTGCATGGTAAAGGCTGAGTGGCTAGCCGTCTTTTGGTTACAGCTTCAGTAAAGTACCCCCTGCATCCCCGGCCTAATTGTTTAGGCCCGTCTCATGCACAGATGTCCTTTACTTGTTTCAATTTGGCTGTGAGTCAAAATGAAACAATCAGGGGACCGCGGACTTTCGTTCATAATTCCATTTACCAGGGTTGAATTTGGGTACCTATTTTTGACCCACTCCCATTTGGAGTACTAGATAGAGCCAAACTGGTTTCAGACTGGTTCGAATCAACAAACCACTGTACTGCTTCATATGGGATCATCTCCCATCTTTGCATGTTGCCAAACTGGCGTAAGAGCAACCCGCCAAAACAGGAGTTTCCATTTGAACCTTTAAATCCACCCAAACGAGGGTTCCCAGCCTCAAACAAAGTCACCAAACGACGGTACAAACAAGTTCAATTCCGATTGAACATCGACCAATGCTCGCTTTGAGCACTTCAAGCGAATGGATGTGTCTCAAAGGGAGCCGACCCCGAAGAGTGGCTACAGTTTATCCTTGTGGCGTTCCCTTGCAACCAACTTTCCAAGGGTACTCTCCAAGAAAGACCCCAAGTGAATCGACCAAACTGTCAAGGACCGCTCCAAAAGGCTGGGAGTCTGACTCGGTCCCGTAATTTTAGTCGCTTTCAAAGAATGCACCCACCCCTTTCAGTCTGTCAAAGCAAGAAGCCCTTTTCCCGGGTCACAGAAGCCATCGACCGCAAAGGAAGTCCCAACTCAAGATATGTTCGCTTGGTCCTTTCCCCGCAAACTCCCTTTTACACCAGGTTGAAAGACGGCACCTTCCCATTATGTCGCCAAAGGGGACGAAACCGAAAGTGCAAGGCTGTGCGATCCAATTTTTTCTTAAAATTCCAACTCCCCACCCCCTAACACCCCCTCCCCCTTCCCCCGAATTCCCAAAATACCCAACCAACTTCCTTCAGTCGGGAGTCACATGGCTGTGGCTCAAAACCGTTTTGGGATCCCACCTTGGGGGATTGGTGAATTCACCCCCCATGTTAGAACCGATTTTTGGCTTGGATGGGCATGTTCACCAGGGGATGTTCGGCTTTTGGCGGGCACATGGCTTGGTCCCGACACCACCAGACACCACCCCTCCCGACACGGACCCCCGCCCGAAGCCTCGGAAACCTCGAAGCCGCCAAAGGGCCGCCAGGAGTCCAACGCGCGGGCGGAGGCCCAGGTCCGTCAGTTCTTCACGGAGCGGGACCTCTCCGCGGATCTGCTGACCCACGTGAGGCGCGCGAATCACACGTCGCCGGGCAAACGGCTCCCTCCCCCGCTGCAAAGCGGGCGATTTCGTGGCGTTGTGAATGGGGGCAACCAGGTTGAAGCTTGCGAGTAATATCTGCACGTGTTTTGGAAAAGTTGGAGCTGGAAAGCTACATCACTGCGGTCCTTCTGCTTTTGTGTCCCCTGTCTCTTTTTTTGGAGGTTTCTTGGGGTGCAAGGGAGTACCCTCTTCCAGTTTGGCTTCCTAACGCCGAAGCCTGGGGATCCTTAACTATTCGTTCGGAACCTCCCACTTTGGCTTCCTGGTTGGTTCTGACGCCATTCCCTTGAAGCACATCGGATCCCCGGGCCCATAGCGTGTGAGGTTGCATGGAATCGGAGCCCTTGGTCATGATTTTCGCCTGGGAATTATGCCAGAACAGCTAGTGAGGGTCTTCCGTGTATTGTTTTGTGGTTTTTTCCCCTGAGGCTTTGACAGATGATCAGTATGAGATACAGTATGAGTGTTGGTAAATGGGCGGCTTGTCTCTTTTTGAGGGGAATCTCCTTTCTTGGTGTTTTTTTTTAAAAGGGCACACCAAAAGGACAACGGTCCGATTCCAAAGAACCCGGCAGACCCATTTGGGGGTTTCTTTCGGCTTCCCGACATTTTGGAGCCCATGCTTTTCGCCCAACCTCCTCCCGCACTCTCTTTGCGCGGGGGTTGGAAAACCCGGATCCATTGCTTTTGGACCCACTTCAAAAAAGAAAACTCACGAAGGTACCGCTTCCTTTCCGGAGGTCCGTGGTGGATGCTACGTCGAAGATTTCATTTCTGGAAACCCGACCCTGGATTCCCATAGAATTGGCACTCTTCCGTGGTTGTTACGATTTTAAAGCGTGTGCCCCTTTCAAACAAGAGTTTAAACGGAAGAAACCCACTGGGCGTGGGTCGAGAGGCAACATCTCCAGTGCTCACCCCCAAGAAGCAACACCGGGATGGGTCCAGTTATATATTTTGTGAGGCCCCACGTCTTCCATAGGCCGCGGCAGCTGTTTCTTTGAAAGTGGGTTTGACAGTGAGCCCCGTCCTTCCGAAATCGATTACATGTTGAGCGAGGGTTTCAGTTTTGGTTCAAACTCAGTACTTTGAGTGACTTGAACCTTGGGTTTTTTCCCCTTTTGTGGGCTCAAAATCAATCCGCAAGTGTCTTATGCCACGCGACATATTATTGAATATGGAAAACCGGGTCCTGGACTTGAATCATGGAAGTGGTCCGGGAGCTTCCGGAAGAGGCTTTCAGCCTTTGTTGCCCAGCTTCCCTTGGGGAGGGCGAGGTACGTTGGATGCCCGAAATGTTGCAAGTAAACCAACCAGACATGGGAATTTACGAGCTTTCCTTGGTTCCCTTGCAATATTCAGGACGTGCAGCGTACCCCAGCAATTTCGAGCAAGCGGTATGCTCACCTCGGTACTACTGTGGATGGACAAAGTCCTGCACCCAAGGAACCCTGGAATGATGCAACAAGCAATGGCTTCAGCCATGGTTTCAGTTCGTGCAGGGTTTTGTCCACAGTACCTCCGGCGTCCGGGCTCCAAGCGTGCGGCTGCTTGGAGGCAGTGTTGGGCGAAGAAGGCCACACAGAGCTACCGCCTGGTGGAGTCAGATTTGGTGATGTTTCAGGACGCGTGGAGAAATCCCGAAATCGCACCATTTGGAATCCATGGGCTATCAGCAAGTTTGAAGCCACGAGAAATCACTGTTTGTTGGTAGTTACAGGGGAATCGACCCGGGTTTCTGCATGGTGGTGCAAAATGGATTTCGCAAAACCATTCACAGTATTTGGGCTCAATAACATATTTGGGTCACTCCGACATATACAAACAAATACTTCCTGACACTTTTCTGGTTCTGGAAAGGCAATCCGGGTCACTGGGCACCCTCAAAGGTGGGGAGGTACCAAGCTATAAAAGGAGTACTCGCTCCCTGCGTTCCTGGACTTTAGTCACTTGTTTGAAGGGCACTTTGGTGGCAAACAGGGCCAACTTAGGGTTTGGGGCATATCTTTGTGGTACCTACGGCTGGGGTCAAGCTCTTGGATTTGTATTTATCCTGAGTGTCTTTGGGTTAGGGATCCCATGGCTTTCCACCAAGAAAGGAGGATCGGATGGGGCGATTGGCCAACCGACTTGGCGGCTGCTTTTGTTGGCCCAGCATTTGGCACCCGTCTTAGGTTCCTCTTAAATCACCGCTTGCATCTCAATGGGGGTGAAATGTCAAGCACAAGGTGCAGTGAAGTCTCAAACTCCGCATCAGGTGGCGTCGGAATTTTGATGAAAGCCGTAAGGCCTTCAGTGGGTCATGGAGTCTTGTGGGTATTTCCGGTGATCCAAAGAGCCTTGCTTCTGATATTTTTGAATGGTTTTTACCCGATTTTACTGCCATCATACAGCATAGCTTGGCATGTGGTTTGATGTTTGCTCTTTGGATTCTGATAGTTATTCAGTGTGGGGCCTTCAATAACCGATGTTAACCCTGACCCTGGCCAACATGCTCCAACGTTCGTCCAGACACATTATCCCATTCTCCCGTTGCACTAGCCGCGAGCATAGTTGGCATTTGCCGGAAAATATCCAGTCTATGTGGACCTTAGACTCCTTCGTAAATGCGACAAGCCAGTGAACTTCCACTTGTTCGAGTAGTTTTTTTTTCTTCTTTTTTTCTCCCCCTTTTGGTTCTAAGGGGAATTTATGACTACTGGGCACGTATTCTAATTTTTTTTCCAGGGGGTGAAAAAGCGATGGAAGTGAAGGAGTTCCTTTTGTTTCTTCGGGTTTTCCTCTTTTGTTCCTCGGAGGACCTGCCGGAGAAGACCCGAATGCGGCTGCACAAGGAGCTGGCGGGTGGTTGCGAAAGCTGGCTGGGAATTGTTGGACCAACACCACTCCCTTTTCGCAGATGGTTGGTGTCGCAGCCTTTCAAAGTGGAGGGTTGCGAAATCAAAGTTGGAACCCCCTGCCAAATGGTTGGTTGACGTAAATCCCCGCCTAAACGATGTCCACCAGGCCCCTCATTGAAATTCACATCTGTTTCGCACCACCTAAGAAACCATGGGAAACCAATTTTACCTCAGATCTAAGAAAGCCTGGAGTGAGATGATTCCCCAACAAACATATCAACAATTGGTTTCAACCATGGTTTCTGAACGGTGGTGGATATGCAGGAAGGCCGCTGTGTTTCGGGGAACGCGTTCTCATATGTTTCACCCCCGAATGTCCGAGTTTCATGTGGCCAGATGTCATGGGGAAACAGGGGAGGGGCTAGAATTGGGGGCTGGGGTTGGGCTTTGGGTGCCAAAGGGAAGCCGGGAAAGGAGAGGCGTCGCCAAACATTGGCTTACGCTGAAATTGGAGGCGTCCTATTGGAGTTTTTATTGGGATAGTATTCGAAGGGAAGCCAATGGGAAGCCTTCCAGGGTGTCAAGGTCAATTAATTGGAGACTCCCTTTTGAAGTTTAGAGGGAGAGTCAAACGAAACCAGCCAGGAGTACAATTCTTATTTCAAGAAGACACCCAGCAAAGACTGCTGCTTGCTGTGCGGCAACAACATGTTTCTGTTGATCCGCCTAAATATGATGTCCACCAAAGTGTCCCGAAACACAGTTAACACCCAGATGAGCATGTATGTATAGGAACATAGCCTGTAAATAAAATTCATGCCCAAATGGTTCGGGGTGTTTGTGAGAGACACCACACAATTTTTGAGGTCCCAGTTGGTCCCAGGAGAAGAACTGTGCTCGTCTTTGTTTAGGGGACCCCCGAAAATGGGTGGTTGTCCTTTGAGTTCCCTTTAAAACCCACCAACAACAATTGGTACCAACTCAAAAAAAAAAGACGAGGCACCCAACCGGAGAATTTTGAGGTCCCTGTCAAACCGGTGGCAGGAGATGTTCCTCCAAACCTTGTACGACATCCACTGGCCGGGGCCTTGGACCGCAACACCGTCCTTTCATGTGAGGCAAAAGTGTTTGCAGGGGGGGGGGGGCGGACAACAAGTGGGGGGAGGGGTTGTTGTTTGGGGGGGGTTCGACCAACAAGTGGAGGGGGGTGGTTGTTTGGGGTTTCTTTTGGCTTTGGCTTGAAGTTGGGTTTGGTTTCATTTTGCTTTGGTTTGAAGGGGGGACAAAAACATCAAACAATCCCAAGGTGGGTTCCAAATACTATTTTAGGAGACAGACCCCAATTTACAAGCCCGTTTTAGTGGTTGGTCCAAAAAGGTGCAAACATCCACTTTCAGCGGGTCGAGGAATTTCCTTTGTTCAACTTGTGGTTGGAGGGGAACTTCTTGAAACCAGCGCAGGGAACGATAAATGGAATGATCCCTGCAAAACTCATCCCCGATCTGGTTTCCTACCCGGGCCCGTTTCCCTACCTATCGCGGCAAGTTAAGGGATCCTTGCAAAAAATGGTGGCTTTGTTTTGGTTTGCTCAACTGAATCCAACCAAAGAGAGGTGCCCGTTGAAGGGGGGCCAGAACAAAGGGGGCGCCTCGAGGGAGTGTTCGCATGGATGTATTCTTTAGGTGGGAACCCCCAACATGGCTCCGGTTTTCCTTTTGACCCTCGGCAAAAAGACGAGCCACCCCGAATGGCCACGATTTTTTACGGAAAGATGGGCATTGCCTTCAAGGTTGTGGATATGGTTCCGGGGTGATGTTAGCTTGGACATATGAGCTTAAGTTGTCACCAAACCGTGGGCATGAGCTAGAATAGGAATTTCTGGATTGCTCCGAACCTCAAAACATGCCCAAACCGCAATAGTAAAAATTGGATCTGGGCCAAGAACAGTTCTTCTAGCCCTTGTAAGAAGCCATTCAGCTGAAATGGGAGAATCACTAGGATCCCATGTGGGGTGATTGGTCTAAGGGCCTTTTCTATTCAAATGGACATACCTCAAAATCAGTGGCTATACATGGGTTATGTAGGCACCATCTTGGGTACACACTTCACAGGTGGGGTCCTTTCATTGTGGGTACGTGGGGCCGTATAATTGGGCAAATAGCAGTTGTTGGCTGTATCCGGGTAAACTTCTTATCGCTCTTATTTCGAAGCCCTCGGAAAAGAATCTTCCAGACCTGCCATTTGCTTGAGAATGTTTTAAATGTCCCCCTGCTGGCTTTAAAGGGAATCTATCACTGGAAGTACTCTTGTTTTTCCAGGGGACTTCTATAAGCAAATGGAGGTGACAGACGCTTCCCCTTGATCTCCTGCGGAGTTGCCACCTTGCGAGGTTTTGCACGGAGACCAAAGGGAAATGTCACCCCCTTGATAATTGCTTTCTGCGTCCACCAGACGCGGAGTTCCTCAGGATGCCCAACGACCTGAAGATGCGGGGCAACCTGCTGTTGGACTGGGCCGGTCGCCATGCCCAAGCGTCAGATGTTCAATCCTGAACAAAACTTCAAACTAATGTTGAGCCTATATTAATCAACCCAGTTTTATTAGTAGGGGGTTGTCCACTCCAAAACTGGTCTGATTCCTCACTAAACCCAGGGAAAAGCAGCCCCCCATGAAAAACTGGGGTGGATTCATGGGGGGTCAACATCAGTGGTATCTTGTCCGTTCATGGGAGCTCCGGGCCCAATGGCTCTTGTACCTTCCCAATTCTGAGCCCAGGGCACTCAACACGATTTCACGGGCGAAGTGATAAAACCGAAGCCCCTTGTTGCCAATCCAGCCAGAGGTTCTCACCCGTGTTTGGGGATTCATGTCTCTTTGAGGCTACCCAGTTTGTTCCCCAACAGCTGAAAGCTTCGGGGTCTCTGCCCCCTCCCCTTAACAAAAAAAGAAACATAGTCTGTCAGATATTCGTAGCAGCTGTCAGTGAGGGTTCCGGGGGGTTCAAAGGAAAGTTCCAGGGTTTGCGGGGCTGTGTCTTGTGTCTTTTTTTAGGGGAAACTGGGGTTTTCAATTTGGAGACAACCCTATTTTTACAATCACATCGGCAGCGCATGCCCTCTTTTCTCAAACCCCGTCAAACATCACCAAAACTTTTCGATGCGAACCAACTTGTAAAGGGCTTGGGTTTTTGAGGCGGATTGTCTCAGAATAGGGAACCCCGCAAAATGGTGGGTTGTTTCCTTCCCTCAAGAAAGACGAGCCACCCACGTACAAGGTTCGGTCAACATGCCAATGTTCTACAGGGTTTCCTCCTTTCCTTTTTTGGAACCTCCAAAAGTGGCAGCTTCAATGGACACAGCCGGCAAACTGCAACTTTTGAAGGGGAAATCCTGTGAGCCCTGTTCTACCCGCGGCCGTCTGGCCCTGAAACCTCCCAAAACCAACACACCGACTCTTGCGAGGACCTGATTTGTCACCTGGCCTGCAAAGAGAAGCTGTGCTCACCCACGGACGACGTCTTCCTGCCGGAGGGGGTGTGCCACAATCTCTACATCGTCAAGTCGGAGGACTGGAAAGACTTCGGGGACTGCGTTTGGGCGCGGCAGGGAATACTGTGGATGGCCGAAATCCATTCGCACCACCTAAGAAACCCTGGAAGGATTCGATTCCCTTGTAAATACCAACAAACAGTCGTTTCCCATGGTTTCAAAGTGGTGCAGGATTTCGTCCATCCACAGTACCACCTAAGATTGCAACATGTTCTTTGAGACTTAGGGACCACCTGAGTGGTGGACGGTGGACTTGTGCACCTGATTCAAGCACAGCCAAATAGACCAAAACTGGGGTCGGTGTGGGCGGGTTTGCTTGGGGGTGTGCTTGGGCACTTTCCATTTGCCGACAGAATTTCCCCGGGTCTCCCCCCACCTCAGGCACAAGGGCGATTCTGCCCGGAGGCAAAGCCATGGGAAGGAGAAATTCGGGTTCTCCTCTCGATTTTTCGCCTCTTGCCTTTCATGGTGTTCTTCTCGTCGGGAGCAACCATAGAACCGGCCAGGAATTCCCAGTCAAGTCATGAACTTTGTTGCATTTTGCTTGGATGTTAGGACTTTAGCTTTTTGCCAACTGGTGGGTTTTCCATTAAACCACTAAAAGTTAAACTTTTAGCAGGGGAGCAGAAAGCAACCGAGCTTATATGGTTGGCTCAAGAATGGCACCTAACGTGGAACCTCGGTATATAAGAGTCGACCCACAAAATGGTGCGAGCGAAGAACTTAATTAAACGGACGGGCACCGGCAAGGAAAGCCGAAGCAATTTTGGGTGGTCTTCTAGAAAAAGACGCGCCCGAATGGATACGTCTAGGCAGTCAAACAGTCAAAGCTGCTTCAAAGGATCTAAATACTTGCAAAGCAGGTGTTTTTTTGGATAATGACTCTAAAGAAACCCTGTAGAAGACGAGTCTTTCTGCTTTAAGTTGCTGGGAACAGCACCCGTTTTGGAGTGGAGACGAAAGCGAAGGGCCACACAATTTGACGGGTTCCCTTTATGATCCACCAAAAAAGGGGGGAGACCAACCCAAGGAACCTTCTTCCAGGCGAAGAATTTGACGGTTTCCCTTTAAAAAACCTACCAAAAAAAAGGGGGACACCAACTCCAAGAACGACAGACCCTCCAGGACATGGTCTACGCGCCCTCCTCCAAGATCGACTCCGAGGCCCACGGAACTGGGGAGACGAAAAGCGGGGCCCCCGTGTTTCCCCCTGTTTTGGGGCACAAGGTGGTTCGAAAGGAGGTGTCCGTGCAAAAAGCGGGCGTTTTGGGTTCCAAGTGGAGTTGCAAGGGCGGCGTTAAACACTTGAATTTGTGTGTGTGTATTGCGAGTCTCGGTTCCATTTGACCATGGCTTCCAGGGACCAAAACTATAGCTACCAAAGGACGCACTTCACTATGGCGCCGTGGGTCTTCACCTGACAACATTTGGGGAAGATTACGTGCTTTAGAAATCGATAGGGGAAAGAATCACCTCTTTGGGGTTCATGTTGATGTACATGGGGAACTTGGTTTTTTGGGTACGCGGCAGGAGACTGTCTTCTCTCCTGAGGAAGCATGTTGTTGCAACGCGGGAGGGAGAGTAAATTCAAGGGTCCTCAAGAGGAAAAAGACAACCACAATCAAAGCGCGGGAAAATGAAGGTCAGTAGGGGACAGGCGCGGCCGCCTTTTTGATTCTTTATGGTTTTGTGTAGACCATTTCAGCACTAGGTGTTGATTGTGGCTCACCTTTTCTTTGGCTCAAAGGGGGTGGGTGCTGGCGTTTATTTAGTTTGGATTCCCATCCGAATCCCGTGACTACTTCATGAGTTTTCATCGCGCCCCTTGGTTCGCAGAAAGTGACAACGACTCAAACTCCTTCTTCCCCCACAAAGTGTAAATGTTCATGTCAACTGCCAACCTGGGCGTGTTTTTCTTGAGGGGAGTCCTTTTGGCTGTTTTTGTAAGGCAAAAGGACGCACAGAGTTCTGGGGGCAGAGCACCCCCAGCTGCAGAAGCAAAACAATCCCTGCAGCTCCCGGCGTTTCCCTCGGCGCCGGGGCTTCCTTTGGGTGCCCAGCCCAGGGGGCCAAACGGGACCCTGGTCCCGGGGGCAATCCACGCGGGAAAGGAAGCGAGGTAAAGCTTCTTCACCGCGGCTGGAAAAATGTTCTTGGCTTTTGTGGGGGTTCTGCTCAGTTTTAGTGAAGGGGGGGGTGGGGGGCGACTGCAACCACCAAAGGTTTTTACAAGCCATACCACAGGCTGAAAAGGGTCTTAGCATCTCCCTTTTAGGGACCCCTCATTTTTTTTCTTTTGGCTTCCCTTTAAGACCAACCAAGAAACGCCAAGAAAGGGGTACGGGTCCCCCCACAAAAAAGACGGTTCGGCCATGTTTCAAGGGCTTGGCCCAGCCCCCAGCCTCCCGCGGATCCGCGTGAGGAGCGCGTGCACCTTCACAGAGACACCTCCCTGGCAGAGGTGGCCTTGTGGGCCAGGCGTCGTTGGGGGGTGTGGGTGGTTTGAGTTGTGTCTTGGGTTTGGTTTTCTTCAGACTTTCTTTTTGGAGGCTACGCTGGATGTCCGAAATATGGCAAGTAAAGCAACCGCATTCAACCTGAAGAACTTGTGGTAAGTTGCGCTTTGTGGGGGCGGGGTCCTTCACTGCTTGCAATATTTAGGACATCCACCATACCTGTTTCGGGGTTTGTTTAAAGGGACGCCAAAAGGAGACCTTCAATTTTTCGGGAACCGCTATTTTGACACATACCCTTATCTTCCATGTGCTTAAGCATAGTATGCTTTGTTTTTCACCTGGTTTTTAAAGGAATCTCTCGCTGGACATATCAAGAGTTTTCCATGGGATTTCAGCAAATGGAAGTGTTGGCTCCACTGCGGAATCCCAAGATATTCCCCAAAACAGGAAACCACACTCAAACCTCCCCAGAATTAGTTCCCTTTTTGTTTTTTTGCTTTTTTGGGATCCCCTTGGTTTCCCACCAGCCCAACAAAAATGTTTTTTTTTGGTTGCTGGGGTCCTAATTCCAGCCAAGCAAATGGGGTATCCCCAACCTGGGCTCAGTTTCCCATTTGGTCGCCCAAAAGCTGGGGCTCAAAGGCGCTGTTCCCCGCGCGCATCCGCGGTGTTTGGCTCCAGCGCTGCTCCAAATGGAGCGCGCAATGGCCCAAAGCAAGGCCAAGAGGTGCCGTGGTTAACTGCTGGTTGGAAGGGGCTGGGCGTATCCCAAATTTGGCTTTCAAGAGGGAGCCGAGGAGCCACCAGGAGTTCTGGAAGGACATGGTACTTAAACTCCGGCGCTGTGATCATGATCTAATTTGGCTTTACAGTAGCCCGCAACCTTATTGTAACAGTAGTTGCGGCTCCCTTAATCATCGCCAGACCAAACAAACTCGTTTTGTTTTTAAGAACCATCCGCCTTTTTGGTTTTCCACCATGTCCCCTCGCAACTATCGGCCAACTTTCAGGCAACTTGAACGAACCGGGTAGCTCCTTCAAACCATGGCACCCACCGCCTCCACGTCGGAGCACCGGGCGCGGCTTGTGGCGCCTACAAAGGAGGAGGTGCAACGAGGCTTCAACGCCCTGGACAAGACATCCGGCGGGTGGCTCTCCAAAGACGCCTTCTTTCAAGGCCGGATCGTGCGTGGCTGGTTCTGGATTGGGTGGGGTGTGACTCTTGTCTTAAAACAGACCCCCGAAGAATATGTGGTTTTCTTCTTCCGTTTTCTCTTTAGCACAACCCAAAAAAGGGTGCCCTCAAACAGAAACTATCGCCATGGGGAAATCTTGGGGATTTAGGTTCCCAAAGAGGTCTCAGCAGGACCAGGGCTGGCCATGTACTTCCCATGTCTCCCCTTGGTTCTCAGCCAGCCGGTTCAACTTAGCTTTTTCTATTTGTTTTTCTGTGTTTAGTGGTGGGATTTCCGAGTTTACCCCACACGTTCTTCACTTTTCACAGGGGATCTGAGGACACGGACAGCCCGTGGCTCCCCGTGCGCGTTGGCTCAGACCGCCGCCTTCAAGCGCGCCAGGCGTTCGGCAACCCGGGTGGCTGCGCAGCGTGGTGCTGCGGTTCTTCGGGCCGACCTTGTTGGAGCAAGCGGAGGCGGAGCTGCAGGCGTGATGTGCGGCCGGTTTCAACGCTATCCCCGGTAAAACGTGGGGGTTGTGACGGATTGCTGGGGGTTTATCCAACCACTGTGATACAGGTTAGAATACCCTCTTTTTTTAAAATAAAGAGTCAGTTGTTGGGCCCTTTCGGCTGTATCATAGAAGTGGGTTCCATTTCCCAAAGACTTGCTGCAAAACGATACATCGTAATAAAATCGATATCCCTGACACCAGGCTTCGCCGGGTATCCGGTTCAGCCCTTTGATCCGAAAACCAGGCGGACAGCGAATCGAAAGACTTTTTCACCAAAACCGGACAGTCGGGTGAAAGTAGATGGGGCAATTCGCCCGTTTTGGTTTGTTCACGTACCCCACACCAAGAAAGTTGTGCCATCCCGTTTTTCACCCTACGTGCCGAGGCTGCCGGGTTCCTTAGTTGCTAAGCCCGCCAGCTTAACTTACCCCCCCCTGGCCTTTTTTTGGGTTGGCATCCCCTGTAATGTGGATGGACAAAATACATCTCGCGCCAGTTAGTAGGCGGTTTATCCCATGATTTACAGGGTTTCATCTATCCCAAGTGGTGCGAAATAGACTTCGTCCCCCACAGTAGGGGTCCCAAACGATTTAGGAGGACTTGGAGTTCATCTTCCGTGTCTTGGGCAAGCGGAACTCTGAGATCTCTGTGTCCCAGTTCCTGCTGCTCGGCCGAAGGGTTTTCAAGGGAGCCATTCGAGGTAGGGGTCAAGGGTCAAGGGGCTTCGGGGGATCCTCCAATTCAGCTAGCTCTATTTGGGGTGCCAAGATATTGGCAGCCCCTAACCAACTTCCCTGCCAACTCGACCAGAAAAGGGTACCCTCCCATCCACACAAACCACCTGCCAGGTAACATGGTTTGGACCATGTTCCTTTAAAAGAGACAAATTTTGATCCATTTCTATGTGCCGGATAGCCTCAACGACCGGCCCCGGCGACACTCACAGGCAGGGCCTGGAGCTGGCGAAGCGGCTGCAGCTGCCGGAGCCCAAGCCCAGCGCGCCGGAGCGCAGCTGGAAGCGCCTGGCCCGGCGCCTCTGGCGGCTCGGCGGGTGGATTTCCCCGGGCGAGGCTGGGCGCGCCTTTTTTTTGGGGGGGTCGGTGTCAAAATGGCAAAATGCTGCAATATTTGGGGGTCCCGGCTTTTGCAAAATTATTGCAATTATTGGAGTTCAATTCCAAGAATTGCAGTACTTGCAATAATTAATTGATCCCAGATTTGGCCCCCAAGCCAGGCCAACTAATTCCAAATAATTGCAATAATAGCAAAATCCTTGACCCTCAAATAGCAATTATTGGAATTCAATTCCACCCTGAAAGTTGGAAAGGCTTTTTATTTGTCTTTTTTTCATGGCCGTTTTATTTTGTTCTTTGTGTTTTTGCAAATGGTGCTTTTTTTTTCCCCTCTTGTTTACGTTTAAACACCACCAGCTCAAGAACTGGTGGCCAGGCCCCAGCGGGGCGGCACGTCGGCGCGGTGTTTTGAACTTTTCCAAGTTTGGTTCATTTTCGGTGAAGGTGCCAAAAGGTTACCATTTTATTTCCAGGCCAAGTGAGATCAGCTTCCCTCAAAAAGGGTGTGTCTTTTTTAGCAATCCCCCCCCAAAAAAAGAGAAAACACACATGCGCCCTTTAAAACCATGAAAAAGGGGGTACCCTCAAAACAAGACACGCCGAATGAGCGGTTTGCAGCCCGGTGGTTGCGAGTTAAAATGGGGGTGGGACACCCCTTTTACCCTTTGCAAGAAGTAGCGGCTCAAATCCACATCCAAACCATAAATCCAAACCACCAAGAGAAGGTTACCTGAGTTTCGAAGTGGGTGGCTCGTCATTTTTGGGAACCCCCTCGTGGTTGGTTTGAAAGGGACACCCAAAGAACAATTGCCATTTCAGAAATTCCCTATTTTGACAAACACCCAAGTGAACATCCGATGTGAGAACTGGTTTTGAGGCTTCCTTTTTGGTATCCCTGTTCCGTTTTGAGGTCTAGACACCCATGGTGGAAAATATGTTTTGTGTGAACTTTGCGCTGCGTGGCAAAGGAAGTCCCCTTCACAGAGTCAGTAGTCATGGGATGCAAAACACCCACTTTGGCACTACAGAAACGCTGACTTTCCATACATCCAAAAGAGCCATGAGACCTGGGCAAGAAGAGGTTGAGCAGTCCCAACCACAAACCGGTGTGCCCTTGTGATTCTTTGCATCGGATAGTTGTGTAATACCAGGTTTTAGTTGTGACTCAAGTGAACGTCCTGAGGGGTTGCAATTTGCAACATGTTGACTTGGTTGCTGGCTAAAGGGCGTAAGGGTGTCTCAATCTCAGAGCCCGAAACTTGTTCGTGTTTGTGTTGTCATGCTTCCCCGCACCCCCACCCCAGGAGGTTGATTGCCCACGTTTTCCTGCCAAGAACAGGCCTGCTTGAGGGGATCGCACGCCTTGTTTCCAACTTGTACAGCTGGCTCCTGACTTAAAGTGTGTTGTGCCGGCATTGTGGGATGAGCCGGTCGCGAGTCTTTTAAAGCGTCTTCTGTGACCGAATGACTCAATTTTAGGTAAAGGCAAGCGTCTTTAGGTATACTAAGGCCTCTTTCGTTCTTTTTTCTTCTTTTTTTCTTGGCATTTGGGGTTTACTACCTGCTGCTGCTGCTGCTGCTGCAAAATCCTACAAAACAGCGGGTTGCAAAACACAACCTGGTTTTGAAACAACATGCCAAAAAGACAGGCTTCGCACGGATTTTATACGGTTTTTGTACGGTTTTTGTGCAGGTTTCAGGAAGCAAAACCAGGTTCTTCAACCGAAGACTTGGTTTTCAACGCTTAGCTGCCAACCCCCCCTTTTTTGGTAGGTTCTTCGAGTAGCTGGTGTACATGGACCAGAATCATGCACACGATATTTGGTTTGGTCTGGCTTGGCAGCAGTCCAAGCCGTCATGAAAAATGGTCCGAGGCATATAGCGGCCGTGCGGGTGCCGTTGCACCGGTCACTGGCCTGGCTGAAACGCCTAAGGCGGGGTGAAGTCATTCACGGAGCGGCCTCGGAAGCCAAGGGTCATGTTGACCCCTGACAAAATATCCCCCGCCTTCTGCTGGAAGAACGGAATCCCAGCAGTAGTCAGAAACCCTGATCAATAACTGGAGGGGGGGGGATGAATCAGGGGTCGAGATCCGCCAAATTTCACAAATTCACAAAAGGCACCAGTTGCAAAACTCGGGGCTCAACCAATTGGAGGCCTCGCGCGTTCCTTGTTGCTCGCTTGCCACAGCCGAGCCCAGGCGCAGCCATGGACATCTCCACTCGAGTGGACAGGCGGAAGAGCTGCTGGCGGCGGTGGACTCGTGGCTGGAGCTCGGACCTGAGGAATTCGCGGAGGCCGTGCTGAAGCTCGGCGTTTCTTTTTTGGACTTTGTCTTTTTCTCAATGGGGGGCTATGGGGATGTGCTGGTGTGGGTTTGTTTGTTTGTTTCTTTCTTTCTTTCTTGCTTGCTTTGCTTGCTTTGTTTGTTTGTTTCGCCTTGGCCTTTGTGTAGCTTTCCCCTGCGTTCCTCTCCCCTTGGCCCAGGACCCTGGCCCGGGCGGACGCGGCCCTCAGCCCCTGGGGCCGCGGGCCGTTGGCCCCGGCGCTGTGCCGCCTGCGGCGCCGCGTGGCGGCGCGCGGCGCGGAGGTCGGCGCCGCGGTGGCGGCGGCGCTGCTGGGGGCGGAGGCCCACGGCGAGGAAGGCGCCGGCAAACGGCTTCGGGGAAACCCACGGCTCCTTAAAAGATCTCCATTTCGCAACCATTTGCAACATGTTGCTTTTTCAACACCAAAATAAGGGGGAACCACCATTTACAAGGTGTATAATGTAAGGATCCTTGCGAAGGGGAACGCCAAGGGCCCAATCCCCCCGCTTCCAACCCCCTGTCCAAGTGTTTATGGAAGTGAAGGGAAATTCGGTTTTGTGGGCGAGCAAAACAATGATATTTTTGCATACAGCGCTGAGTGGGGGAGCTGAACGCCAACGTCTGGCTTGGTTCCCTTACGTTCCCTACTTGCTTTAGGCTTCCAGCCAAACCACCCAAGCCGCAAGCATCCACCAAAGACGCGAGCGCTACCAAAACCTACCCAAAACCCAGCCAAGTCACACGCACAAATCCACGAGCAATCACCCAAACCTCAAAGTCTTCCAGCACTTGAACTGGATGTTGAACCCACTTTAGCAAGTAGGGTATATTCAACTAGCACTCTGATAACTTATAACCGCGCTCGGAGTCTCCACGACCCTTTCACTTTCTTTGGAGACCCCAGGTTTTGTTCACCCATTCTTGCAAGGGTGCTTACCCCAGTTCCCGCAGTTACTTGTACCCTGCTTACCCTGGGTTGAATTTCCAAGAACTGACTTATATCTTTGCTGCTTAGTAAGTTCATCATGGCAGGACAACATAATTCCTATTGCGGATGCACAACAACCTGCACCATTTGGGATGAATCGCCCCCTCCCAACTGGTGCGAAGTGGATGTTGTCCATCCAAAGTAGGATAAGCGTGGGTTTCTTGTTGGTTTTCCATTCAACTTAGCTTGAACAAATGCCCTTCAGCCTTATTGTTGGCCCTGGAGTAATAAACCCGCCCTACTAAGTAATAAGGGGGTGTCATCCACAAAAGTGATCCGATTCCCACTAAAAGGCGACACCCCAAATCAAAATCAACCAGATCAATTTGGGGTTAACAGGAAGTGCTTGGGTTTGTGTCAAAATAGGGGCCCCAATTTGTTGTCCCATTCATTTTAGTGTCAAACCACTCCCCAACAAGGGTGCCCTCCCATCCACTGACATGAACCAAGCTCAACCCGGGGCATTTCCCAAGAGATCCGAAGAGAAGGCGCTTCCGCTGCTTCGGCGCGGCGCCGCCTGGCGCTCAGCGCCCTCGACGCACCCGCGGACCTCGGCGCGGACGTCGCCGCGGTGGGGGCGCTCTGCGGCGCCTCGGCGCGGCGGGACTTCTGCGAGCCGCGGCTCCAGCAGCGGGCGCTGCAGCTGCGCCGCGGCGAGACTCCAGTTGTTTCGACTTTTGCAACCAGCGGTTGGTGGACATAAATCCCCACCCAAATGGTGTCCATCAAACAGTCCACATCTAGATCTCATACCCATGTCCATAGGTGTCGACTTTTTGGGTATTTTGGTAGAAAAATAGACGGCGATTCTAGTTTATCTGGTGGTTTAATCATCTACCAGTAGTATACTGAGAAATAGATGGGTTCCACTGGTTTAGATTGGTTCATGCCATTTACCAGGGCCATCTATTTTGACAAAAGGACACCTATGCCTGCAACTGTTTTGGCGTGTCTTAAACCAGGTCCCCCAGTAGTGCCAACTTTTACCAACTCTTTTGGTTGGGAGGGTTCCCCTACTGAAATAGACTACAGAAAAAGGGTGCCCTTATTCTAACCTCTCTACTGGAGGACCTAGTTACAATAGGGGAAGCCACCCCGCCAAAACAAAAAGGCGCTTGGTGTTGCGCTGAGTTTCACGGTGTAGGCAACCGCCAAAAAGGTTCAATCAGACAAGCAAATGCAGAAACAAACAAACAAACAAACAAACCAACAAACAAACAAACAAACAAACAAACAAAGCAAGAAAGAAAGAAAGAACGAAAGAAATAAATAAAGAAAGAAGAAAGAAGAACAAACGAACAAGCAAACAAACAAACAAACAAACAAACAAACAAACAAAAACAAACAAACAAACAAACAAACAAACAAACAAACAAACAAACAAACAAACAACCAAACCAAACCAAACCAAACCAAACAAAACAAAACAACACACAACAAAACAATACAATACAATACAATACAATACAATACAATACAATACAAATCAAATCAAAACAAAACAAAACAAAACAAAACAAAACAAAACAAGACAAGACAAGACAAGACAAGACAAGACAAGACAAGCAAGCAAGCAAGCAAGCAAACAAACAAACAAACAACCAACCAAGCAAGCAAGCAAGCAATCAAACAAACAAAGAAGCAAGCAAGCAAGCAAACACACACACACGCACACATTGAAGCCCACTTGGACAAGACTCATGTACCTGGAGTCTGCATTACAAAACGCGGTCACCCCAGGTTCGTAGTGTGGGCGTGTCATTTTTTAGGGTACCGTAGTACTCCAGAGACATACAGAACATGGTGGTGTTCCTTACATCTTCCTCTTAAACCCACCAAGAAAGCCAGCCATTTTCCAACTTGAAACCAGACCAAGAGGATATCCTCCTAAAATGACACCCACGTGATCAACGGACAGTATTTCCAGGCTATTGGTTTGCAGGTTGGTGGGTATCGGGTTTGGATAGGGCGATCTCGGTTTCTGGCTCATGCCCAAAAGAGGCTCTTCCAAAGAACACAGAGTCCATACTGTGGCGGGCGCAATCTATTTTGCACCACGAAATGAAACCGTGGGAAACCATTGCTTGTCGGTATTTACAGGGGGATCAAATCTTTCCAGGGTTCCTTAGTTGTCCATTATGTTTAGTTTTGCAGAGTTTCTTTGAAACTATCCCATTCGAAGGTTGCCCTCACAAAAAGTAATGCTACCACTTCAAGCAAATCCCGAGAGTTGCTCCTTTTTCGACCTCCGATTTCGGGGACAAATCCAATGCTTGAGAACCAAGCAGAGGTTGGAGGAGGAGAGCCTTCCAGAGCTGAAAGTGTCGGAGGTGGCAGGACTGTCTCATGGCTCATGTGGGTGCGTTTTGGCCGGGCGATCTGAGGAGTGTTGGGAGGGTGTGAGTCACAAGAGACCCGGACCCCTCCCCGGAAATTTGTGGTTGGGTCCTCTCTTTCAGGTTGGAGATTGTTTTTTTTCACCCAGCTTAGGACCCTCCAGCCTCTCCGAGTTCCTGGAACCTTGAGGTGAGCGCACCCACACTCTCTAAGGTTCTATGAACCTTTCTAGAGAGCCAACAGGAACATGACGCTGGATGTGTTTCCATCTTCAACATGCTTGACTTGGCAAAAGTCTGACGTGTTTGCCTAAGCCATTTGTCAGGTTGAGGTCGGTTCCCACTGCGTGTTCCACACGTGTTCTGCTCGGCCTTCAATTGACACACCAGGCGGTTGTGTGCAGGTGTGTCCCACTCAAACGGAAGCCCTGATGTTATACAAGAGCCATGGCGGGCGTTAGATTCCTCTTCACCCTGCAGACCCTATTGATTTATTTGGACATTCATGATTAATTGACCCACACCGCTCTTTCGCTGAACCCTCCCAATTGTTCTTCTTCGCTGAGCAATTGGATTAGTTCCTTGTGGATTCCTTCCAAAGAATGTCAAAAAGGAGGCGCTCTTCAACAAGAGACAAGCCCGCTTACCCTTCCACCCACAAGCATCACAGTCTTTGGAACGGGATCCGGCCAAGCCGTGTTTGGCCCTTCGAGGGTGTACCCCCTTCTCTAAGCTACACACCCCTACTGGGCCGCATTTACTACAAGTCTAGCAGTGTATATATGTACAATATGTGTAAAGATAATATCCCAACATAATTTCATGCATTGCTTTAAATGACTCCTTTTGCGCCAAGTAGTACTATATATACATATAATATGTGTATATGATATGCTATGTATATGATATGCATATACATACAATGCATACATATATATATATATGGTCCTAGTCGTCGTTTTGGTGAACTACTTTGGGGAATTCCCGCACTACTTCGGAGCCATGGTTGAAGCCATTGCTTGTTGGTATTTACAGGGGAATCCCATCACAAACCAGGGTCTCTGAACGGTGGTGCGAGACGGATGTTGTCCATCCACAGTATGAGAAGTCCAGTTGAAGATAAACATATCAAGACATGTATATTAGATTTACAGCGTGTATAGATATATATATATATATACATATATATATATATATCCACATATGTTTAATATATATATATGCATACTCATAATATTATATGTATAATATATATATATATATACATACATATACACATATATATATATATATGTGACTGTCTATATATATATACATGTATATATATATATATGTGTATGTATGCGTAGTCGTTTTTTGTGTCGCAATTCCGCCAGAGGTGCTGGGCTTTGGCCGACCTCCGGCGACGGAGCCCCACGCTTCGCAGCGCGGCGCAGTGGGCGCCGATGATTCGGCGCCTGGACGCGGCGCTCGAAGGGTCGCTCGCGGGCCAGGCGCCGGGCCGAGCTCGAGCAGTTCAGTGGGTTGATCGGGGGGTGCCTAGAAGAAGCTTCCCCATTCTTTCCCTTTCTGGGTTGGTTCCCTATTCTCTTCAGGAATCCGAATCTTTTCCGGAAATAAAAACAGGGGAAACGGATCCGGCGACCCTCTAGGGTATGATTCCCCATTCTTGGCAACCGTCGTTCTTTTCAAAAACCGGATCCGTTTCCCCTGATGGTTTCCGGAAAGTAATCGGATTCCTGAAAAGAATAGAGATTCTTTTCAACCAGCCTCCCTGGAAAAAGAAAGACTGGGAAGGTACGCATGGCATAGAGTTGTAACAATGTTGACCCTGGATCTGAGTCGAACCCGTCCTGCTAGGGGATGTTGCCTCCAAGAGTCGTCTGAATCCAACACCATTCATCCGGGGTTCCCATTAAACGGGTTCCGGCGTGCCAAATGATGGTTCTCTGTGTGCCGGGAGGTTGGAACGAGATTTGTTTTGTCGCTTCATGTTCCTGGAGTTCGAACATCTGTTTGGCTGCCCGAAGAAGTAGAGCTCTGTTTTTTGGAACTGCCAATTTCCAAATCAGATTTCCTTTTGTTCCGGTGTGGTAGTGATGGGTTAGCGGAAACCACTCCGCTTTCCTAATTAGAAACCATGAAATCCATAGCCTCACCGTAAGGGTTCTGAGGCTTGATATGGACAAGCACTTTTCCAACACCATACCCCGACTTGTTGTTTGTTTGTTTTTTTCTTCCTGGCATGATATTTCGGGGACGGCTTCTACCTTGCCATTGGCGGACGCCTTTTTTTTTCTCTAAGGGCTGGCGGTCGTTGTTTTTCATGGTTGGCATGATCGCGGAAAATCCTTCAATTGATCGATACTTGCCCAGTGACCGAACCCAAGTCACTCAACGCTCGTAGGTTCGTTTACTCGGAGGGTACCCTCCCACCAACTAACATGGAAGTGCAAAAAGGCCCTTTCCAAGAAGAAAATAGTCTTTCTACAAGGGGCTGTGCACTTCCATGTTAGCTGGTGGGAGGGTACCTCTTCGTTCGACTCCAGGGGCCGGGGCCGCATCTGCGGCCCATCGCGCTGTCCAGCCCGCTGTTGGCCCAGCTGTGCTGGGCGCTGGGGGTGCTGCTGGCGGCCATTTCGCTGCGAGACATCTTGGGCACCGAGGCCATGTGGATGCCAAGTGCTCAAAACCCGCCATTTCGCAGGGATCCAATTTGAGCCACAGTCAAAAACCCCCGGGTAGATGAAGGTTAGTAAGGGACGATCCCCTTGCCATAAGTAGCTGAGGATACCCGCCTTCTTGATTCTTGAAGCATGGTTCGGGGTCGACCATTTTAATTCCGGGTTTTGAGTCTGACTCAAATTTGGTTCGGATGCCACGTTTTCAGGGATCCATGAGGGGTCACTGGACTTTCCCCTTCGAGTTGGTGGTTTCCCCCTGAAACGATCGCCACTTTCGGAGGTTCCAAGAAGGGGAACGAAGGAAACTTCGGTCCCTTTCAATCCATCTGGACCCTTCGAAAACGCTGGGGTTCATTGGCCCAAAAGTAAAGGGGGTGGAATCGGACAGGGTTCCCCCGTTCCCGAACCCACCCCGCCCGCCCCAACTTTTATTTCCCTTCCATTGCCCCCCCCCCCTCACCCACCCCACCTGGTTTGGGGAATCCATGAGCAGTGGTCACTGGGTTTTCCCTTTCAAAGGTTTTTCTGGTTTCCCTTGACACCATCGCCACTTCGCTGAGCCAAACGGGTCCAACCTCCTTCTCCCGAGACGTATGAAGCCGCCGCCGCCGCCGCCAGCACCTTACGAGATATCAAAGTCTTTGGGGTTCCGGGGGGAGTGTGGTCGCAAGGCTGAACAGGGCTCCTTAGAAGATACATTTTGCAACCATTTGAAACATGTTGCTTTTTCAACACCAATAGGGGAAGCCACCATTTACAAGTTGCAATGTTCAGGTGTATACTGTAATCCCTGCGAAGGGGCACGCCAAGATCCCCATTCCCCCTTCCAATCCCCCGTGTCCAAGTCTTTATGGCCCAGTTTTTAAGCGGAAGTGACACTTTCTCCGGAAACCGACGGAACCAGTGGAGCCTCCGCAGGTCCTGCGGCGGCTGGCCGAGGATCCCTGGCCCGGCAGCTTCGCGGCAAAGGCGCTCTGGGGCCTGGCGGTGCTGGGCTTCCGGCCGCAGGCGGGGGATCACAGGGCCAAGTGGGCAAGAAGGGCCATGAACAAGTGACGGTACATATTATACATATGTGGCAAGGTGTCTTGTTTGTTTGTTTGTTTGTTTGTTTGTTTGTTTGTTTGTTTGTTTGTTTGTTTGTTTTGGTTGGTTGGTTGGTTGGTTGTTTGTTTGTGTGTTTGTTTGTTTGTTTGTTCGGATACCTTTCTTTTGGCTGGTTTACAGGGAAACCAAGAGACAGCATATCGAGCATTGTAGCAACATGGATGACAGGGTCTACCGTTAAGAACGGCATTTGTTTTTGACTTCAACTGAGCACAAGCTTTTCCGGGCGTTTGCTTTTGGCTGCCATCTTTCACAACTTTGTTTGCCATGTCGATATTCCTTCATTCCCCCAGTCAACCAGCAACAAACCACATCTACTCTAGTGCTACCTTCCCCATTCTTTCCAGGGATCCTTCTTTATAGAAAACCTCCGGAAACCCAGGGAAACGGGTCCGGCTTTCGAGAAGAACGATGGTTGGAAAGAACGGGGAACCTACCCCTAGATCTACTCTCCCCCCGGTTTTCCGCGGGTTCCCGGCGCAGGACGCGGGGGATTTGGCGCGGCTCAGCCTGGGCTACGCTGGCCGTCTCGAGGGCGACGGCGTGGTGCAGCTGGCCATCGCCTGGAGCCGCTGGGGCGCGCCAGAGGAGCTGCACCAGGCGGAGAAACCCGTGGATGGGTGCGACATCCAGAAGTCGCACCTCAGAGATGTTGGTTTCTGATGCGATTCCCCAACGTAAATACCAACAAGCCATGGTTTCCTCTCATTGGTGTCTTAGGTGGTGCAGGCTGAGGGACGAAAGCCATAAACCGCACCACTTGGAAACCATGGGAGGCCATTCTTTGGTTGGGATTTACGGGGGAATCATCAGAAACCAGGGTCTTGAGGTGGTGCAGGATCTCGTCCATCCACAGTATTTCGGGGGGATCTGGGCTGGAGGGTGGTGGAGTCAAGAGGTCATGCCGATAGGTTTCTTTTTGGGTTTGGCTGAAACATAGAGGGCCCTGGTTTACCTCGTAGTTCAGTCATCTACCAGGGTCATCTGTTTTCCGAAAAGGACAGGACGGCTATGGTCATGCCCACCTTAACCCCAGAGTTCCTTGGGGGGTCTTTTGCGTTCATCTTTTGCAGGGCCACTTGAAGATCAACCAACAACAAAGGGGTGAACTTTTTTTTCCACTAGAAGTCAAGGTTAGTTTTGAATATGCCGGGTTTTGAAAGGGTCATGGAGACTCCAATTGTTTGTTGTCTCCCTTTGAGTTGCCTACTGTTGGGATACATGGGCTTTTGTTGGTGTCCCGCGAACAAACAAACTATATGGCCACTGTGCTTCGGGGATGGGCCTTTGCTTTCCTCAGTTCTGGAACAATGACTAGTCTTCAGCCCATGTGGGTACGCCTTTTTTTTAAGGCCCTCCCGCAACAAAAAACAATGCTGGTCTTCCTCTTGGTTTTCCTTTAAAAGGGGGGCACCCTCCAAAAAAAAAACTCCCACCTACGCCCTTCGCGCCCTTCCCGCCCTTCCCGCCCTTCCCGGCACCCCACGCGCCCACAACCGGCCCCCCTCCCCACGCAGGCGCTGCGGGCGGCGGCGGCCGCCTGCGACTTTAGCGCCGCGGAGTCGCGGCAGCTGCGCCTGGCGCTTGCGGACGGACAAGCCGCGCCGAGAGTTGCGGCGGCGGAAAAAAGCGAGCGCCGGGGGGTTGGTGGGGGGGGCTGAGGGTGGTGGGGAGGGGCCGAGGGTGGTGGGGGGGGGCGGGGTTTGGGGGGGTTGAGGGTGGGGCTCAGGAATCGGAGCCTCGGAAGAGTGGTTTGCACAGTTAAGCTGGTGGATCTCGGTTACATGATGTAGGGAACCCTTCGCCAGCCATGTTCCTCTTGTTTTTTTTTTAACTGGGTGGTTCCCTTGGTGGCCGGCTCGGGTTAAAGGATCCACCTTGGACAGCTCAGCCAGTTACGCCTTCAGAAGGTGTTCCTCGCCCATCCGCCTCGGCAGGTGGACCCACCGGGGGCAGCTGAGCTCGGAGACGACGTGCCACTACTTCACGCTGGACGCGGCCATCTTCGCGAATCTGATCCTGGAGATCCGTTTGAGGTTTAAAAAGGGGGGGGGGGGTACGCAGGGAAAACCTCTCATCTGACCTTCTTTTTTTGGGGTGGGGGGGGGGGGGGTTCTACAAGAAAACTCTCATCCCCAGAGTTGGAGCCGTCCAAAAGTTGATTTTGCAACCTAAGAGCCCAAAGATCACGGCCCTTCATGGCCAGCCCCCTGGTCCTTCATGGCGCTCCTCTGGTTCAGTTCCTAGCTCCCCTGGTACCGCCTTTTGGTTTCCCAAAACGAAACGCAGGAAGCGCCCCCATCTTGTTTCTCTGGCAACGGGGGCCAATCCTCCACAAACCCTGCGTGGCGGAGGAGCGAGGCGGCGACATCTTCAAATACTTCCAGGCCTCAGCCCGACGTATCCTCGCGTGATTTTGTTCAAATCCAGCGGCGCCCAAAAGCCCTTTTCGCTGAGCAGGGTGGGTGGACAAAATCCTGCACCACTTTGAAACCCTGAAATACCATTTGTTTGTTGGTATTATTTTTACAGGGGAATCATCATGCCAGGGTTTCTTAGGTGGTGCAGGTTTTCGTCCATCCACAGTAGGGTGGAGGGGTGTCCGGAATAGCTGAGCGCTGCCTTCTGGGGAGTGATTGTGGTCAGGGTGAAAATGAATCTGCACTGCCGTCCTGCCTAGAGCAAACTTAGGGTTTAGGATTTGTGTGTTGTCATGAAGTCTGGTTTGGAAACCACCACAACGACCACAATGCTTTGGGCACGCTTGACAAACACAACGATTTGAACAGACAACTTCTCCTCTCAAGGGGTAAATCTCGAGTGCTATCTCTTCTCGAAACGGTTTGTATGAGCACGCGCTTCAACGTGGCTTGTGTCATGTTGGGTGATTGGCCGGCTGGTGTAGGCCTGTTTCGAGGCGCTTGCACGCACGACAGGCATGGGTCTGAGTCGCTAAATGTAATGCTCACGGTTGCTTTCATTTGGCCATGGGTCAAACCCTGTACCCCTGGTGAGCATCAAAATAGGCGGCAAGTGGATGCTCATCCACCCCAAATGGAGGCATTGGTTATTGACCCATGGCCATTTGCGTTGGGCCATTTTTCGTTTTCTCAAGGGGCGGCAGGCACGGCCATGACTGAAAATACTTCATTCTTCAGCACCCGAAGCAGACAGAAGCATAGGTGTCCTTTTTAGGTCAGTTTTAATAGAAATAGATGGCCCTGGTTTAGATAGGTTTTATTCCATTTACCAGGGCCACCTATTTTGCCAAAAGGACACCTATGGACAGAAGATTGAGCGGAACTGTTAAGGCCAGTTCGAAGCTCTACCACATTGGCATCTGGGGGACCACCCAAACGGCACCACCCCGCGCACACCAGCTTGGGCTACAATGGACCAAAACTGGACATGCTGATTAAAGTCGCTGCGCAGGAAGAATTGCAGAGGGCTTTCCCGAATGATTTCATTTGCTTCCAAAGGTTTTCACAACTGATCGTTGCCCACAAGTGGGCAGTATTCTCTCCATGCTTCAACCCCCAATTCAAATTTGAACAGTCGTTGGCACAATTTGATGATAAAACTCCTGCTGAAAAACGTGGTGGTTATATGAATTCACCCTCCCCTCATTTTTGATAGTGCCAGAGAATACCAGTGTTCTTTTTCTCTGTGTTGCTTTCGGGTGTTCCCAAAAGGTTGGACGCCTTGAGCCAGTTTTTCCAGGCTTTAGCGCCCTTTTTCAGGGGATGGGGGCACTAAACACTGGGTGGCCCCTGAAATATCTCCCCATTTCAAGATCAGACATCAACCACTCTGTTTGTCTCCGCCATTTTAAGATCGAAATACCAAAGCTAACTGGGCGGCCCCCGTTTTTTCTCCCCGATTCCAATTCCAAGCAATAAATAACACTAGGCCTTCCATATGTATTGGGTATGGGTCAGGTTTTAGTCCTTGGTCCATTTGCCAGGGCAAGCCAGTTTGGGGTGACCCTATTTGACCCACAGCCAATTGGCTCGTGAACAAAACTTGCATGACGCCAGGTCTTTGGTTTCCTGCTGGTGGCGCACATCGAGGAGATGGAGTACCCCGGATGTGGGGACCTGCCGGTGGAAGAGGACCGACGAAGAAGTCGAGTGACCCGAGTGACCCGAAACCGCCAGAAGAAGTCGAGGCGCCAAATGGTGACCTGAGCTCCATGGCAAGTGGGGCACCCCCCCCAATGGGTACTGCCTTTTGTTGCCCTTGAGACCCACCCTAAGAACTGGAACCCACATGTGTGTTCATGGTCACAGCATGTTTTTGGTGTTGATAGGGATGGTCATCAACCCTGGGTGTTCGAGCATTCTACGTATTCCACCCAGGTCCTTCGATGGGGGTTTCTGTGTTTCCAGTTAAAGCATTCTAGCAATTTGGCCAGATGGAGAATGTACGTCAAGGTCTCAAAATGAGGGGAGCCCCCCAAAAAAGGGCAATTTGCTTTGGGTTTGCGGTTAAACCATCCAAGGCCCTCATACACGCCAATGTGGACTTGTATTTTGTGAGGACCCCCCAAAAACAAGAAGAAGAAGAAGAAGAAGAAGAAGAAAAAGAACGAAGAACGAAGAACGAAGAATAAGTTTTCCCTTTGGTTTACCTTTAAAGCAACCCCCCCAAAAAGAAAGAACAGCTAGCCTCCAAAAAAAAGGGCACACCCCAAGGCCTTTTGAGGAGATGTCCGACGGATCCGCGCTCTCGCGCGCTCGCTTTTTCGCGTAGGGGAAGCTCTTGGACCTGATCGTGAGGGCCAAGAGCTTCAACAACTTGACCAAGGGCGCGCCTGGACTTCACTAGGTCCCCCAGCAATTGGTGCCCTTTCTTTGACCGTTTCTTTTTTGGTTGGGAGATTTGGTTCCCCTACTAAAATAGACTACAGAAACAAGTGGGTAACCATAGCATTCTTAAAAGGCCATGGTGAATTGAATGATAAGTATGTTGCTTTTTTAGCTAAAGATTTATCTCAATATTACCGCGTAGACAAGTTCAACTTGAAAGAATTTATTGCGGATTCAATTACCAGAGAAGTCTCGCTTCAAAACCAAATTTTAAGGTTAAGCACTATTGATGCATTAATCATTGCAAAGCCAACCAAGGAGTTCAGTGATGTTGACAAATTATTGCTTGATCAGTACATTATGCGCGGAGGTAAAACCCTATGGTTTTTAGATGCTGTAGAAGCAAACATGGATAGCCTTAGCAAAGCGTCTTCCTTTTTATCTTATCCAACAATGGGTAATCTTGGCTTAACAGATTTTCTTTATACGTACACCCTTATTCTAACCTACCATTTTGGTGGGAAAACTGTTTGCACATCCACCAAGCTGTTAAACTCCCAGAAACCTACAACCATAGATGTCGTTTGAGTTGCTTAGTTGGGTTAGAAATAGATGGGCTCCACCGGTTTAGACGGGTCTATTTTGCCAAAAGATCCCCTATAACCTTCTGTGGATGGTTGCGAGTCATCCGCGAGTCTCGAACCTCGAAATGAAACCATGGTTGAAACCACAACGTTTGTCGGTATTTATGGAGGATCGAATTATTCCAGCTGCAGGGGGGTTCTTAGGTGGTGTAGGATCTCGTCCACCTGATTGTCCTGCGCAGGTGATTGACACCCCTTAAGGTCAGAGCCCGTTTTTCACGGGTGCCTTGATTGACTTGGGTGACCCATGGCTCAAGTATTTCGTATGTTCCAACGGTAGTCTCGGTCCAAGGGCCTCCCAGCAGGTGGGACTGGGTCGGCAGAACACTTGGAGATTGAGCCATGGATGTGCCCTGGATGGTGAAGCCGGTGGCTTTCTGCCCCTGGTCAGGGGTTCTGGCGCCGGCGGACACAGAGGTGGTGGGCCAGTTCGCGGCGACCTTCCGGTACATCAAGGTGATGCCCTTGGGTGAGGGAACTGGCCTCATCACAGCGTATGACATCATGATCCACTCGAACGAGGGAATCCTCTCGGCCTGCCTCACGGAGGACACCCGCTGGTTCCATCACGGTCCCAACGACATCCTGAACTACCAAAGGCTGAAAGAGGTCTGCTCAGGGCTCGGCGGCATTGCAATAGGTGCACATCACGCCGGACTACATGCTGTAGCTCACCTGGACCACAACGGCCTCGCTTGTGCTCAGCTTCGAGCGAATGGCGCCACCAACGTGATTCACGGGAGCATCTGTGAGATGTCCAACATAGCGAAGCTGCATGCTGCAGGGGGACCACTGCCAGCAGTTCTTGCTGCAGGCTTTCCGTGCCAGCCGTACTCACGCCAAGGAGACCGACTGGGAGAACAAGATCCCCGCTCTACGGTGTTTGGAGCCACTCTGAAAACAGCATGGTTGCAGGCGCCGGCCATCATCCTTGAGTGTGTTGGTCCAGCACTACGGCTTCATCATGCAGAACCTCAACTACCTCGCGGGCATCATGAACTACCAGGTCAAAACCATCACGCTGGCTCTGCATCATCAATGGCCAGCCCGACGTGACCGCTGGTGGGCGATCCTTGCACCATCGTCCTTCAATCTTGAAGGCTTCCAACCCTGGCCACTTAAAAAACAACCCCACTCACAATCGAGCACTACATCCCCCGGTGGCCACTCTGGACCAGGGAAGAAGAGACGGAGCTCCTGCTCACTGAGCATGAAATTGACTTGTATACCAATCCCGTCTATGCAAAAAAACCTCGCCTACTACAAGTCTCAGGACCATGTCCGTGCATCCTGCACTCATGTGGCAATGCACTAGCCAAGTGCCCCTGTAGATTCAGGCAGAGGCCTTTCTGCACTGAGAGGTTGGTCCAGCAAGGTCTGCGTGGATTCTACCGCTCCAAGATTTCTTCACGTGAAGGAGGCTGCATTCCTCCTCACTGTCCCGCAAAGCATCCAATACCCTGGCCGGCCTCGAGACGGACTCTGTCTACTTGCGCAAGTTGCAGCACCACTACAGGCACTATGGGTCGCATCTTCTTGCACGGGCAGCACAGCTCGCCTTCTCCTGCCCCATGTGCGAGCCACTGAAGCACATTGCTCAGTACAAGGAGTCTCTGCTCCTCGAACAGCACCATCGGTGGGTCACTGAGGAATCGCACGCCGCCAGGCATCTCCTTGACGACTACCACCTCCTTCGCGAAGGACATTAACGGGTGCAAGATCTCCTTGTTGATGCAGATACTCAGCTACAGGGTACAAGCTCCATCTCCCTTTGGGACGGACACATCCGAGTCCCGCCTGACGCTACTCTCGGAGCCACACTACACAGCCCAAGGACATGCCGGACCCGGTCTTGGCGACATCCACATCAAGGGTGAACTCCGCATCATCGGACATCTCAGAGGAGAGCACATCTCCTTTATTCCCCCTCTCCTCAGCTCCTACCTTGCCCAACAACCTGACTGGCCACGAGACCATGCGCTCCTCCGGGATGTACCAGAATGCTCCGGTCTGCTCTTTGCCATCCTTGCATACCAGGGTCATTGGGTCACACTCGTTTGCTACCCACAACCTGGAGGATTTCATGCCATCTTATTTGATGGCATCCCCTGTGGCAGAGGTGATGCCGTACCTTGCGGACGGACAGCCTGTCTACGACGGCCCGCTCGCTGTCCTCACAACCTCTTGCGTCCCACACGAGCAAGTTGGCGTGTTGCCAGTTGAGAACCTGGTCTATCCTGCAATCCACGCTCACGCTGGCACCAATGAGCCTGTACTTGTCCAAGGGAGCCTTATCCAGCGTGGACAGGTTCGGGTCAACCAGGAGATGCACAAGAACCTGCCGAACATTGTCTCCACCGATCACGCCACCATCAAAATCCAGGTCTTTCCCGACCAGTGGCCTGGAATTTGGACGGAGTTCAAGAGTGGTCCAATGAAAGCAGTCATGCAGCAACAGCCGGCGCTTGTACTCTGCACATCTTCACTGACGGTTCGCGCACTCGTTCGACGGGTTCAGTAACCAAACTGGCATCCTGGTCCTCCGTCTCGTCCACCCACCGCAGGATCATTGCAGCAGGCCCACTCAGAGGCCTTTTTCAGTCAAGCAATCGGGCGAGCTCAGTGGACATGTGTGGGCCGATTCGGCGTACACGGCCCAGGGAGCCTGGCGGCTTCGATGACAAGTCTGACCTCCCCAATAGCAACTGCGATTTATGGCAGTGCCTCAGGGACGCCTGTAATCAACCGCAACCTGGTCAGCTCTGCATACACCACATTGCAGGACACCGCGGCCCTGCTGAATGTGACGATCCTGCTGATGCAAGGACCGCACAATGGAATGAGACCGCAGACACGGTTGCCAAGTTTGCGAATCAGCACCGCGAACCAAGCTTCATTAGACTCTGGAGCAACTACTGCGCCGCTGAGAAGGACATGATTGCCCGACTCGACGCACTACTGCGCCTACACCTTGCAGTTGCTGAACGTTACCGACTACCGCACGATCATGGCGAACCTAATGAAGAAGACGATGAGTCGTCACCTACTGAGCCCGGCTTCTGGGTTGACAGGCTCAGTACTGCTGACTCCTGGGTTGAATGGATCCCCCCGGATTTTCTGCATGCCGTTTCTGGACAGCAACAAGCTGTCAATTTTGGACCTGTTTTCACCACTCAGGTCATCCAGTGGCTGATTCAGCAACATCAGCATTCGGACTTTGTCATTCAATTCTCCTGGCTTGAACTGGTTGCGGTTCTTGGGACGGATGGGCTCCCTTTTCCTGTTCGGATTGCTTCTAAGCAAGGTGAAGTTTGGAATGACGCTGCAACGCACTCCTCGTATGCCATTTCTCAGCCGACGGTTGCTTCGGACATTTGCCTCATTCGTCGGTTCCTCAGGTCTGTTTGTTTGGTTTTGGAGCTGAGCATTGGCGAGGTCAGAGGTTTGAACCTCTCGCCCCCACAAAGTGGGCTGACTCTTGCGGTCACAGCGCAGACTGTGCGGAAGGCTGGGAACGCTATCAGAGCGTTCACATCCGCCAGGCCGATTCGGGTCGCCAACGACCTGACTCGTCCCTTCAGGTTCACCTAGTGGATCCGATGGACCATGCGTGCCGCACTGCGCTCGCGCCGTGCGCACGCCCGCAAGGATGTGAGAGCGTATGTTCCAACGGTGTGGCTAAAATTTCGTCAGTGGACACTGTGTTTTTGCTTAAGAACCGGACCCCCCTCAAAAAAATGGCATCGGTTTTTCTTTGGATTTCCCTTAAAGCCAATCAGAAAAGGCGGCTCTCTAAAAAGGGGATTCCCGCGCCCACCTGGTTCTTCCATGGATTCCATACTGTGAACACCTATTCAGGGTCACCCAAACGAACTCTCAACATTCTGAACATTCTGGAGGTCCCCTGCAACTTAGCCTGGGTTGCCCAACTTCCCAGAAATTTGGCCCCTGCCATTTTGCGCAGGTTTTATTTGGAGCATGTGAATCTGCAGGGGATAAGTCACTCCGTTTGTTTGGTGGGTCGGAAAGGGGTGGTCAACAAGAGCCACCTTGTGCACGGAGTGTAGCTCAAGCTTGCTGTTCCGGAACCGCTGGGTTCTTTTCCCGCGACCGTCCATGCTGAGCCCCTTGCGACTGATGGGAGTCTTCGCGCCGGCATCGAGTCACCTTTTGACACGGCGAATGGACATCTCCTGTGCCGAAGGTCCGAATTTTGTGCCATGGTTCCTTTGTTTGTTTGAGGGATGCTGACCCCGGATTCATAAACCCGTCCAATGGGAGCGTGGGCCAAGAATCATTCAGAGCACTTCTCCAAGGGACCGATAAGGAGAAGTCAAAGACTTGATTCACTGGGTGTCCATAGGACTTTTCAATTTCCATAGGACGTGGGTTTCATGCTCCAGGTGATTTCTTTTGTTTTGAGGCTCAGTACCCAAAAAAGGGGTTGCTTGTACGAAACGGGAAGCCACTGATGCTTTGGGTTCCCTTCAAAAAGAAGACAATACTTTTACTTTCAAGGACTCTAGCCCATCCGTGCTTCGAATTGGGGGTCTTTGGGGCTTTCTTCGGACATTCGACCGAGAACACGAGGACAGAACGCCACCGAATCGGTGCTAGCTTGTTTTCAGAAAGGCCAAGAGTAGATAGGGTTGTTTGTTGGAGGGGAACCCAGTTTTGGTTGTGTTTCAAAAGTCCCAAACGTTTTCCCTTTGAGACCAGCCATCGAAGTTCTTCACGTGGGTCTTTCCTTTTTGGAGGCCACCCCTTGTTTAGTGGTTTCAAAGGGACACCAAAAAGAAACCCACAAGTTTGGGGGCGGGGGGTCCCCTAACAAAGAGACCCATTTGGGGTTTGTGCCGTTTTTCAACCGACAGGCCTTCTCGCCGTCCTGAATCGCAACCCAGGACAACGGCGGCGTCACCGGGATCTTGATGAATGAAGGCCGCCTCTTGGCCGCAGACCAGGACTACAGGCTTCTCAGCAAGGAATGAGGGAATGACCCCTATAAACCATCCCCGATTTGGTTTCCAGGGAATCCCTATAGAGTCATTCTCAAACCCCGGAAGAAGGTCATTCCCTACTGAGCACCAGCAAGTTTTCCCTTTGCAGCACGTTATCAGGGAGCCATCGCCTTGCCAGACAAAATGTGTCTCCCTTTTGGATTTGGAGCCCCCTTAAAATGGGAACGGTTTCTTTTGGTTTCCATTTTAAGGCCAAAAAGGGTAGCCTCAAACAGGGAATGTCCGGCCCGGTCCGGGCGGTCCGGTCCCAGACTCCGGTCTTCGCGTCCCCGTGTCCCACCCAGATGTAATACGGAAAAAAGGCCTTGACGTGATGACTTGCGTATGTCTTTGGCACCTTAGGGTTGGTTTCATGTCGGCTTCAGCTTTAAGGCCATCCCAAAAAGAGGCTCAGCTGTTACATGTCTGTCTTTCGTCCGTCTCTGTATTTCCCCTTTGCAGGTTTTAAATATCGCCTCTTCGGCCTAACCCTTGGAAGGGGTGACTTTTTAAGGGTGTATATATATATATATATATATGTATATATATATATGAGTATGTATCAACATACTGGGTCATGGTGTGGTGTGACCACATTTGTATATATATATATATATATGCATAGAACCCTGTTCACATCGCTCCCTGCTGCAGTTCCCGTTCTTAGGCCGAAGCAGCACGGTAGCTCCTCCATCGCTACCTCAGGTTTGAGTCCAGGCGCGAGCCTTCGGAATGGGGGACCTTTGCCTTCTCGGATTTTTTTGGGCCGGGGGAAACGAGGAACTCTCTGAGTTCTTAAAATGTGAGAGGTCATCTCCTGTTCCAAATTTCAGGCGTTTCCCTTGGGCGGGTGTCTGGAAAGAGGGAGCCCTGGAAAGAAGGGGGAAGTTGCCACTAAATTAACCTTCCAGTTGTTCTGAGCGTATCATTGCATGGGGGTCGTCTCCAAATTGGGGTTCCCGCAAATGAGTGGTTCTCTGTGGCACCACTCCAAAAAAAGCAGATGACCATGCGCGTGTGCATGGTCGACCCTCTGATTTCGGGGCCAGGTTCTCAAAATTCGGGGCCCAGACCAGACAATTTTCATTTGGGTTTGATTTAACCCCCCCCCCCCCACCCGAAGACTGGTTGGTGGACATAGCGCCTTGGAAGCCACCCGCAAGTTGCAGGTGGACCCCACATTCCACCGGGGCCGCCTGTTTGTTTCCACTCGGCTCGGGCGAAACCAAAGAGATAGATGGCGTCTGATGCCGGGTTGGTCTTCCGACCACCAGGAAACAATGCACATAGTAGGTGATGAACCAGAGGTTTCTTAGATTGAGTTTTGAGATATGCTTGCAGTTGCCTCTGTCAACAGCGGATTAAGCCGGACCCCACTAGAGGAACCAACATATATTGATCATTTCCTCACAGAAAGGGCCCACACCTGAGTACACCGTCCGCCAGATGGTTTTACATGATGGTTCCCCTGGCCTCGCTCACTAGAGTGGGACCTTAAATCAGGGGATGGCAGGGAAACCAACTGAAACAATGCGTCCACGTCGTCTTGAAAAGCCCCCCCAGAAGGAAACCAACAGATGCTTTCTTTGGTCTTTTCCAGTGCCCCTATTTGATACAAGACCCTTCTCTACCTGGGAAACAAAATGACATCCAAGGAAACAGGGCCAGTGAAAGAGCGCTACCAGCGAAACAAATGCCTGAGCAGGTTTTTGGATGGTCCGTTTTTGAGGCTCCGTTTCGTTTTGAAGGAACACCAACAGGAACGCCACCATGTTCAGGGCCCCCTAAAAGAGACACACCCATTGAGAAAAAAAGGATGTACCAAATCAATTTCGGGGCTCCAAAAATCTCAAGGGCCACACTGTCCAACGAAACCCAAACACCGCACCTGCCACAAACCCGCTCGCCCGATGAAGGCGCAGCGCTTCGGCGCGCTTCGCCTCGCTTCGGCGCGGCTAAGCTTCCGCCGGGGCAACGTTTGGGACCAGCCACTCAGTTGCTCAGTGGCACCAATTCTTTCCCAAAAAGGGTTGGCTTGGTTTTCCAGGGTCACTGAACTGAGGCCAGGCGTGAAGTTCAATCCACTCGCTGGGGGAGTGAAATCGTGTTTTTTTTGAGGGGGGTCCCTGGGAAAAAGAGGTAGTGGAGTTAAATCCCAAATGTTTTGAGGGGTTTCCCTGCCAAACAAAAGGTAGCTATGTATCTTTGCCCTCTAAGAATGGGTTTGTTTTAAAATAGGGGGGACGCAACATGTTTTTTTTGTTTATTTCCCTTTGAAACCAATCAAACGGGGCTTTCCCTAAAAAGACACGGCCTATTCGGAAAACAATAGGACATGCTTCTCATGGGCTTTGGTGTTCCGGATGAGAAGCTTTAGTAAGGGTTATGCACATCTTTACAACCATCTTGATAGAGCTAGATGGGTGCTGCTCGTGTTGGTTTTTGGTCTGCGCAGGTTGATCGACCTCAGATGAAGGCTTGCATGCACTCTTGGATTTGTGCTCGGTTTGACAAAACTTTTTTGGATTGATCCCGAGCTATATATATATATATATATTATATATACAGTATATATATATATATATAAATACACCTATATGTCTGCTTGCGATTCGCCCTCTCGGACACCTTAGCCGGGACCTATGCCACGGTGCCGAACGGTTTTACGCGCGTCGGACGCGCTCCATTGGCTCGAGCCTCAAAAGAGGCGAATTTCGTTGAAGGGCGAGGGGGTGGTTCCTCGCCTCGCGCGGTGAATGATTCGCCACTGGAGAAAGTCTGGCGATTTGGTCTTTGACCGAATTGGCCCGGAGACCTTTTGCAAGACGTTTTCATTCACCCTGCAGCTTAGAAATTTATAAGTTTTGTTTCGGGAAGGAACGACCCAGGAAGATATACGGTGAAAGTCTAGTCCAAACTGAACAGGTCAGCTGACACACACCGAAGCCCGCCATTTTTTAACATGTTCCTTTCAATTGGGTCGCAAAGGGTCCAAACAGGCCTAAGGCCACTTTGGACAAGCGATACATATATATATATATATATATATATTAGCAGAAGCTAGTTGTTGGAAGATCATTCTGTGGGTGGACGAAATTCTGCACCACTTGGGATAGATGAAACCCTATACATAATTCTGGATAAACCTCCTACCAACTGGTGCGAAATGGTTTTCGTCCCCCGACAGCTTGAGCCAGTCAGCCAGTGAGCAGTTCTAGTCTTCAGGGTTGGTGCTCTCTACTGGGACGGACCAAGCAGAACAGGTTGATTCATACTGTGGGCGGTTGCGAATTTATCATTTCGCACCACCTAAGAGAAACCATTGTGGGAAACCATTACGCCTTTTGGTATTTACAGGGAAATCATCATTCCAGGGTTTCTTAGGTGCAGGATTTGGTCCATCCACAGTGCGGGGGTGCAATTCGATTTTAGAAGAGATCTTGATCGAGTGTTGGGCAGCACCCTTTTGTCGCAGGCTCGGTCAAAGTTGAAACGAATCTCAACGTTTCCCACAAATACGAGCAGGGATATTGTTTGCCAATGTGCGCGGGGAATGTTGTTCCAAGCAAACTTGGACGCCTGTCTCGGCTAGCAACCCTGGCATGAAACCCGCAGCCAGTTTCACTTTGTTTGGGCACTGGCACATGGGTTGTCATGGATACTCTCCAGTCTTTCTACTGTTCTTGGCATCAAAGCCGTGATTTACCTTCTTTTGTTGGTACGAGATTACTCAAAGATGTTCTTCTTTATCAACGACCAGGGGTCATTCTCGGCCGTTTTAGGCCGTTGCTTTCTTGGTTGCCAATTAGAGCGGGGGGGGGGGGTTCACTTGTGCAGAAGGTTGGGATCTTGGGCGGTTGACAACATCGGCATGTTTTATGCGACACTCACCCATCAATTGGCTCCTTTCTGAACTTTGGGTTAGATTTACATACCCTCCCACCCTTTTCGCATGGAGCCTGACCTTCGGGACCCGGTCCCTTTAAAAGGACCAGGACCCCGAACCGTCAGGTTGTGAAAAGGGTGGGAGGGTAAAAAAAAGCGAACCACGGGGATCAGATCTGTCAGTAAAGCTGAAGAGTTATGGCATTTGCTGCTTTTCGGATCCATCTCAAACGGACTCCAGTGGCACGTTTCGCACGGAACCGCAGAACCCTACCCGACCCAGAACCCTTCAAGATGTTTCCACACATGGGGAGCAAAGGAGGCATCTTGATTTGTCGGACATACCTAGTCAGTGGAGCTCTCCACGCGTGCGTGTTGTTTCTGGGCGGGTGACGGATCCATAGCGAACGCTATGAGAATCCACGGATTGACAAGTTGCAGCCCGAATCCGGCTGATCGCTTGGCTGAAAGAACAAATACGCGTGCTTCGAACATCGCTTTGTTTTGGCATGACGTCAACTCCCTGACTAACACAGGAGGAGCTTGCAATGGAAACCCACTTTTTTAAAGCGTGCCCAAAAAAGCAGTAGGTTGGTAAAGCCTGCTTTAGAGTCTTGTTTTGGGGAAACATTGCAGCGGGTCTCAGTCTGGCCCCAGCATATTTTAGATGGATGATTCCTTTGTCTAATGGTTTTGACGACCCCTGCCCCAATTGTCACATGTGAGGGACTCAGTTGGGGACCTCCAAAGGGTTTTGCAATCGCGGTGCTACTGTGGATGGACGAAGTCCTGCACCACCTCAGAGACTCTGGAAGGATGATTCCCCTGTAAATACCAACAAATAATGGCTTCTCAGGGTTTCCAAGTGGTGCGAACGGATATTGTCCATCCACAGTAAGGATGAAAGGCATACAAGAAAACCGGCGAAGTGGCACAGCGAGCCGCTGATGGCCTCAATAATTTGTGCAGCCATGGTTTGTTCAGCTCCTCACACACCCAAAGACATTCTCGGGTGTGGCAGTATAACATGCTTTCTGGCTTGTTTATACCCAGAGCAAATCGAAATATTCGAAATCAGGTGGGTTTCCTTTGTTACCAACTTGGAATATGCAGGGAGCCGCAGTCATGGCTTTGCGATTCATTGTCCTGCTCCGGGCTCCGCACCCGAAAACCAATGCGCTATTTTGAATGCACGTTTCACAGGCCTCAGCTTGGTGTTTTTGTTAGAGGAGAGGGGTTTTCCAGGAAAATTAGGCAGCCATTGGTTGGCGAATCAGGTTACCCTTAAGTTGGTGGATTGGATTGCTTTGGATTTGGACTTGAACCGCCGGTTCTGGTAGAAGGCACATGGGAACTCTTCCTTAACCTCAAGGGAAGCTGAAAACAAGCTTTACCATCTGCTGATTTAGGAGTGGCAAAACTGTGGCTGGCTTCAGGTTGCGCCGCAGTGTGCGGGGTTTGAGACTACGCCCACTGAGAAAGTAGACTCGATTTGCAGGGTTTGTAATTTGAGATAAACTTTGTAATGTTCTAACTGGTGCGATAGGGAAGGTGGGAATGAACCCAGGGGTCCCCTTGAGATGGTTTACAAGGGTCATTCCATCATTCCTGCTGAGCCCCAGCAAGTGTTGGAGATCTGTGTTTTGCGTGACTTCGGAAGGGTTGCACATACCAGCCATCTAAGGGTTTGACCAAAAGACAACTCTGCAAAACTAGTCCCCTTTCTTCTCGCATAAATCGGTATTCGGAGCAGCCCCCGGTAAAGAAGACTCAAAGAGCACTGCAACAGGAACCTGAAAGGGGGGGTGGGTGCTCTTTGCTCGTGTTAGCAAGAGCCCCCCTGCCCGTTGGAGCCCCCAAACCAGAGGCGGCGCACGGTGGGGCGGCCTGCAAGGCCGGGAAAACGGAGAGGGTGGCTCTCTTGCTATTTTTTCTACCGGGACACCGAAAGGATGTGACGCTGAACATTTTTGTGGTGCCCTAATTTCAAGACAAGGTCCTTTTCTGGGATCTGCAAATTTAGGTTACACTTCAGGGTAGACAGGACCAGAATATGAACATAGTACAGTTTTTGCCCCCCAGATTCGGGCCAAGCTTCGGATGTATCTTCATCGTGTTTCTTATTACGCGGAAAATATGAAGAATACCCACTTGGACGGGTTTGCTCAAGCTAAAAGATGCATTTTGTCCAATTGGTTTGGAGGATTCCCTCTGAACGTGGGATTGTTTGCAGTATGTCTTTTGGGGAGCCCTATTGGACTTCATGGAAGGCTTTGACACATGGCGTTGCGCTTTGACATGTTGCCATGGAACTTGTTTGCTTCTACCCCCCCGCCTTCCCAAAGAGGATGCAAGTTACCCGAGTGTTTTGACGTACATGATGAGAAGACCTTGCTTGGGTGGTAGGCATCGTCAACCCTGTAGGGGTTTGTAGAAAACCACTAGGATCAGGAAAGGGATCCATGATAGCTCCGGCTGTCTCAAGCTGGGGGGCTCAAACCGACGAGTTGAAACGGCAAGCTCACACTTTCTTTCCATATCCACCCGGGACGTGAGGGACGGCTGGCCTTGATCGTTGCTGAAAGGCATGCTTAGATTCAGTAGTCATAGGGATGGATAACCCACTTTGGCGTCACAGAAGGCGTGCCATTTCCCACAGTTCTGCTGAAGGGTCCATGAAACGAATGAAAGGCGAGTTACGCCTTGGATTGCCATAGCCCCCAGTTCCCACGATTCAAACCCGTTAGCGCTGCTATTCATCAGGGTTTTTCCACCAGAAGTAAGGAATCCAACGTGTCTTTGTTTTTGAGTTTGTACCATTTTTCCATTTTGAGCTTTTCCCTAGACATCCATGGTTGTAGAAAGTCTGGGCGGGCCATTTGTAGACAGATTCCTTAAGAAACCATTTCCCACATGTAGACCCCTCACATCATGTTGCCTTGGCTTGAAACAGAAACCAAAAGAGAGGGAACCCCAAGCATGTCATTTTCCATGGTTTTGTTGGTTTCCCGTTTGGGTCCCCCCAAATCACCGGTTTCCTTTTGGGCTCCCTTTCAATTGTGAACCGAAAGTTGAAAGGGTGTTCATTTGGAGACACACCCATTTCTTCCATTTGCTTTTTCAGAACTTTTTATTTTTCTAGTTTTCCCCTTTGGGTTTTAAAGGGGATGTGTGTCACCGGCGTTAAATTTCTCCATTTTTCCTAGGGGACGAAAAAGTCCCAAATGGTCGCCTCGTGTTTGAGCTCCGCTCGCTTCCTGGGGCTGCGAGGGCGGGGACAGCTTGGAGATCCAGCCCTGCCAGCTGCTGCCGTGCCTGCGCCCCACCGAGGTGCGAGCGCGCGATTTCGCGCGATTTCGCGCGCGCGCGAAAGCGGGCGGTGGGTGACCGGTGGCCGTGATGTGGCCGTTGTTTTTTGGGTGGGTGGTTTTTTGGTGGGATGTTGGGGTGGCTTAGTTCTCTGAAGCTATCCAGAATTTGTTTCGGCGTTTTCTTGGGTGGTGGGGTCTTTCTCGAAAGTTTCCAGATTTTGCGGTGGCGGGGGGTCAGGGATGTGGGCTCTTGAGCTGATTTGTCAGAGCCATGCCTCGCCCAGCTTGAGTCTTGCTAGCTGCCTGAGCAAAACAGCTGCGCTTCTTTGATGTCAGGACATATCAGGACAACATTTAGGTTTGCTGCTTCCGGTTTTGGTATGCCTAACTTGTCAATGTTTCTCTTTTTGTTTTTGCGGCAGCAGACAACCCGGTTTTTGGGGTAGCTTTCATGTTAGGCGGGTTTTGAATGTATCTCATTTGGCTGAGTCGATCCACAGATCAGGCCTTGCTTGGCCTTGTTTCGATTTGCTGGGGCGCTCCACTCAGGGCGGTTCTAGACCTGAATTGAGTCGCAATCATACAGCGGTTCCTTCGGCCGCCATGTTGTTCTTTACTTTTGTTGGGTTAACTAGTACCAGGTTTTGCTTCTGACTCCAGTGAACATCTTGGGGGGGTTACAACATGTGGGCTTGTCTCAAAACGGGGGAGGGATTCCCCACACTGGGGTGCTTTCCCCTTTGGTCTCCCTGTAATTCAGCCCAACGGGTTCCCTCAAGGTTCAAAGCGAAAATTTACAATGAATGTATGAACGGTGGACATGAATCCCCACTTCAATGATGTCCACCTTTGGGCTCCCTCATCATGTTTTTGATCACCCAAACATAGCGTTGAGCCCCCCCTTCCCCACCCCCCCCCCCCGGGCCCTCCCGGTGCCCCGTTTTTTGATTCTGACTCCGAAGGTCTGCGAATGGGCCACCTGGGGTGCTTGGTCCAGCTGCCGCCGCGGCGCGCTGCCAGTCACGCCTTCGCCTCGAAGCGTTGAACGCCTTTGGCCTGCGCGTTCAAAACCAATATTACTACCAACCTGACCGTTTGACCTACCTGCACCTTTGACTTAGTATGAACTATATCTGTTTAGTGTGACTATATTAAGATCCGTGTGTTTAATTGTGGGCGCCGTGCCATATGCTTATGTGCCTCTGCTGTGCTGTGGCGTGCACCGGTATTCATTCTTGATACCAAGTCGTTGCTATGTTGACAAATGCTGACTTACTTGTTCTGTGAGATTCGACTGACTACAATACACCTTCATCAAGTGGGTTGTTGCGCACGGGATCTACTTCCTTTGGCCGGCCCATGCTAGCAATGAGCCATCCAAGGACGCCCTTTTTTGTTTGGAGCACACAAGGACTGTTGGCTCGAAGGTCGATTTGTTGTCAGAAGCCTTTTGCTGCGACAGTTGCCCTCTAGCCGATGTGTTTTTGTTTGGTTGTCGTTTTCGAGCACAGGGCTCCTTCAACAAGCTGTTTCGGTGGATGATTTAAGCACCCCTGGAACCCCCCCTCCTTCCTCCAATGAAGCTCGAGCCGGGTGGGAATCGTGAGGAGGCACAGGCAAGAGCATTCGCCTGTGGGCCACGAAGGCCACGTTGAAGTATGTTTTTTTGGCTCAGCAGAATTGGTTTTGGCCCCAATCGCCCTCCTACTCAGAAAAAAAAGGGGTTTAAGATCTACGGTGAACATCTATAAACAAAGAGTGGCTGGACGAAATCCACTACACGCACATCTTGGGATAGATGAAGCCCTAGAAGTCATGGTTGATGCTTTTAAGAGGCCCTCCCAGTACCTGCAGAGAAGGAGTTATGCTTTGAGGGTGCGGACTGAGACAAATAGCATGCCCTGCGGAGCTTGAATCCATAGGCCGCGCTAGGCGCTTTCTTTCAAGCGTGTGGTGCTTGGGGCTTTTTTGGCCAAAGACATGAGCAGAGTGAGGCTCAGCTCGTCGTTTCTTGATGCATACCAGCTGGTGTCCCAACTGAACGTGACCAACCGTTTCCCCTTCCTTTTCCCAACCCCACCTCTCTATGCCCCTGGTAACACAGATATCAGATTGCCGTCTCATCTCTGAAAGCTTAGGGGAGTCCACTTGCCATGGCCTTCGATCAGAGACTAAAACTCAGTTGCCCAAAGCGGACCGACATTTTGACCTTTGGGTTTTCCAATTTGGTCCATTTTTGGTGGCCCCAAAAGCTTGACCTTGTATTTCTGGGCCCCTAAGGAACAAGCGAGAGAAGGTTCTACACACTTTTCCTGGGGCGTTGGCGAGCTTGAAGAGGTTTTGATTCTCCGTCCGGCCGGGTTCCATGGGAGTCACAGCCAAAACGAGCCAAGAGGTCAGCCCTTCAGTATTGCGAACACTCCTCCTGCACAGGAAGAGCTGAGCGATATTAACAAGAGTGGGTAAACAGGATGGGGATGAACCCCTAGACTGGGCTGCTCAGCCAATCCTACTCCATAATCCCTTTTGCACAACCGCAATAGGGGCCCCTTTTCGTAAACCAAGGTGAGGATTGAGCCTTTGACTGGAAAGGTCAGAAAAAGGAGCCATAATGAAATCTTCGTATTCAAGGAGTGTATTCGCAAAAGCATTCGCGCTGGCTTGTTTGAAGGTTGCTCTAAATGCAGACTGAATCCTACTTGTGAACCCTTTTGAAGGGGAAATGATAGGGCACTTTGTTCCAAACTGGGACCCTTTCCTTTCTGCCTGCAACATAATTTATAAAGATCCCAAAACTAAACCGACGGGGGATGGATCTTTAAAAAAAAAAAAACACGTAATTTCCCAGATGTGTTTAATGAAATTCTCAAAAAATAAGCCGACAGGGGATGGCTACTTTTGCGTTTTGTAGACCTGGTATCAATGGAAACCAAGGTATCTTGGAAACATTGCTTTTCACATGAGCTTGATGGATATACTGGTTACTTTTTAAGTACAGGGCAAAAGGTATGGTTTTTTGAGTAGGCCACTTCCCGAGTTCCTGGACTTTAAAAGTTTTTGGGAAGACCATGTTGGTAGCAAATGCAAAGTTCCTGGTTCTTTTTTGGCCAATCCACTCAGGGAGTGATGTAGTATAGGGGGTATCTTTGTTTCTCTCTAGACCTGACTGATATTCTTGCTGGCGCTCACTAGGAAATGAGAAATGGGGCGACCCCTATAAAACCCATCGAAACTTGCGGTTTCCTTTATTCGGGAATCCCCCAAACGGCTCATTCCCAGATTTCTTGAGGTTGATTCCCCATTCTTTTTAACCATCCTTCTTTTCAAAAGCTGGCTGTTTCCCCTGGGTTTTTGATGGTTTCCTGAAAAGATTCGGATCCGTGGAAAGAATGGTCGGAAGGTACCCCTACGAGATTCGCTATCGCCCCAGCCGGGTCTTCAGTGCCCGTTTTTTTCGGCCCCACTGTTGGGCGCCGAGGTGCGGCGGGGGCCAGCGTACGCGGAGCAGGTACTCGGAGATCAAGGAGGAGTCCGGACGCCCGGGTAACAAACACCTAAAATATGAAACACTTTACTCACAAACTAACCAGCCAACCAAGAAGCTGGAAGCCAGACTGAGCGAGCCGCAGCTTTCACGAACAAAGAGAGATTCAACTCGCGGTTTAAGAAGGGGTGGGCATGGGTCAAAATCCAAATCGTACCCCCAGTGAACATCCCAATCCCCACTAAAACAGACCAAAATGGGTGGTGCACCTACCCCAAAATGGTACCATTGGTTTTGACCCACAGCCAGGTGGCTTTGTTGTTTTTTTTGGTGGGAGGGGGTTGCCCCAGAACATCAAGTAACTCTTGGCGGGTGAATCAGGCAACCCTGGTGAGTCGTCAACTGGGCATCGCTGGTTTTGAGGCGTGGAACCATACTGTGGATGGTTGAGAGTCATCCATTTTGATTTCACCACCGTTCGTTCAGAACCCCAAGGGTGTCTGATTCGATTCAACGTAAATACCAGGAAACAAGGGTTGCAACCATGGTTTCAAAGTGGGGCGAAAATGGATTTCGTCCATCCACAGTAGGTCAGGTCGCCCCACAGTGGTTTGGATTTGGATTTGCAGACCTGGTTCTTGTGGGTGAATGGGAAACTACCGTTAACCACCAAACCCCAACTTTTGGGTTGGTTTTGGTAGACAATCGAGGGCCAGGGTTGACCATTCTACCAGGGCCATGTATTTGCCGAAAAGGACACATATGCTCAGAACCCTTTTTTTTGGGGTGGTTTAAACAGGGCACACATGTTTGATGTATTTTGGGGGTGCCACTACTTTTAAAGCAAACGCTTTGATCCTGAAACTCAGCCTCTAAGTATGGCATCCTCCATTTACGCTTGGATTGTCACGGTGATATACGGGATATATATATATATATTCTATTATATTGATATACAGACATGTATGCATGGGTTGTCTGGGTTTCGGGGTCTCACCACCTGCGCTGCTCATCTCAGGCGCCTGGCACGGCTGGGCGGCGGCGCGCTGGCGGCAGCCCAGCGGGCGGTCGGCGCGCCAGCCGCCGGAGGCGGACGGGGAAGGGGTTCCGCTTCTTGTCGATTTTTTAGGGGGCGGGTTCAGGAGTGCCCTTTTACCCTTTTTCGGGGGAAGGTTCCCCTACTAAATAGACTACAGAAACAAGGGTACCCTTATTCTAGCCTCTCTACTGGAGGACCTAGGAGCCATTTCCCCTTTTCTTTCCATTTGCTGAAACGGACATGGATTGATTTTCCCCTGTTTTTGTTTGACGGGAATCGATTTCATTGTTGGACATGGTTTCTGATTTTTGTCCAGGGAGCTTGAGCAAATGGAGGTTTTGGAACCTCCAAAAGTGGCGATCGTTTCGATGTAACACCGATCAACTTTGAAGAAGAGATCCGATCACCCTGTCGTTATTTTGATTGCGTTTCTGGTGGTTGTCAAAGTCAGACACTGGAATCGGTGGTTTCTCTTCAACCTACCGCTTGGGGGCTGACTTTGATAGCGGCAGAATACTGGGACCAGTTCATGGTGAGCTCGCCGGGTGCTGAAACGCTATGTCGGTCCTGTAATTGGGGATCCGGAAACAATATCCATTTTTGGGTTTGTTGCAGAGCTGAGACTGCCCACACTGGCTTCTTGGTGCCCTACATCCCAGTGGCACAGAGGGGCAAGACCGCCTTCCTTGCGCCTCTGTGGTGGTTTCACCGACTCAGCAAAGGCACATTGGCAGCTTGACGACCCGTTGACTTGTTCGTCAACGTGGTGCCGGTGATGCAGACAGCGGCGAATCGCCTAGGGCTGACTCTTCGCACCGAGCGTCACGGGCTGGAGCACCAAGAACTCAGAGGCCAGTTGGCCCTGGCGCGGCACCGGCATGGAGTGCGGTGGTGTTGGCTTGGCACATCATTCGGTGGCTTCAGCTGATGGGGATCCAAAGATGAAGATGGGCCCTTTCAACACGATGCTTTTGATCTTTTGGCAGCTTGGGACTTTTGGTAGCCCCCCAAAAGGCAGGTCTACACGCCTGTTTGGAAGAATTCCCCGCCCATGTTTTTGGCCAAGTACGGTGACCTCCATCCTTGGTTGATGATGTGGCACTGTTGCGCTTGTTTTGGCCTTCTATCGCCTATGCTGGCCATGTCCTTGGGATTCGAGCTTGTGTCCCTGAACTAACAAGCCTGGCCAAGTGATGCCCATGTTTTTTGTTTTGTTTTAATTATGCTCAAATGTTGACCACGGATGTATACAACGCATTAGATGGCTGAATACAGGTGACTTCCCAGATGTCAGTGCGCCCTCCTGGGAATCTGCGATTTGATAAATCCTTTTCCCGTTTGTGGGATCAAAGGCGTGGTTCCTACTGTGATACTGCGGATGGACAGAATCCGCTGTGCACCAGAAGGTAGGTGCTTTGTCCCATTATAGGGTATCCCAAGTGGTGGGAAGCGGATTTCGTCACACACAGTATCAGCCTTGCCTTCAAAAACGAACTAGCCATTGGTCGATTGCACGTAGCATCATGGTAGGCATTCCACACAACCTTGGCGGGCTTCCTAGCTGCCAAGATGATGGGCGACAAGGAAAAGAACATCTGTAGGTCTCCAAAAGGTGGGTCTCTGTTTAGGATGGCAAAAGGAAACCATACAGCATGTTGAAGGACCGCTGTTGCCTTCATGAACACTTGTCCATTCTTTTGTTCGTCCCCGAAATTCAGGTGACTGCAGTGTGTGGAGGGTTTGGTGTCCTCTTGATTTCCTCCTGAAACGGTTCAGCCGGTGTTTTCCCCGAACTGACAGAAAACCAATTTCTGTGGATGGACCAAAGTCCAAATCCGCCTCGCACCTCTTGGCACTTTATCCAGTTCCACGGGTGCTGGATCGGATTTTCGTCCACGGTAGTGACTGAGATTTTGCCAAAACAACTGACACCCCAAGTGCTGTGCTCAGATGGGGATGATGCCGACCGCGCTGACGTGCGCAGGCGCGTCATCTTTTGAGCGGTTTTGAGAGGTGAGTTTTTCACATCGTGCCGTGAGGTTCGGAGAAAAGGTGCAGTCAACTTGGGCAGGGCTGGACTCATTTAAAGTTCGCACAAGATTCCAGAAAAAAGGAGCCCTCGCCCTCGGTTTGCAGTGGCTCATCTCCTTTTTCTCAGTTTGACTTTCCGAGCTGCCGAGTTGTCCTCACCAGAGTGACGGGAGCCCCGGGTTAAATAATAACATATAACCTTGGTCTTCCAAGGGCCCGCAAAAGCAGGGTCCTTCTTGATTTCGCTCTTGGTTGAAAAAGGAAAATCAGCCAAAGGCCTGCATTTTCAGGGTCCTGGAAATTGATGAATAGAGTGCCCGCTTTTTAGTGGGGATCATCACTTTTGGAACCCGCCCCAGACCTCGAGTGTCGGTGCAGCCCAATGGTTGAGGTGTCTTGGCCTGCGGTCGCTTCGCTTGCCATCTATTTGAGAAATGAATCAACAGACTGCTAATTTTAGGGGTTCAACGCCGGATATTTTGAACGCATGTTTGGGCTACTCATTGCTCTTGGGTTGCTGCTCATATGTCTAACCGTATATGATATGTCCCCCTAGGCATTCAGAATTGGTTACCCTAAATTCAATGGATTGTAACAAATTTGTGCGCGTATGATGGTCCTGTGCAAGCGATGGGAACCCGTTTTTGTGAGAACCGGTTCTATCGGGGTTCCCTGACAAGATTCAGTAATTTCCAGTGCTGGTTTAAAGGAGCTCAATTTTGGATCTCCAAACCCTAAAATGAGCCCTAGCCCTCCTAAACCATTGAAAGAAGCCACCAAAAACAATAGAACCACCCAAAACCACCGAAACCGCCAGACACCACCCAGAAACCACCAGAAACCACCGAAGACCAGAAACCCTCCTTCCGCCCACCGGCGCCATCGCACGGCTCGCTTCGGTTCGTCGGGTGCGCCTGCGAAGAACGCAAGGCTCATGGCGAAGCTCACAGCCGCGGACTGCAAGGAGTTCCAAGAGCAGCTGGAGAGCTGCGCCCAGGATCCGGTTTTCGGAATGCACCGTCAAGTTTGTGTCAAGGATCCAAAATCCAGGTGGGAGAAACATGTCAATATCCAGACTCCTTCCAACATGGTCGACCTCAAGTTGGTGTTTTTGTTAACACAAGCCCTAAACGCGGTCCGCACCGGGCTGCCTTGCCTATGGACGTATATAATTTCAGTAAGCCGTATCGAGCGTCATCCCCTCTCCAAACCCCGGCCAGACTTCTCCAGGGGCTCACTGGCTGAGCCGAAATGAGTCTTGAAGCGCGACGAGACCCCGCGAGCGGAAGCTTTTCTTGGGGAACTTGGCGACCCAAGTTCCCAACTTGGGCGGAGCTCCTTCAAATCAACACCGAACTGGACATCCTCCAAGCAAGTCTCCCACCCCGTGTTGCGAAAGAGGGTTCCTTCAAACATAGATTTTGTTCATTCCGGGGGAGGGTGGGAGTTGAATTCTGAGATAGAGTTAGAAAACATGTTGCTCAGGTAACCCGTATTTGGCGGTTTGGATTCGGTTTGGCGGTTTGACTCCTCGACACAGCCTCCAACCCACCAATCCAAACGTTGAGCATCCATACGTCCCATAAGTTTCAAGGGTTTGTGGCTATAGCATTGGTTTGCTTGGTTTAGATCTAGGGAATCCACCGTCCCCCGTCCCCCTGAGCTCACCCGAATCCCTACAGTTGACACATAGCTACTCGGCTTTAGCGGGGTGTTCCTCCCGAACCTGATTGCTGGATTGGATTTCAGGCTCGGTGGGGGATGCCGCTTTTCGACTTTCCCAGTACTCGTACAGTTGATATGCTGTCTGGGAAGAACACAGTGGGAAGCATCAGGCTGGGGCCGGTTTTCGAAGCCTGTTAATGTGGTGCGTTCTTAAGGGGCAGCACGGACTGGCCCAAAAGCAGGGTTCCTTGAACGAGACGATTTTGGTTTTGAACATTGACTTTTCCACAAGACCAGAAGGAAGCCATCATTTTGGGGGCAACCGCCAGGTGGACCATGTAAGAACTGCTGCCCCTGCTCATTGCAACTGTCCTGCCACAGATCGTGTGCCCTTCACGTTTAAGACCAACAACCAGTGGTCATCGCTTGTCCCAAAGGCTTGCATAGAAGCTCCTAGGACCATAGTTACGACCCAAAGCCAATCGGCCGAAGATGATTGCCAGCCATTCCGAGTCACAGCAAAAGGGTCCTGTAGATGAACCTGGACCCTTCCCATTTTTTCGTTGCGACCTGGTCCTTTGGCAAAGCAAGTGCCGCACTTGGAGCTCCGAGCGGGCCAGGGGCATGCCCCAAACGTGCTGTCCATGTGCTTTTGGAGCAAGAGTTGGATGCTGGCAAACAGCTATATCTGAGAATTGAATCTCACAGTTGGGCGATTCCCAGCAATCTGGCTCCTTAGACTGTTTTGGTGGTGGGGTTCCCATTTCACCCACGAAAAGTTATCAAACTTCTTGCCAGGGATCGGTTTGGACAGCCAGCCCATCATAGTTTGGCAAGTAAAACCGTTCATGGGTTGGACGGTTGGACCCTGCTCAACGCCGCCCTGCCGTCAGGACGAGTGCTCCCAGAAATCGCCCGTGGACTGCATGTGCCCTGGCGCACGTTCAGGTCGTTTCAGAGAATGTTTGAATCCCGGATGAAGTTAAGCCCCCGGTCCCGTTTTACTGGGCATCCTTCACTTTTTGTGAGTGACACCCCGACCCCCTATTCCACCAACAGAAACGGAGGCTGAAAGGAAGGTGTGTGGAAAGACTGCCTTCCTTTTTGGAAAAGGGGCCGGTGCACTTTCATATTTGTTCAGTGGTAGGTGAAACAAACGGCGGGAACGGGAAGAGGCAGGGATGGGGAAAGGCCTTTGGGAGCAGCAACAGAAGACTTGGTGATGACTTGCCAGCCATGGCATTTTCTGCCGCCTCTTCGTTTGCGAAAGCTTGAATGACTAGCACGCGAGCGTTTTGCGCTCGGGCAAGTTTACCATGGTCTCCCATTCCAAAGCGCCCAGGTGCCTGATAAGTTCTATTAGGGTCCATTCTGGGTCCTTTGCTGGGAGGTGCCATTGTGTTGGGGGGCCCTTGACAGCGTTGGGCTTTTGCTTGCCGGGAGGCCAAGAACCAGCTCCATGCAAGGTGTCAGTCCAATCCAGCTGGATTTTTGACGGGGCGCAGTGGGACTTAAGGCCTGAGGGCTCAAGAGGTAAGTTGCTTGGGTGCCTAAGAGAAATATCACCGCCCGCGTGAGGAGTTTGGGACTTTTGTGTGTGCCAGTCCTCTTGACATAGAGGAAGATCTGCTGCCGGGGTCCCTAGATTTTACTTTTGCTAAGTTTGAACATCGCCCTTTTCGGCCTCTGTCAAGTGATTCTGCGGCGGGGTGCTGTTTCAAGGGGACGCTCACAGCGTCACAGTAAAGGTCCAACTTCTCCCCATGTTGGCTTCATTTCCTTTGCCCACATCTACCGGGAATTGGGCCATCGACTTTATCCTGTGCAAACAAAATCCTTCAGTTGGCATGGATGACCCAGCAATGAACAGGGAAGAACTTATGGAATCCATAAAGGGTGTAGGTGCAAGGCGGGGTGGGTAGCACAGAGCCCTAGGTTAATTTTTTTGGGGGTTCCTTAGGGATTTGTTCGGGAAACCCCCTCGGACCACCCCCCTTAGGGACTCCATGAATATGCACCACTAGGTCCCCAGTAGTGCCCTTCTCTCCGCTTTTTTGGGGGAGGGTTCCCCTACAACAATGGACTGCAGAAAAAAGGGTACTCTTCTTCTAACCTCTCTACTGGAGGACCTAGTATTTCTTACAAATGCAGAACTTCTCCCTTTCAACAAGTGACTCTCACTCCGTGCGTGGATTTTGAGAAGCCTCCCTTGGACCACCCCCCTTAGCGACTCCACTAATAATCCACCACTGGCTGGTGTAAGGAACCTCCGGGTTTCGCCTCCCCCAGTGGCCAAACCCGCTGTGCGCCCAGATGGGCAGCGTGGCAGCAATGGTCCGCGTGCCCGTGCAGCGGCATGCACGCAGGGACACCCAGCGGGGCTCCGTATGGGGGATTTCTTGAAAAGTACAGACAACCTCGAGAAAACAGAAAAATGCAAAGAACATACCCTGACTGTTTTTTGGCTTTCTCGAGGTTTCTCACTATTTCTTGAAACGGTGGACACCCTTTGGAATCACCTTGAGCAACACTGCCATGGTCTTTAGAGTCTTTAGTTTGCTTGCTTGACCCAGTTCATTCTTGGCTGTTTCCAAAAAGCTCCAGGTGTCCTGTTGATTTGGGCAGAAAGAGGATACACCATTTTGAAACAGACCCATTTAGCTTGGCCTGCAAAAAAGAAACATCCATTTACTGCGGCGCCCGGGCGAGGCAAATCCAAGCATACACATCATATATACATATATATGTATACATATATATATTTGTGTGTCCGCTGCAAGGTCCCCAAGAAATCCGTATCGGCTTGAGGTTCTTTGCTTGGAGTGGCTTGTTATTTCATGGGTGTTTAGCTGCCGGTTCCTTGGGCCCTTCTTGTTGAACATATCCCATACCTCTCCTTGTGAGCCGTGGTTTTGAGGTGAGCAACACCCCATATTCCCTGCATCTCGTTTCAAAAAAGGGCGCCAATTGAATCAAGCGTGAGTGAATATTGCCCATGGCTCGTGTCAATGTCGGCCAAGCGACAGCATGGGGATCCCTTCACACTTGAGCCAACATGAGCCTGTTGCAGCGCCCGAATGCTCGACATACATCAGGTCTTGCGCACAGGACTTGCAAGACAGCAAAGCCACGTCCAAGCCTCGAGTTGACCTGAGCCAAGGGAAGGCCGGCTTGCCATCAAGTCAAGCGCTTGCCTTGGGGTTGTTTGGGGCTTCGAATCACATGCCAAGCGATGGTCTCAAGTTGGTTGGTATCCTCGAAATGGATCTGGATGCAGTTTTCTTGGCTTTCCCCATTTCAACGCAAACCCAAGGCCACCAATCCCCGAAACACAACGCTTGACTTCTTGAGCTCCCACCCTTTTTGACAGCGACCACACCGGGGGTTGCCTACCTTGAAAATGAATCCAAAGAAAAAGAGTTTCAACAATGGTTGAGACCCGTCCAACCATGTGGTGTTCTTTTCAGGTGATCCCAAAACGAAGCACTTCCCGACCAGCACCCCCCACGGGCTGTTTTCCCCAACTTCCAACGCCTCAAGTGCCGTCAACAAAGCAGTCGTTGCGGGGTGCTGGGAAAACCCGAATGAATTTTCCTGAGAACCGGCAAGATGACCTTGGAACATGTTCGCTTAGCCCCGGGAGCTTGAAACAGCTCAGTACTCTGTCGAAGAGCCAAAGGGAAATTGATATAAAACAAACTTGTATTTGTTTATTTGTTAATTGAATTTTTACAACCAAATTGACGCACTTGCTTGGCCCGGACCTTTCGCCGCACCCAGCTGCGAGCTGCCCGCCTGCTTCGCAAGGAGCGGCACCGGCGGGTGGCGGCGGCGGCGGTGGGGGGCGGCAAGCCCTGCGACGGCGCAGAAGTGGAGGCATGGATACTGATTTGGAGTATGTGTCTTTTTAGTGAAACTGGTCGTTCAAAGGCAATCCGCCCAATTTGTGTTGCTTTTCTATAGGGATTATGGATAATCCATCCTGGGTTACGCAATGGGTCCAATTTGCGTTGGCTTTCTATAGGGATTACAGATCAGGATTCGCCAACGCTCCATTATCCACAGCCCGGTTAAAAGTACCCTTACCCGTTTGGAGGTATCCCTTCTGGAGGTTTTTTGGCGCTACCCTGCTTTGGCGGTACCCTTTTTCGTGGCTGCCCTTTTGGGTGTGCCCTTGTGGCACGCTAGATTTGTTCAAGGTACTATAAGGGCCTAAAGAGTCAGAATATGTTTTTAGGGCACGCTGAACCAAGTCTTGTCTTCTGTGAGTTGGTGCCTTTTTTGGCATTTGTTTGAAGATACCCTTCTTGATATTTTGTGAGTTGGAAACCTTTTTGAGTGGCATACTACAGCATACTCTGAACATTGGTTTGAGTTGGTACCCTGCTTGGGGGTAGTTCAAAGGGAAACCAAAGGGAAATCACCCATCTTGGGCATAGCGCGCACACAGGGCCGGGCGCATTGCAATTTTGGTGTGCCTTCTTGTTGAGGCTGGTTACCCTTTTCGGGAAACGATAGGATGGCCCCCACCCAATGGAGGTTCCATATCCCAATTCCTTGCTGACTTTGAACCTCACTATTTTAGGCAGACTAAGAATGAGTTTCATTTTGGTGAGGTTTCAAAGGGAACATATGGCAGTTGCTTTTTTGCGGTTCAAAAGGAAGTTCAAAAAAAACACTCGTTCCTTCCCCAGAATTAGCTCTTTGTTTTGGCTTTTTGGGGTCCCCTTTGTTTGGAAGAACATACAGTTTTTGCTGGGGTCCTAGTTCCAGCCACTCGTTTCAGAGTCAAGACGCGCCCGTGCAGAGTGGTCCAAACCGTTTGCTGTCAGGCGGAGCCCTGCGTGTCGGACTGCGGTGCCGCGCTGGGCAGCCAAGACGTCGCATGTGGATCTTAGGTCCTGAATGTTCTCCGAATCCAAGGCTTCGCCTTTACACATAAACCTATAAGAGTACTCCCCTTTGGAGTTTTGGGTGTCGTGTGTAACAGACTACCTCTTTAGACACATACATAGACTTATCCCAAAAGTGTATATGTAGCGCAAACAATCAAAAAACGAACAAGCAAGGACAGCAACAAACAAACATCTGGAGGCCCTCTTTGAATATCTTTGTATGCCCGGTTCAATCTGATTCAAGTGTCCTTTTCGAATCGAACGACACATTGCTTCCGTTGCATGCTGCCATTTAGAGGGGTTTCTAACTTAAAATGGTGCAACGTTCGGGCAGACAATTTTGTGACCCCTCAGCCCCCCTTGGGCATATTTTACTAGAGGATTTCACTATATACATGACTTCATGGAGGTGAACAGCATGGCCTATAAACACATGGCGGAATTAAGAGTCGACAGGTGGTGTCACTGCTCGATTAGACACGCTGGAATGGAAGCCGACGGACAACCAATCGAAATTTGCAACTTGAACACGATTCACTTTTGGATGATTCTATTGCACGTCGTCTTTAAGCGTCACACAATTGTCCTTTTGATAGTGTTCAAAGGAAATTCAAAAGAAAACCCCAAAACATCCAAGCACATGGTGAGGCCATTCTCTCGTTGGGAAAGCAATCCTGAGGTCCCCAAAAAAAATCCGCGTTTCACCGGGTGTTTTTTCTCACTTTCGTTGGCCCCAACTGGACCTGATGGGGGCACAGTTTTCGAGTGGCTTCACTGGAGCATCGGGCCCTGATGGCTGGCTGCTTTTCATTCCTCTTAGGCTGCCCAAAAAGGGGCCCTCTATGTTGAGAAACAGATCTCGACATTCGGCCCTGGCACTTGCAATCAGTGCAGTGCTCGTGGGCTTGGAATGGGGCAGAGTCAAGCTTGAAAGCACTTAGACATGGGTGCTTGTCGTCTTTCTTGGGAACCCCTTTTGGTTAGTGTTAAAGGCAGCTATTTTCGGGGCCCCCCTAGTTTTGAGACAAACCCTGCTACGGGGTTTTCTGCCGCAACTTGACAAGTTGGCAGGGCCCTGGATGGTGGCAGCATCGCTTTTAGTCTTAGGCTTACAGTACTCTTGGTGAATTTGTTTGGACCACAGCTTCCACCAATACTCTGGATGGACGAAATCCATTTCACACTACTTTGAAACCATATAAAACCACTGTTTGTTGGTATTTACAGCGGAATCATCATTCCAGGTTTCTAAGGTGGTGCAGGATTTCGTCCACCCACAGTGTATTTGTGAAATTGTTTGGACCACCAATAAGATTCTCTTTAACGCGTGGGGTCTCATCCTCTTTGCACTTGCTGCGTACAATGGGTGTCACTCAGTACCTGCAGCGATGTCGGGCATGTTGTTCTTAACGGAGCCATGTTCTCAACGTCAGATCGCGTTCCTCGCTCCTCATTTTGACGCATGACCACATCTTACAAGAATATAACAACATGAAACTCATGTGTTTGCTGAAGTAGCATTTCTGGTTCTAGGTGTTTGGATGGTTTCGACAGTTAGTAATGCGGAGGAAAACCAAGCAAGTGGGGTCCCCAACTTTGAGAAGCCCCATTGGGGCTGACTCCCCATTCTGTTCATCGATTTTTCTGCAGCCGCCAGTTTCCCTCATGGGTTTTGGTTGCAGGACACACTCAGATGGGTGTGAGGAAGCCTAGGCAGAATCCCCCTGAGCTTCATTCGAGGGAGGCAAGTTACTTCCATCGTGTTTGGTGAAATGTAACGATGAATTGAGCACAATAAAGTCCAAGACAGTTGGAGGGATCCACCAGCATCGGCGTCCTTTATAGGTTATTTTTGCGAATGACCTGTCCGGTCGGCACTGCTTCTTTTTCCGCAATGCCTTGATCTTAAAGCGGCTTCAACGTCATGTACTCTTCTCTAAGTGGTTTCAAACCAAAAATGCACTCATGATTGTGCGTGTCATCCAAGTGCAATGGGCTCTTTACACAAACCCGCACTCCTCCCTTTTGCACTGGGAGTGCAGAGCAAAAGCTCCAAAAATCACGACGGGTCCCGTCGCTATTTCCCCCCTCACAGCATCCGAACTGCTTGCTCATGATGCTCAGCTCAAGCCGCTCGTCACGTCATCCCTCGGGGCAATCTGCCCTCATCTTGCATCCTCTCGAAGTTGTCACGGGTCACCCCGCCTTGGCAGAATCTGCACGGCTGCATGGGGCTCAGTGGCTCTCGGCCGATGCCCACACAACGAGCACTGCCATGTAGGAAACCATCTTCCCCCCGATAGGACCGCGCGCCACGGGCCCTCTGTCGATCTCCCGGCCAGCAGTGTGGGCATGGCAGCACCGCCCTTAATCCACGAATGGTGGCGTTCCGGAGCCCGTAGCAGTTGCGTCGCCAATGGATTCGATCACCCATCGACGTGATGTGGTAGACCTCCACTGCCTCCGGTTCCGGCTGCACCTCACGCCAACGGATCTGCTCCATGACCATGAGCTCTTCTCGCCACCTTGCATTCAATCTCTCATCCTCCGTCTGCGGCCCAACCGGCCGTCCAGGAGCTTGCTCGGCTGGGGGTTGCTCCTCAGCCTGACCGCTAGTCCTCCTCCTCAACTGGCTTGGCCTCGAGGAAGTCCCAACTGAAGCTTCCAAAGGCCTTGCCTCCGTGGCTGCTTGCGTCCACCTCGGCACCTCGATGACTTCACTGTCATCTTCTGTCTGAGTGGCTTGCTCACTCTGACTGGTGAGGAACAGCCTCCTCACCCTCGAGCATGGGCCTTCCAGCAAAGTGCCGATTCCAGCCCCCAGCTCCTTCATCAGCCGGTACAGCACCACGGACACCACCGCAATGATGCAAACCAGGACTGTCACGTCCATGGAGTCCTCTGCTTGGCCCTTCTCCTTTTCGGCTTTACATGCCGTGATCTGGATCAGCGCAACCAGCAGCTTGACCACCTTCTCCCTCTGCAGGTTCACCTTGATGGAGGCCACCTTGACATTCTCCACCTCCTTTTCCGGCTGCAGGTTCCACAGCTCGCACAGCTCTCTGATGCGCGATGGCCCCAGCGGCTTCGTGCCAAGGTCCGCCAACATCTGCTGACCTGGGCAATGCCTCATCAGCCATTCTCCTTCTCGCACGCGCCACCTGAGATGAAAGGCCCTCAGCCTCAGGTGCCTCGTTCTCCATGCACCTGCTGTGTCCGTTGCGATGGACACCGCTGCCGCGTTGTCACACAACAGCATCTTCGGAAAGTCCTCGATGCCGATGGCGTTGCCGATCAAGGCCTCCACCGAGTCTCCAAGAACCACCGCATCGATCGCCTCGATCAGCTCGCTCTCAGCAGTCGATAAGGCCGGGAACGCTTGCTTCCCCGCTTTCCAGGCGACCACCGTACCGTTCCAGCACACCACAGAGCATCCTTGGCTTCGTGCTCCTGATGGTGCGAAGGATGCATCCGAGTAGGCCTGAAGTCCGCCAGGTCCATGCCCAGACCAATGTTGCCCGGAATCCTTCGTGATCCGGATGCCCCACCCCTTCGTCTCGCGGAGGTACCCAAGCATGTAGCCCGAGGCGCGAATCACCCATTTGGGGTTCTTCGCTGACATACTACAAAGCCTGCTCATGCCGAAGAGAAGGTCCGGCCTTGTCCGGGTCATCAGCCACAGCAGCTCCCCCGCTATGCGTTGAGCTCGGGTGACATCCTCCTGGCTGTAGTCCCCGGGAACCAGTTCCGCCTCATCGGACATCTCTTTGGTCATCGGTGACCTTGCTCGCACAATCTCATCTTGGTGCCGCTCCAGGACCTCCTCGACATAGTCCTTTTGATGAATGAAAACATCGTCGCCCTCTTTCTTGATGTTCATCCCCAAGAAGCGCACCTGATTGTGCTCCGTGAGCTCCTCCGGGGTGCTCGTCTCCCACTTCTCTCTGATGACCTTCTCGAACGCCTTTCTCACAGCCGTCTCCGCCGTGGTCAAGATGTCATCCACGTAGATCGAGACCAGCCCCACCAGCTTCTCACCCGCCTCCGTCGGCTTCAGCATCCGCCAGAGGTTCGGTTCCGCCACGCACTGCTCCAGGTGGTAGACGAGTCCGTCCATCTCCCATTCCAGGACCTGCAGCTCGCGGTCTCGATGATCTGACCATCGTCTTGGGCTTTGACGTAGCCCATACATGGCTTTGTCAATGAGCCAAAGTTCTCCAGGCTCTGCCCACCCCAAGCGAACCATCACCGCCGGTGGACGCATCGCCACCACCTCCTCCGGCTCCTCCACCGTATGTAGATCGGCGTTCAGGAAGGCAGCCTTGATGTCCAAGGCCGACGTGGTCCACATGTGCTCCGCGCCCACCTTAAGCTGCAGGCGAATCGCCGTGGTGTCTGTGCCACCCGCGTACGTGTCACCCTCCACCGCCGCATTGGCGTCGATGTAGTTGCCGCACACCACCAGCCGAGTCTTCTTTCTAGCCGACCCAGCCTTCACGCTGAAGATGGCCTTTCCTGGGACCACCGTCATCTTGTTCCCTTTCTTCTCCATCATGCTGCGCGCCTCCTTCGGGGAAAGCCTTCGCAGCGCCTTCTTCTCCGTCATGAGCGCCTCAATCTCGGTCCGGATGGAGTCCGCCCATTTCTCCTTGTCCCTGATGACCTCGTTTGGCGAAATCATCTTCGTGTGTAGGACCTTTTCCGCCTCTTCATGGTCCGGCACCAGGTGCTTCAGCGCCTCCTCCTCCTGGCGAAGCTTCCGCACCATCCTCATTGAGGTCTGTGACGCCTCTTCATCCTCCTCCAGTAGCGTCTCCTCCTCTTCGACAATGATCTGCCGCAGGTGCTTCAGACGAAGAGCAACTTCATCACCACCTCCATCATCTAACAGCTTCGCCTCGCTGGTCTTGAGACGAATCCGCCGTCTCGCTCTCAAAGCTTCTTCAAAAAGAGCATCTCCTTCCGGATTCCCCTCTTCCTGCCGAGCCTCCGGTTCTCTTCCATCACGGAGGCCACCCACCACCTTAGATACACAGAGAACCTTCTTCAGCTCCTGCAAGTGCACTGCATGCCCATTCGACATGTCATGGATCGGAGCCAGGTACCATGCCTTCTGGTGGGTCGCCTCGAAAACTTTCTGCTTCCAGGCTCTCTTCGGCACCAAGACCTCCTCCCCAAACTTGTGCTTGGGCATCGTGCCTTTCATGTCGTAGGCCAGCCTCGTCTCCGCCACATAGCGTGCCACGCAAGGCCACCACTTCGAGTCCCAGCCCGTGGAGATGAGGACCCGTCTGATCATCGACTTCACCACCCCCACCGCCGCTTCAGCTCGACCGTTTTCCTGATCTTGATCTGGCGAGCGGGTCGTCTTGCGAATATCCCGCAGCCTGCACCACCGCGCCAGGTCCCCCGAGACGAACTCACCCCCCTTATCTGAGTGCAGGCGGTTGACCATGAGCCCTTCTCGCCGGAGTCTGATGTAGACCTCCTGGATGGCACCCAGCACCTCCTTCTTGCTCTTGGACTTCAGCGGCACCGTGAAGTACAGCGTTTTCAGCGGGCCCGGCTCCTGACGCTCCTCCGGTATCACCGGTTCCTCTGCCTCCGGGTCTCCGCCCTCCACCTCCAAGGATTCCTCCTCTTCCTCCTCCGGATCTTGATCCTCCTCCGGTTCGGGAAGATGTTCTGGCTCATCACCTTCAGGTTCTCCCGGATGATGCTCCTCCGACTCCACGTGCACCTGGGGCCATGTGTAGGCCGCCAGCAGCAGATAGCGCTTGTCCTCCACGTCGTCGATGTCCCTGCCATACCGAAAGGGCCCCGACAAATCCACCGAGAGGACGTTCCCATCCGGGTGCTTGATGCGTCTGTGTGGGCGGTCCCGTGCAGATGCTCGTTGACACACCGCACAATCCCGCCGATACGGCAAGTGCCCCAGCTTGATGTGCTCTTCCCAGGAAAGCTTCTTGACCTTCGGCCCAGTCTCGCCCAGCTCCCATCTCAGGCAACGAGCGATTTCCCGCATCATTCCCGGAGCCCATCTCGACAGCTCCTTGGATGTCTGGAGCTTCTCCACGTCCGTCATCATCCACCTGGGCTTGCCATAGTCCTTCTCCATGAGGTGACCTCCTCCGGTCTGAGGTAGGCGAACATTCATCGTTGTCCCCACCGTCGTCGGCTTGGGGGCTTTGCCGCCCCAATCCCCTTGCTTGAAGGTAATCTCCCGCAAGTGGTGAATCTTCTTCAAATTCCTCCACTCCTCCGTTCTCCAGAATGAAGGACATCTCGATTCATCCCGCGGCTCGGCCGGCTGCTCCAACAAGAACCCGACGTTGCCCTCGCGCTCCACCTTCACCTCCGCCTTGGCCTTCAGGTCGGCCAGAACGTAGAGCAGGATGAAGCGAAAGAGAAGGATGTCGTCTTCCACCACGATCTTCTCTTCCTGGGGGTCGAGGTCATCCAAGCCCCATCTCTTCTCCAGTGTCCTCACCGGACGCGGCCTGTCCCGGTTCTCCAGGGGATAGAACCTCAGCACCGACCTGGTGCGACAATTCGGTCCACCCACCAGCGCCTTCATCCTCCCATCCAGCGCCAGTCTCATCAAGCCGCTCATCAGCTCGTTCGCCAAGAGGTCGTGCTCCGCCCCCCTGACAATGTCATACTCCAGGATGTCCCGCGGATCTCCACCTTGCTCTTTGTAGGCCCGCGAGAGATCATAACCTTCTTGAGGCCCTGCGAAAAGGTGAACCACCGCTCCGCCCATTCGCTCCAACCTCCTCCTTCTGGACCTATTCAATCCCAATGGCTTCCAATCGTCGGCCGGCATGACCAACAGCTCCTTTTTCACATGCCATGGGAGGTCCCGGAACACAGGGTGTTCCTCTATCACCTTTTTCACATACTCCAGCTCGTCGCTGGTGTTCAGCTTCCGCACCTTGATTCTGTGCGCCTCCTCCAGCTCTTCGATGAGTTCCAAGGCCGTTCTTATGGGCAGCTCGGGGCACCCTTGGCTCATTGCCACCGGAAGATCTCCTCGGACAGGATGTCGAATCTTGCAATGACCTCCCGCCCAGCTCATCCGACATCCCAAGACCTTGACCAGCGCTCCCATCGGCACAATCGGCTGTGTTCCTCGGGGAGCCACCAACGTTCCTGCCGGGGTGACACTCAGCGGAAAGGTCTCTCCCGCCGCCAGCTCCACTTCCCTTCTCTCATACCCCGAAATGTCTTCACCCTCCTCCAGCGGCCTCAATGGGTTCGTCGCCCCTGAGTCCACCAGTCCTCTTCCACCACCCGTCTCGACCTTGGACAGCTTGAGGGTGATCTGATTCAGCCTCATCCTTTCTCGCATGCCATCCAACTGCTTCTGTAGGTCCTTCAGGGTGAGCTCATTCTCCACCTTCCTGGCATCGCCAGGATTCTGCACATTGATGCTCTTGAGCATCTTCGTAGCCTCTGACAATGCTTCCTGCATCGCATTCGGCTCCGCCTCAGGCGTTCTGCTTCTCAGGTCTGGCGTCCCGTTTGTTGAGGCTGAGGATGACGGTGTCCTTGGCGTAGTATCCACCTTCCCGGGCTCCGTGATCGTCACCTGGTCGACCCTGTGAATCTCCGCCTCGGCCTTCGCCACTTTCGGCTTTCTGTCGCCACTCGGGATTCCGGCCTGTGGGCAATCTTTGCGTAGGTGCTCCGACGCTCCGCACGCCCAACACCGCATCTTCTCATCCTTTTGGTTGTGGCTCCACTTGCAACTCTTCCCCCTCCGGCAGCCCTTGTCCGTCAAGAAGAACTTGCAAGGCTTGGCCTCCTCCATGCCCTTCTGCTCTCCCTTGACTTCCTCCGCACCTTCCAGCTTCTTGGCCTTGAGCTGCTCCGCCACCGGTGTCTTAGGCTGAACCTTGTGCTTGGAGTCCATGTGGGCTGATGATTCCATCTCCGACAAGATGTGCTCCGTGAACTTCATCACCGTGTCGTGGCTGGGCACCGAATCCAGCTGCAGCGTATTGCGAGTGAGCGCCACCTTGAACCCGAGGTCCTTGTCGTGATCCGTCACCTTGCGAATCAGCTTCACCACCGCCCTTGCCAAGACCGATGCGTCTGGAATGGTGACGCCATTCTCCTCCGCCCTCCGCCGCCATCTAATCCACCGCCGAAGACCTTTCACCGCCTCCGTGATGTCGCTGGCCTCGGGGGGCGATTCCAAGTTGCGAAGAATCACCGATTTCTCCGCCAGGCTTCCTGGCTGATACAAAGCCATGAGACGGCAAATGATCTCGTACGAGGTCATGGCCTTGACCGCCACCATTTCCTCCTTGCAAGCTTCCGGAATCGCACCCAGCAGCAGGCTCACCACCCGCCGCTCCAATCTTCTCCATTTTCCTTCACAAAGGTCCAAAGGTGCCACCGGGCTCATCTCCAATCGCTTCAGCGGCACCGCTGCGGTGTATCTCTGATACCACAGCCTCGCCGCTTCCATCAACTTCGTCCACCATTGGTAGGCCGTGTCGCTGAGGTCTCCCACCACCGGCTCCAGTAGGCAGAGCCAATCGCCAATGTCGATGGCCGCCGTATCAGGCTTATACTCCGGGAGCTTCGGCATTTCCACCCCACTTCCGCGCACCACCTCCAGCCCGTCGCTGCCTCCTGAGCTTTTCTGCTCCATCAGCTTGTTCTGCATCTGCTGCATGCCGTGAAGGATCTTGAGTATCACCTCCATCGGTTCTCCGGCAGCCGGTTCATCTCGTTTGAGCTCCTCCGAGGATTCCGCTTTCGAGGCCTCTTCTGCTTCCGGGGCTGCTGGCTTCCCATCCGGGGTCGCAAACCGGTCGCTTTGCCCTGCTGAGCCTCCAGATTGGAGATCATGGATCTTCTGCCTGCAGACGTTCAGCTCGATCTGCATGGTTTGATTGTACTTCATCATCTGGCCCATCATGTCCTTGATCTGGACCATCTCCTGGGCCAGCATCACTGGCACGTTCCCTTGCAGCTCACCGATGCCTTGGCGCATCATTTGCTGCCCACCTTGATGACCTTCGGCGTCTCGCCGTAGCTGGAGTTCAGCACCCCGAACCCCCCATCCAGGATTTCCAGAATCATGCCCATGCCCTCGCTGACCTGCTCCTCCAGCACTCCCAGCACCTGCATGAGCTTCCCGGTCCTGACGGGCTTCACCACCCTGGTCGTTCTGGCACTTCTCCAAGAAGTCCTCAAAGCCACCGCCGCTATGTGTTGCCGGGCGGCTCACCATGGGAGCCTCCTCCTCCCAATCCTTCAACTTCTTCATCTGTTCATCTGTGAAGAGCCCCGGCGCCGCTGGCACCATCACCAGAGGTTCGCTGTCAGGCCCTCCAGGCCACATCGCGGACACCTCGGCTTTGGCGTCCTCAATGGCCCTCTGATCTCGTTCTTCGCTCGGGGGCGTTCCTCCACCTGTCCAAACCCGCCGCCGTGACGTCACCAGCCCTGGAGTCCTTCTGGGGTCCTGGGCCTTGTTGGGGTCCTCGGCCATGGCAACTCGGGTTGGGTCAGAGCGTTGGGCTCATAACCTGCGAATGACCTGTCCGGTCGGCACTGCTTCTTTTTCCGCAATGCCTTGATCTTAAAGCGGCTTCAACGTCATGTACTCTTCTCTAAGTGGTTTCAAACCAAAAATGCACTCATGATTGTGCGTGTCATCCAAGTGCAATGGGCTCTTTACACAAACCCGCAATTTTAACTAGAAATAGATGGGTTCCACTGGTTTACATTGGTTTCATTTACCAGGGCCATCTATGCTGCCAAAAGGACACCAGACGTCCACCCAGACTAGAGCATACAAAATCCCAGGTGTTGTTCACATGGCTGTGGCTCAAATAAATGTACCAAAATGGCACCCTGGTAAATGGAACCAAAGACTAAAACCCGCGTAACCCTAGCTCTTTTTTCATTTTGAGCCACGCCCACATGCCATAGGCGCTTTCCTGTCTCAGCACTGCTTCTAGATGCCATGCCCAGCAGCTGCGCCGCGCCGAGGCCGCTTCGGGACTGCAAGTTCAGCGAGTGGACGGTGTGGCGCGGCGCCCCGGATGAATGTCGATGGGTCAATCCAAGGAGTCCCAAGATGGCTATGGGATCCCGGTAGGTGAATTCACCACCCATTTTGGAACCTAATTATTTTAGTGGGGATTGAATCGGATGTTCACTGGGGGGTACGATTTGGATTTTGACCCATGGCCATATGTTGTCAGGATCCCAAGAGGTGATCACTTTTTTGTTTAGGTCCCTTGGGTGCAGGTGAGGTTTGGTCAAGAAGATCATGACTTGTCTATGGTCCACTTGCGAGGGACATGGCGGACTGGCAAATTAAGTGTGCCACACGAACCGAAGATCCTCTCGAATTTTCGAGTTTCCAGTAGGGTACCCACAAATTTGGACAGCGGCCTGCGAGTTGGTCGAATATACCTCGATGTGGGCATAGATTCCAATTGGCGTGCGGCCGAAAACTTATGAAGACTCCTCGTTTTCTGGGGGCGCCTGATTTAGCTTGGTGAATTAGTATAGCTTTCCCAGATAGTAGCTTAGGAATCCTGAAGCACTGGACCTTATTTTGCGTTGCCTTTGCCCCCTCAAAGCTTTAAAGTGTCCAGTTTGAAGAGGGTCACGGCGAGTGGCTCAAATAGCTCAAGCACCGGAGCGGCCAGACTATTGCAACCCGGGCCAAAAATTGAGGGCTGTGTATATGTTGTTCATCTATAGTAACGGAACCCTTCCCAGTGAGGGTGTATGCCAAAACTTGGAAAGCAGATTTACACGTGTCTTCCCTCAAAACAGTCCACCTGGTGCTCCCGAATTCCAAGAAGCACCCACAGCCATAGCACGGGAAACCTTGGACAAGTGATTTGGATTATCCTACTGATGGACAAAATTCTGCACCACCCAGCATGGACGAAGCCCTACCAACTTGCCCATCCACGCTAGGAAGGTTTTGCTACTAAGAAAACTCTGCCCGGCAGACCGACTTGAAATCCAAAGGTGATTCGAGATCCGTGTCATGCCAAACCGTGGCAAAGGCTCCTGTTTTTTTTGCTGCGGTCCCGGCATGGTGTGACATGATGACACAGCGTTGTGACAATACACAACACTGGGGCGTTGGGCGCCCATCGCAAGAGGCGTTCTGCAAGGACCAATGAGTTTTTCTCCTGGGCCTTGTGCACAACCTAGGCGCCATTGGGCGCCTCCAGGGCTTGGGAGACAAGTGAAAAACACGGCTGGTGGATCATGAGGAAATTCGATCCACCGCGCATGTCAATGGGCCAAGCAACTTGACGTTTGCAAATTTGTCCGCTATGGTCGACGATATGTTCACGCGGGGAAACATATGTCTTCCTCATCACTATATGTAGTGGTTCAGATGTTATACGTCATCCGGGAACATTATACAATAAATTGATATGACACAACCTGGGCTCGGAGCAAACCACGCATATGGTTCTCCCATACAAAACATGCCGATTGAAAACAAGCACGTGGCTTTGCTCTTAGAAGTGTAGATCTGGAGATCTGGGGGGAGCTTCACAATTGTCTGAGGTTTTAGGCTGCAAGAGGATTACTCAAACTGGAGCACATGGTGCGTGAAACCGGCCGGGGTTTGCGACCTGTATTTGGCTCACTTCTTGCAGTTTCTTGTTTCAGCAAGAGTGGGGCTGGCTGCGTACCTCTCGACCCGAACATCGATTGTCACATAAGCTGTTTGACATATCGCTGTGGGTCAACAACACGTACACAAATGGCACCTCGGTAAATGGAACCAAAGACTACAACCTGCGTAACCCTAGCTCTTCAAGTTTTAGCCACAACCATGTTCCTTTTTGAGGGTGACTTAGGTCGGCCTGCCCTGTCACCTGCGGTGGGGGCTACGACAAGGCTCGCAGGAAGCTCTTAATTTCTGGAGTTGGGCCCCCACGAAAAATATGGCCATGGGTCAAAACCCAAATCGATTAGCCCCCAGTGAACATCCGGTTCAATCCCCACTAAAATAGGTTCCAAAAATGGGTGGTGCACCTACCCCAAAATGGTACCATGGGTTTTGACCCACAGCCAAATATATATATATATATATCTACATATCTGTATATACATATGAAATGCGGCTGTCCTTTTGGTTTCCCTTGAAACAGTGGCCGAAAACGGTGCCCAACAAGAACCGCAAGAACAAAGACAGACCCAAATGGGTATTTCTCAAACTAGGAGGCCCTTAAACTTTTCGGTTTTCTTTTGATCTTCAAATGCAGAAAGGGCCACCAGTTTGAGACAACTCCCAAATCAGGTCCATTCAACAAAACCCCAAGGGTCCGTGGTTGCAATTGTTTCAACTTGTTGGTTCTCAGCGATGACTGGTGCCTTCTGTTCACGTTCATTCCCACAACCTCTCTGAGTTCCCTGAGAACCAGCAAGCGGACAACATCACTGGACTGCTGTTCGTTTGCGAAGGACACGCGGAGTTCACCCAAAGAAGCCACTCAATTGTCCCATCTAAGCAAGAAGTGTTTGTCCGCGACTGAGGTCTTTATGAACATTTGGTTTGATCTTTGGACTTCAACTTGTTGGTTGGCACTTTGCGATTTTCTATTGGACCCACGAAAAGCTAAACTTTCTGCAGAGGGGTCAACCAAGATGTGAGGTCAAATGTCAACTTTACGCCAGCCCCTGATTAGTTTGGTTCCGGAGATAGGGGGACTCGCCCGTTTCCCACAGGTTGCTCACTGCTCTCGAAAGTGAGGTTCGATCAGAATTTGCTGCAGCGTATGATCAATTTGATGGCTCATGTGCTGTGGTTCAGTGTGCGAGGCTCGGTCGAAACATACTGTAGATTGAGTTTGGGAGGAGGATGGACTCAGTCGACTCCATCAAATCTGAGGGACACACCAGTTTCCCACGTACATGATGGGAACCGCACAATTGTTAGACGCTTCGCGCTGCCCGCCTCGGCCAGTAAGGGGCTGGGGGGTTTGGAAGCCCCCCCCTTTCGGCCCTGGGGGCCGAGGCGAATTTCAGCGCTGCTCGGGTGGGAAGGTCCACAAACTGGTTATATCTATGTCATATATGGAGACACACGTACAGCTTCAACCGCAAATACATCTACATATACATAAAAACGTACATATTGGAATAGACATACACCTACCTATACGTATGTATTTCTCAAGCATCTACCCATCATGGCCACCTCATTTCCCTCCCCCACCCCTTCCCCGAGCCCAAATCCACGGGCCGGCGGCCAGACTCGTGCGCAAATCCGGTACCGCGTCGTCACCCAGTTCCCAGAGGCGGGATGTGGGCGGATGAAATGCGCGGGACCCACAGGGTAAATTGAGAAATGGCTGTGGATGGACGAAATCCTGCACCACCTCAGACTCTATGGAAGGATGATTCCCCTGTAAATACCAACAAATAATGTTTCTCATGCTTTCCAAGTGGTGCAGGATTTCGTCTCCACAGTATGGCTGTGGGTGAAAACCAATGGGATCCCATTTTGGGGCAGGCACCACCCATTTTAGAACCTAGTTTAGTGGGGATTGAACCGGATGTTCACTGGGGGTACGATTTGGATTTTGGCCACCCCGCCCCCCCCCCCCCCATTATTCCCAGTCCGTTCTCCCCCCCCGCCCCCCTTGGTTTGGGGGTAGTGGAGAGCTCCAGGTGCTTTTGTCAACTAGGTATACCCCAGATGCACAGTGGGGCCGAAGCAAAAGGTTACATGGAGATGAAAGGGGCAGGGGTGGGGTTCGGCAAAAGGACTCAGACACCCAGTGCATTTTATTGTTCCCCTTTTTTGGGAGGGTTTCTTGTTAAAATCAACTATCCCAGAAGGCCTCTGTAACATGCAACCAAGTCTTCCATGTCGGGGTCCTGGGAGCTTCTGGTTAGCCTGGAGGGTAGTACCAAAAGCTTCCCCTTCCTTGGAAATGAGTTTCCTTGCGTGGCGTTCTGGGAAAATTGATCGTCTTTTTCCCCCGAGGGCGCCGTTTTTGGGTGGTTTAAGGGGCTCCCCTGTGTGAACTTGTTCACGGTCTGATTTAGAGCCACAAGGGGAGCCATTGTAGTGACTGTTGGCGACTATTAGTGACTATTGGAGACCATTAAGAACCACCAAGAAGCATAATCGTCCAGTTGCTCCAAGCAGTGACTATTGGTTTCGAAGCAGGGGGTCGAGGCGTTCGCCGTTCCCATCAAACTTTTTGTTTAGGGGGGGGGGTTAAAGACATGGACTCTTGGAGACTTCCGTTGAGAGTTCCATCCAGAGTTCTAGGGCCAATGAGCAGAAAGGGGTGGGGTAATAACCTCAAAAAACCCATTTGACTCATGATCGAACTCCACCCTGGAATGATTCAAATCCCTTGCAAATACCAACAAACGCTATGGTTTCAACCATGGTTTCATTTTGTGGTGCGAGAGGCGGATTTCGCACAGTATTGTCCCTCCCTGAAATACCAATTTTCTTGCATGGAATGACCCTTATGAACCACCCAGCCATCGCCATGCGCCGCGACGGCCGGGCGCAAGTGCCCTCTCTACGATGCGCCTTGCACTTGGCCCCCGGCAGAGGACTTGCACTTCCACGAGCCCCGCCCTGCGCTCGATCTCAATGAGCCCATGTACTCATGGGACGGCAGCTGGTGGTATGGCTATTGGCACTTGCCAGAGCACCGTGCCCCGTCCTACGCCACACGCGTGGACCACGAGCACTTCTGCTACAGCCTTGATCCAGTGTGGCCGCGCAACCAGCGGGTGGCATGCGGCCCATTCCCTCATTCCCCACCTATCAGCAAGTTTGAAGCCATAGGAAACCACTGTTCGTTGGTATTTACAGGGGGAATCGAATCAGAAACCAGGTTTCCTGAACGGGTGCGAAATGTGTTGTGTCCAGACACTATTTTGGAGACCACTGAAGAAAACAAAAACTTTATCCACAGAAGTTTGGGGGAGAGTTCAGCGGAGAACTTCTGGACGCGGAAAAGACTCGGCTCGAGGCCCAGGCTGTTCCGTTGTTCAGTGGCACCTATTCTTTTCCTTCTTTTGGTGGCTGCCCCACTAAAAATGGTCTTCCCCAAAAAGGGTTCCAATTCCTTTTTTGTAAAAATTGGTCTTCCCAAAAAAGGGGTCCAATTCTTTGTTTTGTAAAAATGGTCTTCGCAAAAAAGGGTTCCAATTCTTTTCTTGTAACAATGGTCTTCCCAATTATTTTTGGTAAAAAATTGGTCTAAAAAGGGTTCCAATTCTTTTTTGTAAACATGGTCTTCCCCAAAAAGGGTTCCAATTCTTTTTTGTAAACATGGTCTTCCCCAAAAAGGGGTCCAATTCATTTTTGTAAAAATGGTCTTCCCCAAAAAGGGGTCCAATTCTTTTTTGTAACAATGGTCTTCCCCACAAAGGGGTCCAATTATTTTTTGTAAACATGATCTTTCCCTAAAATTGGGTCCAATTCTTTTTTGTAAACATGGTCTTCCCCAAAAGGGGTCCAATTCATTTTTGTAAAAAAGGTCTTCCCCAAACAGGGGTCCAATTCTTTTTTGTAAACAGGGTCTTCCCCAAAAAGGGGTCCAATTCTTTTTGTAAACATGGTCTTCCCCAAAAAGGGGTCCAATTCTTTTTTGTAAACATGGTCTTCCCAAAATGGGGTCCGATTGTTTTTGGTAAAAATGGTCTTCCCCAAAAAGGGGTTCAATTCTTTTTTGTAAACATGGTCTTCCCCAAACAGGGTTCAAAATATTTTTTGCAAAAATGGTCTTCCCCTAAACAGGGGTCCAATTCTTTTTTGTAAACATGGTCTTTTTGTAAAAAGGGGTCCAATTCTTTTTCGTAAACATGGTCTTCCCCAAAAAGGGGTCCAATTCTTCTTTGTAAACATGGTCGTTCCCTAAAAATGGGTCCAAATCTTTTTTGTAAACATGGTCTTCCCCAAAAAGGGGTCCACTTCTTTTTTTGTAAACATGGTCTTCCCCAAAAAGGGGTCCAATTCTTTTTTGTTAACATGGTCTTCCCCAAAAAGGGGTTCAATTCTTTTTTGTAAACATGGTCTTCCCCAAACAGGGTTCAAATTCTTTTTGTAAAAGTGGTCTTCCCCTAAAAAGGGGTCCAATTCTTTTTTGTAAACATGGTCTTTTTGTAAAAAGGGGTCCAATTCTTTTTTGTAAACATGGTCTTCCCCAAAAAGGGGTCCAATTCATTTTTGTAAAAAGGTAATCCCCAAAAGGGGGTCCAATTCTTTTTTGTAAAAAAGGTCTTCCCCAAAAAGGGGTCCAATTCTTTTTTGTAAACATGGTCTTTCCCTAAAAATGGTTCCAATTCTTTTTTGTAAACATGGTGTTCCCCAAAAAGGGTTCCAATTACTTTTCTAAAAATGGTCTTCCCCAAAAAGGGGTTCAATTCTTTTTTGTAAACATGGTCTTCCCCAAACAGGGTTCAAATTATTTTTTGCAAAAATGGTCTTCCCCTAAAAAGGGGTCCAATTCTTTTTGGTAAACATGGTCTTTTTGTAAAAAGGGGTCCAATTCTTTTTTGTAAACATGGTCTTCCCCAAAAAGGGGTCCAATTCTTTTTTGTAAACATGGTCTTTCCCTAAAAATGGTTCCAATTCTTTTTTGTAAACATGGTCTTCCCCAAAAAGGGGTCCAATTCTTTTTTGTAAACATGGTCTTCCCCAAAAAGGGGTCCAATTCATTTTTGTAAAAAATGGTCTTCCCCAAAAAGGGGGCCAATTCTTTTTTGTAACAATGGTCTTCCCCAAAAAGGGGTCCAATTCTTTTTGTAAACACGGTCTTTCCCTAAAAATGGGTCCAATTCTGTTTTGTACACATGGTCTTCCCCAAAAAGGGGTCCAATTGTTTTTGGTAAAAATGGTCTTCCCCAAAAAGGGGTCCATTTGTTTTTGAAAAAAATGGTCTTGTCCAAAAAGGGGTCCATTCTTTTTGTAAACATGGTCTTCCCCAAAAAGGGGTCCAATTCATTTTTGTAAAAAATGGTCTTCCCCAAAAAGGGTTCAAATTCTTTTTTGCAAAAATGGTCTTCCCCAAAAAGGGGTTCAATTCTTTTTTGTAAACATGGTCTTTCCCTAAAAATGGGTCCAATTCTTTTTTGTAAACATGGTCTTTCCCAAAAAGGGGTCCATTTTTTTAAAAAAAAATGGTCTTGCCCAAAAAGGGGTCCATTCTTTTTGTAAACATGGTCTTTCCCTAAAAATGGGTCCAATTCTTTTTTGTAAACATGGTCTTTCCCAAAAAGGGGTCCATTTTTTTTAAAAAAAAAAAAATGGTCTTGCCCAAAAAGGGGTCCATTCTTTTTTGTAAACATGGTCTTTCCCTAAAAATGGTTCCAATTATTTTTTGTAAACATGGTCTTCCCCAAAAAGGGGTCCAATTCTTTTTTGTAAACATGGTCTTCCCCAAAAAGGGGTCCAATTCATTTTTGTAAAAAATGGTCTTCCCCAAAAAGGGGTCAAATTCTTTTTGTAAACATGGTCTTCCCCAAAAAGGGGTTCCAATTCTTTTTTGTAAACATGGTCTTCCCCAAAAAGGGTTCCAATTACTTTTCTAAATATGGTCTTCCCCAAAAAGGGGTTCCAATTCTTTTTTGTAAACATGGTCTTCCCCAAAAAGGGGTCCAAATCATTTTTGTAAAAAATGGTCTTCCACAAAAAGAGGTCCAATTCTTTTTTGTAACAATGGTCTTCCCCAAAAAGGGGTTCAATTCTTTTTTGTAAACATGGTCTTTCCCTAAAAATGGGTCCAATTCTTTTTTGTAAACATGGTCTTTCCCAAAAAGGGGTCCATTTTTTAAAAAAAAATGGTCTTGCCCAAAAAGGGGTCCATTCTTTTTGTAAACATGGTCTTCCCCAAAAAGGGGTCCAATTCATTTTTGTAAAAAATGGTCTTCCCCAAAACGGGGTCCAATTCGTTTTTGTAACAATGGTCTTCCCCAAAAAGGGGTTCAATTCTTTTTTGTAAACATGGTCTTTCCCTAAAAATGGGTCCAATTCTTTTTTGTAAACATGGTCTTTCCCAAAAAGGGGTCCATTTTTTTTAAAAAATGGTCTTGCCCAAAAAGGGGTCCATTCTTTTTGTAAACATGGTCTTCCCCAAAAAGGGGTCCAATTCATTTTTGTAAAAAATGGTCTTCCCCAAAAAGGGGTCCAATTCTTTTTTGTAACAATGGTCTTTCCCAAAAAGGGGTTCAATTCTTTTTTGTAAACATGGTCTTTCCCTAAAAATGGGTCCAATTCTTTTTTGTAAACATGGTCTTCCCCAAAAAGGGGTCCATTTAAAAATTTTTTAAAATGGTCTTGCCCAAAAAGGGGTCCATTCTTTTTGTAAACATGGTCTTCCCCAAAAAGGGTTCACATTCTTTTTTGCAAAAATGGTCTTCCCCAAAAAGGGGTCCATTTTTTTTTAAAAAAAATGGTCTTGCCCAAAAAGGGGTCCATTCTTTTTGTAAACATGGTCTTCCCCAAAAAGGGGTCCAATTCATTTTTGTAAAAAATGGTCTTCCCCAAAAAGGGGTCCAATTCTTTTTTGTAAACATGGTCTTTCCCAAAAAGGGGTCCATTTTTTTGAAAAAAAAATGGTCTTCCCCAAAAAGGGGGTCCATTCTTTTTGTAAACATGGTCTTTCCCTAAAAAGGGGTCCAATTCTTTTTTGTAAACATGGTCTTTCCCAAAAAGGGGTCCATTTTAAAAAAAAATGGTCTTGCCCAAAAAGGGGTCCATTCTTTTTGTAAACATGGTCTTCCCCAAAAAGGGGTCCAATTCATTTTTGTAAAAAATGGTCTTCCCCAAAAAGGGGTCCAATTCTTTTTTGTAAACATGGTCTTCCCCAAAAAGGGGTCCAATTCTTTTTTGTAAACATGGTCTTCCCCAAAAAGGGGTCCAATTCATTTTTGTAAAAAATGGTCTTCCACAAAAAGGGGTCCAATTCTTTTTTGTAACAATGGTCTTCCCCAAAAAGGGGTTCAATTCTTTTTTGTATACATGGTCTTTCCCTAAAAATGGGTCCAATTCTTTTTTGTAAACATGGTCTTCCCCAAAAAGGGGTCCATTTAAAATTTTTTTAAAATGGTCTTGCCCAAAAAGGGGTCCATTCTTTTTGTAAACATGGTCTTCCCCAAAAAGGGGTCCAATTCATTTTTGTAAAAAATGGTCTTCCCCAAAAAGGGTTCAAATTCTTTTTTGCAAAAATGGTCTTCCCCAAAAAGGGGTTCAATTCTTTTTTGTAAACATGGTCTTTCCCTAAAAATGGGTCCAATTCTTTTTTGTAAACATGGTCTTTCCCAAAAAGGGGTCCATTTTTTTAAAAAAAATGGTCTTGCCCAAAAAGGGGTCCATTCTTTTTGTAAACATGGTCTTTCCCTAAAAATGGGTCCAATTCTTTTTTGTAAACATGGTCTTTCCCAAAAAGGGGTCCATTTTTTTTTAAAAAAAAATTGTCTTGCCCAAAAAGGGGTCCATTCTTTTTGTAAACATGGTCTTCCCCAAAAAGGGGTCCAATTCATTTTTGTAAAAAATGGTCTTCCCCAAAAAGGGGTCCAATTCTTTTTTGTAACAATGGTCTTCCCCAAAAAGGGGTTCAATTCTTTTTTGTGAACATGGTCTTTCCCTAAAAATGGGTCCAATTCTTTTTTGTAGACATGGTCTTTCCCAAAAAGGGGTCCATTTTTTTTAAAAAAAATGGTCTTGCCCAAAAAGGGGTCCATTCTTTTTGTAAACATGGTCTTCCCCAAAAAGGGTTCAAATTCTTTTTTGCAAAAATGGTCTTCCCCAAAAAGGGGTCCATTCTTTTTGTAAACATGGTCTTGCCCAAAAAGGGGTCCATTCTTTTTGTAAACATGGTCTTGCCCAAAAAGGGGTCCATTCTTTTTGTAAACATGGTCTTCCCCAAAAAGGGTTCAAATTCTTTTTTGCAAAAATGGTCTTCCCCAAAAAGGGGTCCATTTTTTTTTAAAAAAAAACATGGTCTTGCCCAAAAAGGGGTCCATTCTTTTTGTAAACATGGTCTTGCCCAAAAAGGGGTCCATTCTTTTTGTAAACATGGTCTTGCCCAAAAAGGGGTCCATTCTTTTTGTAAACATGGTCTTGCCCAAAAAGGGGTCCATTCTTTTTGTAAACATGGTCTTCCCCAAAAAGGGTTCAAATTCTTTTTTGCAAAAATGGTCTTCCCCAAAAAGGGGTCCATTTTTTTAAAAAAAAAAAATGGTCTTGCCCAAAAAGGGGTCCATTCTTTTTGTAAACATGGTCTTGCCCAAAAAGGGGTCCATTCTTTTTGTAAACATGGTCTTGCCCAAAAAGGGGTCCATTCTTTTTGTAAACATGGTCTTCCCCAAAAAGGGGTCCATTCTTTTTGTAAACATGGTCTTGCCCAAAAAGGGGTCCATTCTTTTTGTAAACATGGTCTTGCCCAAAAAGGGTTCAAATTCTTTTTTGCAAAAATGGTCTTCCCCAAAAAGGGGTCCATTCTTTTTAAAAAAAATGGTCTTGCCCAAAAAGGGGTCCATTCTTTTTGTAAACATGGTCTTGCCCAAAAAGGGGTCCATTCTTTTTGTAAACATGGTCTTGCCCAAAAAGGGTTCAACTTCTTTTTTGCAAAAATGGTCTTCCCCAAAAAGGGGTCCATTCTTTTTAAAAAAATGGTCTTGCCCAAAAAGGGGTCCATTCTTTTTGTAAACATGGTATTGCCCAAAAAGGGGTCCATTCTTTTTGTAAACATGGTCTTGCCCAAAAAGGGGTCCATTCTTTTTGTAAACATGGTCTTCCCCAAAAAGGGGTCCATTTTTTAAAAAAAAAAAGGTCTTGCCCAAAAAGGGGTCCATTCTTTTTGTAAACATGGTCTTGCCCAAAAAGGGGTCCATTCTTTTTGTAAACATGGTCTTCCCCAAAAAGGGTTCAAATTATTTTTTGCAAAAATGGTCTTCCCCAAAAAGGGGTCCATTCTTTTTGTAAACATGGTCTTCCCCAAAAAGGGTTCAAATTCTTTTTGTAAACATGGTCTTCCCCAAAAAGGGTTCTATTTCTTTTTTGCAAAAATGGTCTTCCCCAAAAAGGGGTCCATTCCTTTTGTAAACATGGTCTTCCCCAAAAAGGGTTCAAATTCTTTTTGTAAACATGGTCTTCCCCAAAAAGGGTTCTAATTCTTTTTTGCAAAAATGGTCTTCCCCAAAAAGGGGTCCATTCTTTTTGTAAACATGGTCTTCCCCAAAAAGGGTTCAAATTATTTTTGTAAACATGGTCTTCCCCAAAAAGGGTTCTAATTCTTTTTTGCAAAAATGCAAAAATGGTAAACCCCCCAAAAAGGGTTCCCAAAAATGGTCTTTCCATTGTAAACATGGTCTTCCCCAAAAAGGGTTCCATGGTCTCTTCTAATTCTTTTTGCAAAAATGGTCTTCCCCAAAAAGGGGTCCATTCTTTTTGGGTCTTCCCCAAAAAGGGTTCAAATTCTTTTTGTAAACATGGTCTTCCCCAAAAAGGGTTCTAATTCTTTTTTGCAAAAATGGTCTTCCCCAAAAAGGGGTCCATTCTTTTTGTAAACATGGTCTTCCCCAAAAAGGGTTCAAATTCTTTTTGTAAACATGGTCTTCCCCAAAAAGGGTTCAAATTCTTTTTTGCAAAAATGGTCTTCCCCAAAAAGGGGTCCATTCTTTTTGTAAACATGGTCTTCCCCAAAAAGGGTTAAATTTCTTTTTGTAAACATGGTCTTCCCCAAAAAGGGTTCAAATTCTTTTTGCAAAAATGGTCTTCCCCAAAAAGGGGTCCATTCTTTTTGTAAACATGGTCTTCCCCAAAAAGGGTTAAATTTCTTTTTGTAAACATGGTCTTCCCCAAAAAGGGTTCAAATTCTTTTTGCAAAAATGGTCTTCCCCAAAAAGGGGTCCATTCTTTTTGTAAACATGGTCTTCCCCAAAAAGGGTTAAATTTCTTTTTGTAAACATGGTCTTCCCCAAAAAGGGTTCAAATTCTTTTTGCAAAAATGGTCTTCCCCAAAAAGGGGTCCATTCTTTTTGTAAACATGGTCTTCCCCAAAAAGGGTTAAATTTCTTTTTGTAAACATGGTCTTCCCCAAAAAGGGTTCAAATTCTTTTTGTAAACATGGTCTTCCCCAAAAAGGGGTCCAATTCTTTTTTGTAAACATGGTCTTGCCCAAAAAGGGGTCCAATTCTTTTTTGTAATTATGGTGTTCCCCAAAAAGGGTTCAATTTCTTTTTTGTAATTATGGTGTTCCCAAAAAAGGGTTCAAATTCTTTTTGTAAACATGGTCTTCCCCAAAAAGGGTTCAAATTCTTTTTTGTAAACATGGTCTTCCCCAAAAAGGGTTCTAATTCTTTTTTGCAAAAATGGTCTTCCCCAAAAAGGGGTCCATTCTTTTTGTAAACATGGTGTTCCCCAAAAAGGGTTCAAATTCTTTTTGTAAACATGGTCTTCCCCAAAAAGGGGTTCCAATTCTTTTTTGTAAACATGGTCTTCCCCAAAAAGGGTTCCAATTACTTTTCTAAATATGGTCTTCCCCAAAAAGGGGTTCCAATTCTTTTTTGTAAACATGGTCTTCCCCAAAAAGGGTTCCAATTACTTTTCTAAATATGGTCTTCCCCAAAAAGGGGGTCCAATTCATTTTTGTAAACATGGTGTTCCCCAAAAGGGGTTCCAATTACTTTTCTAAATATGGTCTTCCCCAAAAAGGGGTTCCAATTCATTTTTGTAAACATGGTCTTCCCCAAAAAGGGTTCCAATTACTTTTCTAAATAGGTCTTCCCCAAAAAGGGGTTCCAATTCTTTTTTGTAAACATGGTGTTCCCCAAAAAGGGTTCCAATTACTTTTCTAAATATGGTCTTCCCCAAAAAGGGGTTCCAATTCTTTTTTGTAAACATGGTCTTCCCCAAAAAGGGTTCCAATTACTTTTCTAAATATGGTCTAAACATGGTCTTTCCCCAAAAAGGGTTCCAATTACTTTTCCCCAAAAGGGTTCCAATTACTTTTCTAAATATGGTCTTCCCCAAAAAGGGGTTCCAATTCATTTTTGTAAACATGGTCTTCCCCAAAAAGGGTTCCAATTACTTTTCTAAATATGGTCTTCCCCAAAAAGGGGTTCCAATTCTTTTTTGTAAACATGGTGTTCCCCAAAAAGGGTTCCAATTACTTTTCTAAATATGGTCTTCCCCAAAAAGGGGTTCCAATTCTTTTTTGTAAACATGGTCTTCCCCAAAAAGGGATCCAATTACTTTTCTATATATGGTCTTCCCCAAAAAGGGGTTCCAATTCTTTTTTGTAAACATGGTGTTCCCCAAAAAGGGTTCCAATTACTTTTCTAAATATGGTCTTCCCCAAAAAGGGGTTCCAATTCATTTTTGTAAACATGGTCTTCCCCAAAAAGGGTTCCAATTACGTTTCTAAATATGGTCTTCCCCAAAAAGGGGGTCCCCCAATTCCAATTACTTTTGTAAACCAATTCTTTTTGTAAACATGGTGTTCCCCAAAAAGGGTTCCAATTACTTTTCTAAATATGGTCTTCCCCAAAAAGGGGTTCCAATTCTTTTTTGTAAAACATGGTGTTCCCCAAAAAGGGTTCCAAATATGGTCTTCCCCAAAAAGGGTTCCAATTCCATGGTTTCCCAAAAAGGGTTCCAATTACTTTTCTAAATATGGTCTTCCCCAAAAAGGGGTTCCAATTCTTTTTTGTAAACATGGTGTTCCCCAAAAAGGGTTCCAATTACTTTTCTAAATATGGTCTTCCCCAAAAAGGGGGTCCAATTCATTTTTGTAAACATGGTCTTCCCCAAAAAGGGTTCCAATTACTTTTCTAAATATGGTCTTCCCCAAAAAGGGGTTCCAATTCTTTTTTGTAAACATGGTCTTCCCCAAAAAGGGTTCCAATTACTTTTCTAAATATGGTCTTCCCCAAAAAGGGGTTCCAATTCTTTTTTGTAAACATGGTGTTCCCCAAAAAGGGTTCCAATTACTGTTGTAAATATGGTCTTCCCCAAAAAGGGGGTCCAATTCATTTTTGTAAACATGGTGTTCCCCAAAAGGGGATCCAATTACTTTTCTAAATATGGTCTTCCCCAAAAAGGGGGTCCAATTCATTTTTGTAAACATGGTCTTCCCCAAAAAGGGGTCCATTTTTTTTTATGGTCTTGCCCAAAAAGGGGTCCAATTCTTTTTTGTAAACATGGTCTTCCCCAAAAAGGGTTCCAATTACTTTTCTAAATATGGTCTTGCCCAAAAAGGGGTTCCAATTCTTTTTTGTAAACATGGTCTTCCCCAAAAAGGGTTCCAATTACTTTTCTAAATATGGTCTTCCCCAAAAAGGGGTTCCAATTCTTTTTCTAAATATGGTCTTCCCCAAAAAGGGGGTCCAATTACTTTTCTAAATATGGTGTTCCCCAAAAAGGGATCCAATTACTTTTCTAAATATGGTCTTCCCCAAAAAGGGGGTCCAATTCTTTTTTGTAAACATGGTCTTCCCCAAAAAGGGGTCCATTTTTTTTTTATGGTCTTGCCCAAAAAGGGGTCCAATTCTTTTTTGTAAAAATGGTCTTCCCCAAAATGGGGTCCAATTCTTTTTTGTAAACATGGTCTTGCCCAAAATGGGGTCCAATTCTTTTTTGTAATTATGGTGTTCCCCAAAAAGGGGTTCAATTCTTTTAGTTTCCAGGGCCACTCAACCACTGAGAGGTGACGTGCCGGTTTCAGTCGCCGAGTCGACCGCCCAGGGCGGCGGCAGGGAGTGCGACGGCGGGGCCGTGGAGCTCCAGCGGCTCGACCGACCGACTGGTCGGCTCCGGTGGAACCCGAGGGAGCCACCCCCCAAATTGGTAAAACCCCACAAAACAAAGGGGAACCAACGCCACAAAGTGAGACACCCAAATGTTGTTTGGTTTGGTTTTTGCATAGGGTTCGGTTTTTGTGTAGGATTTGTTTGTTTTCTTCAAGTTTGCTTTCGGCCTGTTGTTTTCCTCTAAAACCCCGCAAAAAGCAAGGAACCCACTTCAAAGAAGATGCACTTACAAATCGTTGTTTATTCTTCTTCTTTTTTTCGAGTCACCTTTCCAGGTTGGATTAAAGAGAAAGCCAAGATGACCACCATTTTGTTTGGGGGGTCTCCATCTAACATGAAAGCCCCCCTTGGAGGGTTAATGTTGCCCCCTTCTTAATCAAGCCCATTTTATTAAGGTGTCCTGGGTTTAGTGGGAATCATCACTTTTGGACCCTTAAGCTGGGGTTGCTTGATATGGAGGCAACATTAGGGAAACCACGCAAAAGCTTTTGCATTGGGGTCCTTTTTCCAGTTCTGGACCAGGGCGAATGACATCGGGACCCGAAAGGGTTTTTGGGTTCTTTTCCAAAACGTGAGGGGGTTCAACCGTATTCTGTCCTATTTCCTTCATCCCTTGTTCCCGGATCAATCCACCCAGCTGGGGCTGGGCGCTGTGCATTTTCAGCGCAGTTTTACCTCAGCGTGACCGGCGCACAGCTACAGCTGGGCTAGCTGCATGCCTACCACTTTGGGCCCACGTGCCGCCGTTTATGCGTCAGTGCAGGTTCATTCCTCGTTGATGCTTTCAAATTTCTGAAAACCAAACGACCACTCCACACCCAAATTGGCGGCAGGGTTGTTGCACAAATCGCTCATTACTCTTAATCAGCCAACTTGATGGTTGCGGTTTCCATCCAGCCCCGAGTGGTGGCGCCCACCCACTTCTGCGAACCCATGGCGCGCCTCCTTCTGCTGGCCTTCCTCGCGCCCCTGGCCTTCCTCGCGCCGAAGCCGCCGCGACCTTTGACGCCGCGACGTTCGGCGGCGGCGGCGTCGGCCGAAGCTGCGGCTGGCGCCTGGGCTGGCGCGCGTGAGGCCGGGGGGGGGGGGGGGGAGAATGGACGTTGCAGTCGTTCACGAAAACTGAGGGTTTTGGAAGTCTGCTTCTCTTTTGCCCCAGTGTGCAGATTTCGTGGCAGGTGCGGCACTTTCGCAAGGGGGTACAGATTTCGTGGCAGGCGCAGCACATTCGCAGGGTCAGGTGCAGCTTCGTGACAGGCGCGGCGCTTTGGCAAGGTCAGGTACAGATTTCGTGGTAGAGGTAGAGAAAGAAAGAGAGAGAGAGAGAGAGAGAGAGAAGGAGTCAGAGAGAGAGGGAGAGAAAGAGCAAGGGGAAGGAACAGAGAAACAAGTCATTAAAACAAACAGACAGACACAGGTCAAGAGGAGCGAGAGAGAGAGAGAGAAAGAAGTAGAAAATGAATTGAAAGAGAAAGAGAAAGAGAAAGAAATCAGAAAGAGAAAGAAATCAGAAAGAGAAAGAGAAAGAGAAGAGAAAGAGAAAGAAAATAGCAAAAGACAGAAGAGCAAAAGAGAAAAGAAAAAGAATCAGAGGAGAGAGAGAAGAGGAAAAAGAGAATAGACAAGAGAAAAGAAAGAGCAAGAAAAGAGAAAAGAGAAAAGAACGCGAATTATAGTTTTATATATCTAGAAGCATTCGACCACCGGCTTCGCCGGCTCTATGTTAATGGTTCCCATCACGGGCACCAGGACCATAGGCCCTTTTTGAGTTTTGAGCATGGCACACATGTCCATGGCTGTTGGTGTTGCTCAATTCGTTCTTTGGGGTAAGGGCACCTCCCGTATCGATGCTCAGGGAAAGCTTGCCGCAAGGGTCTCAGGAGGATCTTAAGGAAGCCCCTCCAGCAAGAGGCGGCAACAGGATCCAAGGCTAACCACCCCCACCCCCCCTAGCACCCGCAAAAGGGATTGACAACCCCTTGTTTGGATCTACTGTGGGGGCGAGCACAAACACAAATTTATTGGGATGGTCTTCCAAATGAGGAAGCCGGTCCCACGAAAGGGAAACCACTCAGTTTGTGAGTTTTCTACTTAAACAAGCACTCATTGTCATATGTAACAGATGGGAGAGGTTGGGGTGAGTTTTGCATCGGCCATTCATCCGTCAAATTGCTCCCTCCCATGAGCTGCTTTCCCAACTCTCAGGCGCTCCTCTATGAAGATTGGCCGGGCTTTCGCGCCTGGCTGTCTACCAAACCAGACTTGGAGGCTGAGGACGAGCGGGGATGGACCATGCTGATGCAGGCAGCCGAGTGGCAGAAGGTGGGGACGGCCGATTATCCGAAACTGAACCTGGGCAGGCTGAACAACCATCCCCGGTCGTTTTGGAGGTAGCTTCCCTAATGCTGGACTTTGAAATGAGCTTGCCTGGTTACGGGGATAGATTCGCTGAAGACATAGTAGATACACATTCACACTCGAACTTCTGTATGGCGGGAACAGTATACCACCAGAGGGACCCTTGCGATTCTGTGCATTGTCCCGGAATGCATTTATGCAGGGGTTGGCTTGACCCCGTGTTTCCCCCATCCCTTGCAAAAAACGGTTGCCATCTTGAAACCTGCGCTCAAACTTACCCACACCGCGCTCCTTCGGGCTGACAAATATTTGCGAATGACATGGGTTGCCCAAAAGGTGGTCCCATCATGTCCCATCACTAGGAGAAAAGACTAGACGGTCCATTCAAATCGGGTGAAGCTCAAGTCTGGCTATACATGCAACATAGGTGTTATAACTTCTGGTTGATCTTTAGCTGGAGTTGTTTTTCTTAGCCGCTATTTTGGATGTGTCTTGTTTGAGAGGTGGTTTTCAAGGGCAACACCATGGACAAGTGAAAAGAATGAGTGCCCCCTATTTGGACACATGCCCCTGTTTCCCCCTTAAACATCAATCAGGGGGCTTAAACGTGTTCTAATGAAGGGGTTCCGATCGCTTGCAACGATAGGGCAACAAAGAGTGTGTGTGTGTGTGTGTGTGTGGATGTGGGTGTGTGTGTGTGTGTTGTGTGTGTGTGTGTGTGTTCTGTGTGTGGATGTGGGTGTGGGTGTGGGTGTGGGTGTGGGTGTGGGTGTGCATGTGGGTGTGGGTGTGGGTGTGGGTGTGGGGTGTGGGTGTGGGTGTGGGTGTGCGTGTGCGTGCGTCCGTCCGTGCGTCCGTCCGTCCGTCTATCCGTCCGTCCGTCCGTGCGTGCGTGCGTCCGTGCGTGCGTGCGTGCGTGCCTGCGTGGGTGTGTGTGTGTGTGTGTGTGTCGGTGGGTGTGTGTGTGTGTGTGGGTGCGTGCGTGCGTGCGTGCGTGCGTGCGTGCGTGCGTGCGTGCGTGCGTGCGTGCGTGCGTGCGTGCGTGCGTGCGTGCGTGTGTGGGTGGGTGGGTGTGTGTGTGTTTGGCATCTGAAAGGTCCTATAGTTGTCAAGGGCCCCCAATAGGGTCTCCCCAAGCTCAATAGGGGCCAGCGACTAGAAGGTCTACGGAGGTCCCCCAGTAGCGCCCTTTCTCACCCTTTTTTGGTTGCAGTAAAATAGACTACAGAAAAAAAGGCGGGTACCCTTATTCTAACCTCTCTACTGGAGGACCTAGGTCTCTGATCCTTTTGGGGACCATTTCCCGTCCCTGAGGAAACCCATTTGGCTTTGGGTCAAAACCAATGGCCATTCTCCCCCGCGGCTTCAGCAGGCGGAGGCGGTACAGCTGCTGCTGGAGGCCCGAGCTTTCCCGGGCGCGTTGGATGCGGAGATGTCTGCGTTGCACCTGGCGGCGCGAGGGCCTATAGGCGGTGGAGAGGCCGAAGACGAAAGACGGGGGCTTGATGTTTGTTTTCTTTTTGTTGGTTTAAAAGGGAATCGATTTCACGACTTTTTTTTTCTTTCATGTTTTTTAGGGGGCAACATCTTTTTGGGTTGCTTCCTCGGTGCGAATTGGGAGCCCGCTCCGCCGCCGTTTTGTTGCCGCTCCCGGCAGGCGGAGCCGCGGATTTTGGAGCTCTTGGTGCATCACAAGGCGGTTGATTTTCCGAGGGCGATGGTACCGGAACGCCTTTTTATGTGCGGGATGTTGGGAGCTCAAGCTTGGATGGTGCTGGTACAGTATGGTTTGCCCCAATGTTTTTTGGCATATTGCCGTATGTTGCATGAGGGGGTTGTAAAGAACGGTCTGTTTCTGGCTGACAGGTCGGTAAGCCGGAATGCTTATTAGCGAGAAGCCGGAATGCTTATTAGCGAATCAACCGGATCTGGTCCCTGAATCGGCCACATGCAAAGGAACATGAGGGCAAGTCTGCCATTTGTTCAGCCCGCCCCGGGGGAATATTGTTGCAGAAACCTACTAATCCATTGTGGGGGTCAGTATTTCGACAATTGCTTGGGGTCATCAAAGTCAGTAACTGGGGGTGCTTGCCTTCAACCTTCCACTCAGGGGGCGACCACCAAGTTGTGGGTTTCTTCCGTAAATTTGTGTTCATGGTGCTTGTTTCATACAAATCAAGACACCCAAAAAACGGTCCCAGCGACAAACATGAGGGGTTGACTGGCCCAGCCGTTGGCCAGGCCCACGTCGATGCACAGGATGCCACAGGCACCACCCCGCTGATGCTGGCGGCAGCTTCTGGGCACATGTCCACAGCACGGTGCTTGGTGCGGTTGGGCGCCGATGTGACGCTGAAAGATGGAGATGGATTGGCTGCTCGGCCGGTTTTGCTATGAACATGATCGTCGTTTGCGCATTGGCTAAATGACCCCAACGGGCTTGCTGTTCCTACTGACACTCCCCTGCAGGTTAACACGGAGTCCAAGAGAACTTAATGCTTTGAGGAATCTCCCTTTAGGGTAGTTCATGTGCCCCATAGAGGTCCTGTGTACATTTGCACGGGAGTACCCCACTCCCCAAAAGAGGCAAGTTGACAACTGGGGAGTCAAGGATTTGCATTCCTCACACTTACTTCCAGTCTTAGGCCCAAAGTAAAAGTTGGTTTATTCGAGGTATGTGGGAGGCTTGGGGAATCAATGGGACACCCCCTCGTATCAAAACTCAAGGGGTGTATTATGATAGGAATGTAAGGGCAATTAGATTGGAGGAATCTTGGTTCCAGAGAGGCCCTTGGCGTCGCGTGGGGAGCCTTGGGGGCAGCCCATCCCCGCCCCCTAGACAACCGTGTATGCCAAGCCATCGATTCACTTCGGACATGCCGAGGTCCTGAAAGTCGGGTGAGTCGCATCAATTTTGGGGACAGTTTGAGCAGACCGATTTCCGGGATCCGGTCTGGACTTTTCGCGCAATGTGACACCCAACTAGTCAAAGAGCTCCCTTTCAAGACTCTTTGTCTTTCTTTCTTTTGTTTTGGGGGGGCTGCGGACAACAGGTTAGGAGTTGTTGCAACCCCCAAAAAGAATAAAGCAAAGCACTTTGCAAGGAGAGTCCTGAAGAAAGGGGTTTGGAACCTTTGATTAGGGGCCCGCCAGCGCCCCCATTTTTTGGGAGTTGGTTGGGTAGACTCTTTTTCAGATTTGAAACGACAGATCACGCTTTTCCAGCTTCTAGGCTGCAGCAAACTGGTCGGCCACTGAGCACTTGGCGCAGTGGCTCACCGAAAGCTCCACCCGGACCTGATGCTGATGGAAACCGCCGGCGGTGGTACCGCCGGTGCCGCGCAGGGACCGGAAGGTGATGTGTAAGCCCGCAACGAGGATACGTGTGGGATTTCTTTAACTTGGCGGATCCCCCTGACTGACCCAGCACCCAACAGGAGCAGACAGTTGGTCAGAGGAAAACCAAGGGAAAAGTCTTCGCCTTTGCTGACTACCCCAAGGGCTTGTTCTCAATATTGACTATGTCAAAAGTTTTACAAAAAGACTAGCAACCATCAACCATCTTGAGGGGTTCCTTATTTTGAGAAAGCGCTAATGTGGACCCCAAGCAGGCATACTCGTGGCACATGTTTTCCTTCGTGTCTGGGGTGTTGAATCGGGAATCTTTTGAATCGTGTGAGCCAGCGAGCGGCTCTCGGTCTAGACAGTCCGACCGTCCGGGTACAGACCTCGCGTTTCAGCCTACCAACGTTTGTGCCATGGTCAAAAGACCCCTGTACTTGTGGTATGCTCATCAACTTTTGATCATTTAGACAAGAACTGTGAGGGTTGAGGGCACCATGATCATGACCCATTGGGAGGTTTCTTTAGCCCGTGGCACATCGCCATCGCCTGACAGAGTGCGACTGCACCCCTTGGGGCCGAGTGCTGTCAGCACCCAGGCGGAAAGTTTCGTGGGGCAGGCGCTCGGGAGCTGACCATCGGAAGGACTCACGGACACCCGGCGGTTTTTTTTTCTCTCATCCCTTTGTTCCATTTGCAGAATATGACTATACATATATATATAATGTAATTGTTCCCTTGTTGGCTTTAAAGGGAATCGATTTCACTGATTTCACTATTGGAAATCATTGTATTTTTTCCACAGGGCTTAAGCAAACGGAAGTTTTTGGAGGGGTTTCCAGTAGAAATCAACTATCCCAACGAAGAGTGCCCGTTCTTTTTCGTGGCCACTGGGGGTCTGGGGACTCTTCATCCATGCATTGTCTCACCTCGTGCACAGCCACCGACGAGTCCGGCTCTTGCAGGGGCAAACAGGTGCCAGCGCGGCGGCGACACATCTCCTTCGGACGTAAAATGTGAGGAGTGTGGCACATTTCAAGCCCCCCGTTTCACTTCCTGTTGGTTCTAAAGTGGATGTGTCATTGGCAGCTTGGGGATTTGAACCCTGGTTCTTGTAGAATTAAGTGGGAAGCCATCCACAACCCCCCTAGTCAATATAACCGGACCCTGAACTAGATTCAGATTTGCTTTTTCCTTTGAACATCACCCTGAAAACGGAGATCCACTTAAAATGGCACACACACACACACAGCCACCCAAAAGTAACAGCAAATAGGGGCCCTGATTTTCCTGCCCTCAACCTGGTTTCTCAGGCGCCCCCCCCCCAGTTCGAGCCTTTGCTGCTTGCGACCCCATCGGCCCTTTGCCGCGCAAATCGAGAAACTGAGGCCGTGCGCAGTGAACAAGTGCCCTATGCAGAAGGACTGTCGATGGAGCGACTGGAGCCAGCAGCGCTCCAAGCGGGAAGGGCAAGACCATAGGCTCTCCATTAGTCTATGGGTCACCATGAAACCGCGGTACTCATGGGGTCTACTAGAACCCTGAGCGGCTTAACAAGGGAGGATAGTCTATCGCTCCAAGTGGCGGGTCCCTCTAGTTTGCCAGGCTTAGGTATTTTAAAGTTAGCGGTTAGCGGAAAGCATTTTCAGTCATCAGTGCAGACATCCGCCCTTGTTAAGCCGCTCATTGGTGCACTACACCAACCACACCTCTTCATGAGGAGTGATTTGGCTTGGTTTCAGGTTAAGTTGGTTGAGGGTTTGCTTGATTTTGTTTGTTGTTGGCTTAGTTTCGTACGAGTTGAGGATTTGATGCTTTCTCTTGGGGGAACTCCTTTTCAAGTCGCATGTTTACTTGTGTCTGTTCATTTTTAGCAGGGTGCGAGGAAAGAAGTTTGTTTACTGCCGTACTGTGGATGGACAAATCCTACACCGAGACATTCAATGAAACCCTATGAATAGGGATGAATCGACCACAATTCCCAACTGGTGCCGATCGGCGTGGAATTGGTCCATTAACAGCGGTGGTGTGTGAAGCATGCGGAGAGCGGCAGCGAATCCCAAGCACAATGGCCGCACGCCTCACATTACAGGTACAGGGTTCCCTACTGTGGGTGGACAAAATCATGCAGTTGGTAGGCGGCTTCTCTCATTTTTCATGGGGTTCATCCATCCCAGCTGGTGCGAAATGGAGTTTGTCTATCAGCATCGCTCCCCTTTTGGTGGCTTTAGACATCACCTGGTTGGCCAATGTTAAAATTATCTCTTGGCATGAAGTTTAAAAGAGATCCGGCTGCATCAAGCAACAGCAGGCCGAATTGGCGGGTGCCCTTGCCCTCAAAACTCTAAGCATGCACGCAAGCTTCAGACCGTGACGAGTCGTTCCTTGGAAAGATCAACCGAATTGCGTTGAGACGTCACAGGCGGAGCATGAGCGCATCTTCCACTATACGCCCTAGCGTGGATTCACAGAATTCCGCGCCAGTCGGGATGAATGGAACCCTGTAAACAACCTTCAACTGGTGCAGGATTTCGTCCATCCACGGTATCTCCACCCTCTACAAGACCTCCCCGCACTCAAACCTCAAGGATTTCCCCAAAACTCGTGGAACTTCCTAAGACAGCATTGAAATAACCCCGAACCGATTCCTAAGGGCCCTCCCCCTTCCCCCCCGCGTCCCCCGCTGCAAAGAACCAAAAAAACCAAGTCACAATCAAGAAAATAAGGGACAGTCCCAGACGTGGGTGCGGATACCCCTTCATTCTTCCCACCTTTTGTGTCATGGATTCTTCCCCCCGAGAAAGATCGTTTCAAGGGAAGCCCACCAGTAAATGCAATTTCAGCTTTTGAAGGGAATATCCTGTGACCCTCCTTTTTTGCCACCCTCCCCTCCCCTGATACTCCCCAACACAGCCGCCACCCCCCCAAAAAAAGGAAGCTTCCCTCCTGATGCCACCCTCCACCCCCTCCACCCCCCCCTGATACTCACACCCCCTATCCAAGGACGCTCCACCCCCTCCCCCCTCCCCCCAAAAAATGGTAAAAGTAGGGGGCCTGGGGGGTGGCCTGTTGATGGTTGCCTGTTCTGGTTTTTATGTTCATCTCAAATCTGTTTTCCCCCTTATTCGTTTTTAAAAGAGGGTTTTCGGGGAGCTTATTTATCGTTTTCGTTAAGGTAATCATTTTGGTAATTGCCCCCCTTGTTCATTGTTGGGCTAGGGGCAAACATTTTTTTCATTTGAAAGAGGTAGCCCTTTTAGTAGTTATCAAGTTCTGGGGTGTTGGTGGTGTATTTGTTTTGATATATGTTTTGTTAATGAAATTTTGTTATAGGTTAAAATTACAGTATAATGAAAGGTTTTAAAAGTTTACAATGTTTAATCATACTATAATTAAATATTATGATTAAACCATGAAATCATTGTTTCTGTTTTCTATAAATTTCAATTATAACATGTTCGATAGTAATGATTTCGTGTCGTTTCATAGTCTGTTTGGTTTCTTCAACTGCTTGTTCAATATGGTATTGTAATGACGCTCTACTTGAAATCTTATTCTGTTTAGATGATGAATAAGAACGACAGTTGCTAATATTATTATGATACATAATTTTCGAACTAACTTCTATTCCAACCTGTATTTCTTCATCATACTTCATCATTCTTAATAATTCTTTTGGTGGTTTCAACGCATATGAAAGCGCTTTATCACCTTTTAAGCATTTATTGCGAATCTCAACATAATATCTACTTTCTCCTACTCGTTCAGTGTAAATAGACGGTTTCCATTTCCTTTGTAATTCTCTTAAAGCATCACATTGTTTCAGTCTTCGCCACCCTTCACTACCATTAATGTAAGTAGTGATGATTGAAACTAAGCCTTCAGGTAAGCTAGCGCAATTCTCATCCATAAAATTATTCTCTGACATTTTACCCTTACTCATTTTTCTCTTAATATATAAGGCTTTTTCTCTTTAAGTAGTTTTGGCTAGGGGTTGCTGGTCGGCTGGTCTGGGTTTCAGGTTTAATTTAAATGTCTTAACCTCATTGTTAGATTATAAAAACTAGGTTTAATCATATTATAATTGAATAATATCATTAAACTAAATCACTCACGCTTTCCATCCACCTATTCCATCCCACCAGAATTCAATAATTCGCATCTGTCCATCTACTAGACTGTCTTCTGTGTTTAGTTTCCGTATCGCTCCCGATAAGATATAGTGATTAATAATCATAGCATTAAACTGCCCATCTCGGTTTAACTTTTTACCACAGTCTTTTATGATGTTTTCATCTGTTAGGTTTTCATACATTTCTTTCATGATGTCAAACCTAACAAATGAGTATATTGTCATCAAGTTTAATCCGCTATTATCCCTAAACCTGTTAATAACATCTTTCCAGAATTCTTCGTTTTCATCAACTGATGGCAAAGGGTGTCTTTTGACGAAATCCTTTATTTTGTTTAACTCGTCATCTAATTCCTTTTTATAACTGTCATTATCATCATCTTCTTCGTCTGATAGCACCCAGTTTGATAAGTCAGCAATCACTCCGACATTTTCAGTCATATTTTCACTTAATATAATAAGTTAATATTTCTTTAAGTAGTTTTTTATTTTATGTTAAGGGGCGGGGTTTTTATTGAAAAAATATTTTCTAACAATTTAATATAATGGCGAGATTAACAAAAGACCAAATAATCAGCAACATCTATTACGACTTAGACGAGGGTTTCGGAAGCACACAAGCGACACACAAGAAGGCAAAGGAAGAAGACCCAACAATAACATTAGACGATGTAAAGTCTTTCTTAAAGAAACAGCCAAATAAACAAATCAAAAATTATAGAGGAACTAATTCCTATACCGCTCCATTCGCACGATATGAATATCAAATAGACATAATGCATATGTCTCCTTTAGCAAAAGACAAGAACGTTCCACAGTATGCTTTAGTCGTGATTGACATCTTCAGTAAATTAGCAGATGTAATACCGATGGAGGAAAGAGACGGAGAGAACGTTTTGAAGGCGTTGAGAGCAAGCTTTAAAAAGATGGGTTATCCGATGTCCGTGTATTCTGATGACGACGGAGCGTTTGCAACTAAAAATCACGTTCAGGATTTCTTCAACAGTGAAGGAATAAACCACATCGTCACGAAGACCCACGCAAATGTGGCCGAGCGTTTTATTAGAACGATGAAAAACAAAATTCACGATAGAGTTAGGTTTAACAACATGAAATGGACCGACGCCCTAACGCCGGCATTGAAACAGTATAACAGCACATCTCACTCATCAACAAGGATGACACCGTCTGAAGCACACAAGGACGAGAATGAAATAAATGTAAAGGTCAATCTTAAACTACGAGAAAAAAACAAAAGAAAGTATCCCAGAATAGTGGAGAACGACAAGGTAAAAGTGTTTCAAAAGAAAAGGGGTAATTACACCGACAGAAAGGAGTATAACTCTAAATGGTCTAATAAAATATTCAATATCGATAAAATTGAATATGATATTATGGGTAATAAAACTTACAAAGTAGCAGAAATAAACAAACCGCTTTTGAGACACGAAATTTTGTTAGTTAATGATTAAACGTATTTCTTGGTGTCTTCTTTATACTTGACTTGATAGTAATCCAGACTTGATTGTTTAGGTTCTTTTATGATTTTTTCATTCAGTTTTTTAACATAAATGTTTCGTTTATTTTTGTATTCGCTACTGTCTCTATCTACTTCTTTTGCTTGATAATTGTTATTGTTATCATATGTAGGTTTAATATTCAAGCTCTTTAAGATTTTCAGTATGTTTTCATTTTGCTCCAACACTTTTTCTAATCTTGGAAACAACAACTCTAAACTACTGTCAATGTTCGCTAAATGTTCCTCCATATATACTAAATTATAAAACTAAACTTTTAAAACTAAATGTTGCAATTATGTTAAATCTACTCTTTAAATACTATTTTTTCATCATTTGTTTAACAGTTTCCTGAGTTTCCTTATCGCCACTATCGGATGGTGATGCTTGCCGACCCCATTTAAAAGTTATATTATGAACATCTGTTTCTAAATTGATACTGTCTTTGGTTTTATCGATATTTATTCGTTTATCGTTTTTACTTAGTTTGAAACTTGTCGGAATACACGAACATTTACAATTTCCTTTCTTTTGAATTTCTAATTCATTTTTCATTTCTAACATCTTTTTACACATTGGACAAGCAAACTCAATAACTGCTGTTTTATTAATAACTTCTTCACTATCTTCATCTGTTGAAGAAACAACTGATTCTGTATTATTCTTTTTCTTTCTCCCCATCTATATTAATATTTATATTTTTAATATATTGTATCACAAACTTAATTAATTCTAAAACAAAATAGCATACTTTTTTAAATCTATTATCAGTTAGTATTACTTGTTCTATATTTTCTACTTTATCTATTATATCAATATAATCCGAATAACTTCTATTCATATAAAATAATAAATATAAAATATTTTCTAAATAACTTTAATATTATTTTATTATGTCTGATGTTCCAATAATAAAACCAATAAATATAACTGATTACGATTTCAAACAATCTAAATATGAACATGTACCAAAACTACCTTTTCGCTCAATTGTTGTTGCTTCATCAACGGGTGGCAAAACAGTTTTAATTCAAAACCTTATCCTAAATGTTTATAGGGACTGCTTCGCCCGTATATTCATTTTTAGCCCGTCGGTTCATAATGACCCTACCTTCGTTGAAGTCAAGAAATATCAAAAAGATAATATGAAGGTTGATGACGAAAAAGAAAAGTTATATTATGACACCTACCAACCTGAAGAACTGGAAGAAATAATTAACACACAAAGAAAGATAATTCATTATATGAAAGAACAGAAGATGAAGAAACTACATTCAATTTTAATCATTGTTGATGATTTTGCAGACGACCCTAAATTTGTTAGATACAGCAAGTTATTACATGGACTGGCAACGAGAGGCAGACACGACGCCATTAGTTTTTGCTTAAGTGTTCAAAAATATCGTGTCCTTGCTCCAATCATTAGGTTGAATTCTAGTTCGTTGTATATCTTTAAGTTAAAGAATGTATCAGAGTTAATGTCATTCATTGAGGAAAACTCCGCCATTGTTGATAAAGAGCAACTGTTAAATATGTATCATAAAGCGGTAGATGATAAACCATACTCCTTCTTTTATGTTAATATGAATTCCAAAGATGTTAATAATATGTTTTATGTTAGATTTGAAAAAGCATTTAAAATAAAATAAAGATTTAAATATATTATGATATTTTATGATTTACCATTAGACATTAAAAACCTTGTATTATCTTATAATTTAGGTGATGTTAGATTATTAAAAATAAAAAATAATAATATTATTAAAAATTATATTAATAAATTTAAACCAGTGTATAAGTCTTACAAATTAAAGAATTCACAGTATTTTGAAATTGATAATATCATTATGAAAAATATTATCAAAAACGGCATATCATATATTTTTAACTTAAGTGAGTTAGATAAATTACATCAAAAACATAAACCATTAAAATTATTAATTGAATATGATATATTTGTTACATCTACCTCATTTACTTTTTTTAATCATCTTCGTAATCGTACTTTAACATCAAATAATTTATTTGATATTTATTATTTTCTTAATAAAGACCTTTATAAAACTAATTTAGTGTATAGGGACAATGTGGTTAATTTTATTTCATTACAAGTGAAAAAAATAACTATTAAAGTCATCAATTAAGAAAGACAAAGTTTTATTAGTAAATTTTATTCATATTTGTTTAATTAATAATGTTAATGAATCATATTAATATTATTAATTTAAATCAATGAAGCGTTGCATAAATTCAACGCAGGTAATTTATATAATAGTTTGTCCGATTTTTGATTTTCTAACTTTTCTATTCTCGTACACATTCTTGAATAGATTTTATTATTAAAGTATCCGCTCTCGTTTTTTCATCTACTCTTAAATTTTTGATGTCTTCCATACTGTTATTTTCTTCGTTTTTGCTTTGACCAATACCCATTATATATTATTATTTAGATTTTTCTTTTTTCAATTCCTTAACTTCTTTTTCAAGTTTATCTATTTTATCATTTAATTCTAATACTGCTTTATGAACCAACACGGGTAAAACTAAATAATTTAATCCTAAATATTCTCTGTCCTGACATACAATATTTTCAAACTCTTTAGGAATTGCTTTCAATACTTCATCTGCGATATATCCTATATGAGTTTTACCACCATCATTTCTATCGTGTCTCTTAAACTTCTTTGGCTTAAATTTCTTAATAATATTCATACAATTAGATTTGATATTGTCTATATCATATTTCAATCTTGAGTCAGATGAATCAACAAACGTTCCGTTAATCGTTACGGTTGTCGCTGTTAAATCTATATTAGTTCCTGTTGATGGTTCAATTAAATTACATAACAATTTCTTCGTTCCTGCAACTTTTACATTTTCATTGAATGTTGATGAGGCATTATTTGTAAAATTTTCAGTATTAATGGTAGCTCCAAATGTCTTATCAATAGATAATAAAACTGAAGGTGTAGTTGAACTATCTGAAACTCTAAAAGCTGTATTTGACGTTCTGAATATTACATCAATTGTGGATAAATTAGTTCCATCATAGTAAGTTGATATTTCACTTGTTCCCATTAATATATCTGTTCCTGTTGTCATTGAAATATTATTCAAAAATGAAACCGTTGTTAAATCAAATGATTGAATGGTATTAGTTGCTAAATAAGCATTTTGAACTGCTAAGTTAGTATCAACGGTTATTAATGTTCCACCGTTGGGTGATAAATGATTGCTTCTTAATGCTCCATTGGTTTTAATATAAACATCGTCAGCAAATAAATTGCCCATAACATCAACAGTGCTTGTGTTAAAAGTCCATCCACTGGTAATATTAACTGCCCCGACTATGTTAGACTGAACAGCGGGGTCTCCACAAATAAATCTAATTGAAGAATTAGCATCGCTATTCCTCATATCAAAAGATGAAAAAGCACTAACATATCTATATAATTCGCAGTTTGTATCAATTGTTAATTTACCATCAGTAGCAATATTAACATTATCACAATTAACATCAGCATTCGTATAAATATTACCTAGCACATCAATAGGCTTGGAAAAAATTGTTTTTCCTACAAGCCCATCAGCCATAAAATATTGGTTAGAAGCATTGGTTATATCTCCGACACTACACGCTACAAAATTAGGATGATGCATATAAAAACCTTCTGTTGCATCTGGTGTATATGTTTCTAAATATGGTTCTAATCCATTTATTGAAGTATTGATATTATCTATTTTTGTTTTAATATCCGTTGAAAAATCATTATTTGTAAATAAATTTCCTTTCATATAAACAGCACCTTCGAAATATGATGTTCCGTGCATCTGCGCAAAATTATATGAAGTATGAACATTACCATTAATTGTGATTCTTGAAGCATTATTAGGTCTTCCAATAATAACATCTCCTGTATTCCATCCTAGCCATAATCGATAAGGAGTTGCCCCTTGTAAACCTTGATAAGAGTCTAACTGACAACCTCTTTTAAACTCTAGTCTTTGGTTACTAACTGCGTCCTGGATTCTAAATATTGGATTAGTATTATCTGTTAAACTAAGTATTAATGGAGAGTTTACTGTTTGCGCAGTTGTATTAACTTTGTCTAATTTTTGACTTATTACTGTATCTTGTGCGCTATCATTTGTAATTATTGAGTTGATTGTGTTTGTATTTCCTGTTATTAATGAATTTAATCCATCTGATTGTAAAACATATCTAGCGTCAGAACCTGCTATATCTAAAATAGATGAACACGAAAATAAACCTGATACTTGTAAATTAGATAATATTGTAGTATTATGATTTAATAATATTTTATCATTTTGAAAAGTTGAAGAATTATTAATTTCTACATCTCCAAAACCTCTTTGATTTAAAAACATAGTTGCTCCACTTAAATTTCCATAAATATAACTATCAAAATAATTATTGTACATTTCATAAAAATTATTATAATTTCCAAAATTTGCTATTTTAAAAGTCGATGTTGTTGTTATATTATGTATTAATGTATTATTTAATACTGATGTGTTTAACTTTTCTGATAATAAATTATTAGTTGTTATTTTATTATAATAATCTGCTTCATTAAGTGAACCTCCATTCTGTAAATCTGATATGGCTGAAATATGTGAACTGACTGTACTATTTAATCCTGTTATTAAATTAGAATTAGAACTAATATTATTAAAATTAGATGTTATAGTAGAATTTAAATTATTTATTAAATGTGTATTTGATGAAATATTATTAATATTTGTATTTATTAAATTAGTATTAGAACTAATATTATTAAAATTAGTCGTTATAGTAGAATTTAAATTATTTATTAAATGTGTATTTGATGAAATATTATTAAAATTTGTATTTGAAGTTATTGTCAGATTACCTATTAAAAATGTATTTGATGAAACATTAACTAAATTACTTGCTATTGTTGCTGTATTATTCATAATAAAATAAGCATTTGAACTAATATTATTTGATAATACATTAACTTCCGTCTTATTGTATGATTGATTTATATCATAAAAATTAGCGTCAATCTGTGCTTTTGTGTAAGTATCTACTTGGTCTGCTTTATTGTTGAGTAAATCAATTATATCTGATTGATTAGCATATATGTTTCTAATGTTTGTTATCCCACTTGTAGAATTGATTTCGCTAATTGTGTGTGCTACAACATTTTCAAAGTTTGTTAAATTTATTGAAGGCATAATCGATATAATTAATTGTAGAAATTAATTATATTAATTATTATCGTTAATGTATTCTTGATGTTTTTTAGTCTTTTCGTGTTGTGCTTTATGGTCTTGTCTATAAACAGACCCGCATTGACATTCGATTTTAGTCTCTTTCCATTCTTTCATTTTGTCTTTGTTTTTTTCTCTATATTGTTTGAAATATTCTTGTTGTTCTGGTTTATGCTCGTCTCTCCATTTCTTACTTCGTTTATTGACTACATCTTTTTGTTCTTGGTATTTCTCCCGTTGCTTTTCTAATAGTTCAGGTTTGTTGTCTTCATAGTATTGTTTTTTCTTTGCTTTCAGTTCTTCCTTATGTTTTTCTCTATATTGTTTAGAGTTTTCAGCGTATCTTTCTTTGTTGTTTTCATAATATTGATGGTCTCTTTGTTTAACATATCCTTTATTGTTTTCCTTCCATTGTTTTTTTCTCTCTTGCTCCTCTCGCTGTGATACTATGGGTCTTTGCACTTTATTTAATGTAGCGTTTAGTTCTACAATGTATTCTCTTTCTTTTGCTCTTGCCTCCATTCCATTTTCACATTTCACTGTTTGTATCAAAACCATATCAAAATTATCAAGTCCTCCATTTTCACGAATAAACTGGTATAAGTAAATATTGTAGTGTCTATCATTTTCATTTGTATATGCTCGTTTGTGGTTTGACTTTCTTTTGGTAAAATCGGTTGTATGTCCTACATAACAATCTTTGATATTCAAATCTTTACAAACAATCTTATAAAAATGAGTTTTTGAGTAATCTATGGGTTTAACTGGCATATTATCTTATAATATATTATAAGATGATATTTGTTTATATATGTTTTCAAGTAAAAATGAATGAGTTAATCAAGTATCTGGCAACCTGCATCGCGAATGGATAATATTTGTTCTGATACTAATGTTATATATATCGTGTCTGGCATATTTGCTGATACCATATTTCCAACAGGTTTCACACGAATTAAAAGCTGTTGCCCTGCTTTTGTGTTAATTCCAGTATATGAACTATCGGGAACCTTTTCGAAATCCATAGCAAAGATAAACTTATCAACACGATAAGCAGAATATTCAATCGATAAATGGTGTTGATGGAACAATGGTAAATTTAATGCTTTTCGTAAATAATAGAATGCTTGTGTTAATGAACGGCATGGATACTCAGGATATAGTTTTGACCCTAATTGAAGTTGAAATTCTAAATCAAGGTCGTGATTGTAGTATCCGCTTTCTTGGTAGTTCAAATAATACATAGGATGATAGAAGTTGTTGTATTCTTTCATAACGTGAATATCACCTACTCCGCTTTTACTGAAAGAGATGAACGCGGTAGCGAGTTTAGACACTGAACGAACAACAGTAGTGTTAATTGACGACGAACCATCGGGAACTTGATTAGATTGACAAATGTAAGTATTATAAGTAATAGGTAATTCTTTCCCATCAAGTAGGTGTGCAACATATTTATTATGAAGGTCGTTGTCCAAGCTTACCAAATCAGTTTGAAGGAATGCATTACTAATTGAGAACTGCTCATTTGTATGAAGGCTTGAGTCTGCGTTGCCACTTTCTGGAAACCTCGACCCGCCCGCTGAAACAACACAATCAGTAAAATTTGAAACTAGTTCAAGTTCTAAAACAAGAGGACACGCTTTTAACGGGATATACTTATATTGATTGAATAAACCAAGCATCGGTTTAAATCCTACAACCATTTTTCTGTTAAAGCCTGGAATTGTGTAAGCGTCATATGCAGGACCAATATGACCCGATGCAGGAACTGCTCGACGTGTGTTTAAATCATCATCATATCTATAACCAAAACTCTGGGCGTCTTCATTGTCTCTTGCTCCTTTTGACATCATGCAACTCATCATGTGATGATTTCGGTTGTAATAATCAATGTCTTCAACAAGTTGATTACCAGCAATTAGTCTTGCTCTTCTAAAAAAGGAATAAGCAGGAGACAGAGGACGTAAGCGTTTATTGTCTGACGAGTCAGTGTTTTCAACAGTCATATAAACCATTACACTCTGCGGGTCAAGCCAAGTATTATCTTCAGCATTTAAAGCTATTTTCAACACACGTTGACCAGATGAAGGGGTGTAGATATTACTCCCAGAAGGAAAAAACGAGACAGAACGACGGTCGTTGATATAACTTGCACCTTTATTTAATTTGAATGAGAGGTTGTCAATTAGAATATCTTCAGCACTAAAAGTTTCCATTGCTATATATAATTTAATTTAGAAATAATTTAAACTAAACTAAATTGATAAATTTATACATTTATTAATTTCTAAAACAGAATTAATAATTATGATTTACAAATTGATGAAATTTTAATTTCATTAATTTCTAAAACATATTTTATATATGTTTTACAAATTGATGAAATTGTAATTTCATTAATTTCTAAATCATAATTAAGAATTATGATTTACAAATTGAATAATTTAGTGTAATCCTTTTGATTAGAATTATTATTTTTAAATATTTTCATTTTCTTTTTCTTAATCTTATCTTCAACTGGATTATTCCCTTTTTCTTTCTCCATTACTAATTCTCTAATTTCTTCATATGTACTTTTCTTATACTTTTTATTTTCATTCTTAATCATATCATCCGTTGTTTCATTGTCATATTTCTTACGTTGTATCATAACAATAATATGAAAATAGTTTTGCGTTTTTTCTTTTTACTATTTCATCAAGGTCTGATTGAGTATGATTACAATTGTTAGTGTTGTCATTGATGAGGACATAACCATTTATATATTTTGGTACAATCATATTATAAATTGAAGTAATCCAGTTATACTCAAAATAGTCAGGTCTAACTCTGACACTCCTAATAATGAAACATCCACACAGACATTTTACATGTGTTCGTTTATTATCTCTATTTAAATCCCTTAATCTTTCTACAAGTGTTAATGGTTTAAAGTTTGTTTCACTTTCTGTCAAGTTTTCTTTTAACTGATTATACATATATAATATTATATAGCTATATATTTAAGTACTTATTTAACTATATTATCTCCCTGACCGGTTCAATGCTTCTTGAAACATCTTTGCCTTGGTCTCCATATCCAGTTATGTAATCGTGGTTAGTAAATGGATTTAATGAACCAGTATAAACAGTTATAGCGCCACGGTCAGCAATACTGACAGGGTCTAAGATACTTCTAAAATTAATGTAATCATCGGTAATTTTAGACCTTCGTGATATAAACGGCGCTCCATAAGTGGTTAAAGTTAATTCTCTTTCAGGGTAATCTTTTGTTATCTGTGCCCCTACACTTGAACCGAGACTATGTGTTATAAGATGTTTAACTTCATTGTTTTCATCCAATGCTGTTGATGTGTCTTTATATCGTTGTGAATATTTTGTCATTTTAAAGGGAAGTCCTACATCTGCCAGAATGTCATTAATAGCACCTCCAAAAGTTCCTTTTCCAAATGTTCCGCTTATATACATTTTATCACCATCAATATAAAAACCCTGACCATTGCCATATGCTCTACTCAATCCTTGTGCATCAGTTAAATTTGAATTAGGATAATAACTATTTAATATTTTGTCAGTTTGTTTCATAACATTAGTTATTTTAGTTGTTTTCTTATAAGGTTGATAATGTTTAATTTTCCCATGCTTCATGTCATAAATTAACTTTTTATTATTAATCATATAATTAAAGTTATAAATTAATTTCTCAATTAATTAATAATGCTGACTTACAGCTTTGCTCTAAGCAACTTTTCATATAGAAAAGTTGACTTACGACGTAGTCCTAAGCAACATAATATTTTTTGATTAGAAAATTTATTTTCTAATCAAACATATTATGTTGACTTACAAGAAGGTCTATATTGACAGCGCTCATAGAATTAGTGGTACATCATCAAATTTCAAAGTTGAATTGCCGGAAACATTACAAACAGACAACGGAGTACATTGCTACATTCACGAAATAACATTACCTAACTCGTGGTATTCAATACAGTCAGGATTAAATAATATACTATACTTTTATTCTTCTCCGTTAGTTCCAGATGAAGATAATACTAATGTCCATTATTTAGCGTTACAATTGGACGAAGGAGTATATACTGGCACAGAACTAGCGACAGAATTAAAGGCAAAAATAAATGGTATTGTTGATAATGCTAATTTCTCAAATACTTATGAAATTTCTTACAGTGTAAAAACTAATAAAATAACAATTTATTCAAACTATGCTGATAGAAAGTTCGCTGTATTAACTGATGAACAAATGAAACTAACATATGCAGATTATATATGGAATGGAAGTTTTAATGTTAATAACTTACAGTCTGTTAATGAAGTTTTAGGAAATTATCAAATGGTAGTTTATCAATATAATAATCCTTATGTTTCTGGTTTCGTTAATCTTCAACCCATTAGAAATATTTATATTCATTCTTCTCAATTGTCTAATTATAATCAAGTAAATTTAAGGACAGGCGATAGCACAGTTGTTAAGAAAGTGCCAGTCTCAGCACCACACGCGGGAATTGTCTTTGATAATGAAATGAACCCTCTCGACTACTTGGATGTATCAAATAGAAGCTTTAAACAGTTAGACTTTTGGTTGTCTAATTCATTAGGAAATGAAATTAATTTAAACGGTGTAAATGTTAGTCTGAGTCTACTTTTCGTAAAAAGCGATATTATTTAAATAATATATAGATTTTCCATATGGAAAATCTATATATATTATATGTCAAGTATTGAGGTAGTAGATGTTAATAATGAAACTAAAACAGAAGAAGCACCTGTTAATAATGAAGTCGTTGAACAAAATGAAACAGTTAATGAAGAACCAACGTCAGAAGAAGTTATTCCTGAACCAAAAGCGAAAGCAAAAGCATTACCAAGAACTAAAAAAGAAGTTGAATTAGTAGAATGTGAACAATGCTCTAAAAAGATGACATTGAAAAGTTTGAGACACTCACATCCCAAAAATTGTAAGGGAGCACCTACTGAGTTATTACCAGTCAATCCACAAAAGAATATTAGAAAGATACAACCTGAAGTTATTTCAGAGATTAAGAATGAGATTAAACAAGAAGTGATTAAAGAAACTATTAAGAAACCCACGGCAACAGAACTATTAAACCAACATTATGAAGAACTTAAACAGAAGAAAAAACAAGATAAACAAGAAAAAATAAACAAATTATCTTCATCAATGTTTTAAATAATAATCTAATTATAATATATATTAATCATGCTTATGAGAAGTCATAGAAATGTAGAATTTAAAAGGGCGCCACAAGTAGAACGTCATTATGACGTTTCAGATTTATGGGGAGTTGCCTCGCGTATGAATTACTTTAAACAGTTGAAGGACACACTGGAAGCGAAACAATCACAAGGAGCATTAATAAAGTATAGAAACGATTTAGTTGAAAGCAACAGAACCGAAAGTTATAGAAAAGAGTTAGACAGAATAAGAAACATATTAGACAACACACGGACACCAGATGGAATACAAACGAAGGAACAACTAACTGTAAGAAAGAAGCATTTAGAAGAAATGATTAAGAATATATCTGATTAATTTATTTTTCTAAATAATTAATATACTATGATTAAATCAATTAGTAGATTGAATACAGTAGGACCGGTAAAAGTAGGGTCATTGAAATCACAACTACATTTGAGACCTTCTTATGATGAATTATTGAAAGAAACGTTGGTAGGAGATGAGAACCGTCCATCAATTGAAAATGTGATAGACAGAAAAGCGACAAGATACAGATTAAACCAATACGGTAGTCAGTTTGATAATAAGGAAGCCTTAGACATTCAAAAGAAACAAGAACTAGACCGGAGAGGAGAAGTTATGAAAGGAGCAATGTCGGACGATGGTAGTGTAAGAGCTAAACTTAATGATGAATTGAAACTTGCTGACAGACTGAAACAACACCAGTCTTTCATTCAAGAAGGACTAACGGAAGCACAGAAACAGAAAGAAGAACTTGCAGAAAAAATGAGACTTTGGAGAGAACAACACGAAGAAATGGCAAGCGCTGTTTCAAAGAGTTCATATCCTGCCGGTGTAGAAGTTCATTCAATGGTGTCCGCTGATGAAATGCCAGAATTAGAACCATTAGAGGAAGGCGAAGAAGAAGATGAACGAGAAGACGACCCAGTTGTTGAAGTAGAATCAAAAGCAGAAGACGCTTATGATTACAACGTGTTTAAGAAAAGAGCGTCTGAACTAACACCCGCTTATCTTGCAAGCAGACCAGAAGAGATGAAAACAGTCATGGACAAACTGAAAGGATTTAGAAAGATTAAAGACAGTGTTCATGAAGAATTCACTGAGTTATATAATGCTTTAATTAATAGCGATGGTGATTTTATCAAGAAGGAACACAGATTGAAATTAGTAAGGTTTTACAATGATAAAGTGTATTACTCAGTTTTCCACCCACGACCTAAGGAAAAAGAAGATAGTCCAACCGTGATGGATGGTTCGGTTAAAGAAATACCTGCGGAAGTTTAATAAAATATATAATATTTAATATGACTAATAAATATTATGGATTACGCCGACGCCCTACTTTTGAAGAAATGCTAAAGGAAGCGATGACGCACAGATTAAAAATTGAAATCATCCCCGAAAGACAGGTAATTGACTTGTCAATCAACAATATAGATTTTGACGATTTTGACCTTTCAAAATACGATAGGAGACTACGGTTGAATGCTAGGGTTCAAACTGATGAACAAGTTCTTCAACACGAATTGTTCCCTGATATGTTTGATGAAGTAGCGCCAACATCACAGTTATATGAAAACAACGAGGCAGACGCACAAACAACACGATATATAGCAAAAGATTTTGCTGATGAAATTTATAGTAATGCAACTTCAGGACCAAAAGATGAACCAAAAGATGAACCAAAAGATGAACCAAAAGATGAACAGGAAGATTTACAAAGTCTTCATTTAACATCATCATCGTCATCAGCATCAACCGAAAAAGATAAGAAAGAGGAAAGCCGAGAAATAAAATCGTTAAGAAACATATTTTTAGGTGGAGAAGACAAGAGCGTATTTGAACTATTCAAACGTGACAAGAAGACATCCACACCATCAGAACAATCAAGGGAACAGGAAGAAGAACAACCGAGGGCATCATTCTGGTCAAGACGACAGGTAGAAGCAAGAAGCAGAAGCCACTCACCAGAAGAAAGAGCAAGAGGTAATCAAATGAACAGAAGACAATTAGAAACAAGAAGCAGGAGCAACTCACCCCAAGAAATAGCTAGAGGTAGTGAATGGACGAGGGAACAAATGGAAACAAGAAGCAGGAGTAGAAGCCCAGAAAGCACAAATACAAAAAGTAGCCGAGGCAAGAAGAAAAAATAAAAACTACTTAAAGACAAAACGCCCTAATATAGTAAAATGACAGGAATTTTTATTAACGGTAATAGTAAACAGAGAATAACGAATGACGAATTTGATATGATGGTTGAACTGATGAAAGCAGAAAACGACTTAGTCTTACAGATGATAAGCGAACAGAAACAGACTTCGAGCGATGACAGTGAGCAACCCGTGAGGTGGAGGGACGACCAGAAGAACTACCACCAGAATTACTACAACAATAACCTAAAACAGTCTTACACTTGTGAGGACTGCGGAAGGACGATATCAAGCAAATCAAATTTATCTAAACACAAGAAATCTAAAATTTGTTCGCAAGCTTCGCGACAATGCGCATTATGAAAAAATAATAATCATTCATCTTATTAAAAACACTTAATGAGATTAATGCGTTCATTCTCAACCCGAAACCCATTTTCTCCAACAGTCAACCCCAGCCCGAAAAACTACTTAAAGAGAAAATACCTTATATTATATAGAGTATAGTATTATGGTTTCCATGACAGAAGGAAAAATTATAGATTTCATTTTAAACAGCCAACAAGGCGAACTAATACAAAAAGAAGGGAGGCAAACACAAAAACTCAAAATAGGTGATAAGACCTACAGATATGATAAGAACAAACCAGTTTCAAACGTATTGAACACGAAACTAAAGGAAGTGGCAAGGAGTGACGGATATAGAAAGCATGGCCTTTTAATGAAAGGTGCTAATTATCTAAAACTAACGAGAGGTAGACCCTTACAGGATTATGTCAAGCGTTTCAAGTCCAAAATCACAGACGAGCAACAAGCGTTCAAGGGATACGCCAACACCTACTCGGTAAGTGATATAAGATTAAAGGGAATGAAAGGTTTATCCTACTTAAAATACCAGAAGCAACGACTGGCCGAATTCCTGAACAGAAACCCGAACATGAAAATAATCGTGGAAACCGATTTATCATTCAAAAATCCCGCCAACGAACTTATTCAAAGGCGGTTAAGAAGCAGAAGATACAATATTCATAATCCCGACGAGTTGAACACCGTCTTAAACAACATTGGGCACGACATTGAGACACAAATTGAAATAACCGAATACATTCAGTCGGGATTGGTTCTTGGTCAAGTTGAAAAGTTAGTCATCAGTTATGATAGGTACAATCCTACCCGTGGTTCATCCTTTATTCCATTGCCCGACTGGGTGGCAAACAAAAAGGCTTGTATTAACATTAAAAATGAGGACGACTTATGTTTTAAATATTCCGTTCAATGTGGATTTTATGAGTTATTCAAAAAAGACCATCCCTGCGAGATGTATCATTATAAGAAATATGTAGATGACAAATTTATCAAATGGGATAATATTGACTTTCCAGTAGGTAATGATGAGATTGAACTATTTGAAGAACAGAACAAACACATATCGGTCAATGTTTATTACATAAACCCCGATACGAATAGTAAAACTATTTTATTATACAAAAGAAGCAACAACCCACAAGCACAACACAAAATCGATTTGATTAAATTGACTGATGATGTTAAATCCCATTACGCTTATATCAAAAATTATGATAAGTTAATGAGTAGTCAGACTAACAAGATGAAGGCGAAGAAGTATCACTGTAGAACCTGCTCACATGGTTTCAAGACCGAAGAACTTTTAAAGAAACACGAAGAACAAGGATGTCTAGCAGTTGAGGGTCAAAAAATAGAAATGCCAGAAGCAGGTGAAACAATAGTATTCAAAAACCATTTCAAGAAACTTAAAGCTCCATTCGTAATCTATGCCGACTTTGAATGTTTAACTGTGCCAATTGATGTTAAAAGCAAATCGGCAAAAGCTAAAACTACATCATATCAAAATCATCGTCCGTGTGGTTTTATGATTAATGTAGTCAATGCTATAACCGGAAGTAGTGAGCCTTACTTATATAGAGGTCAGGATTGTATGGATAAATTTGTTGAGAAAATCAATAAAGTCAGAGAGGAAGTTTTGGAGAAAATGAAGGAGGACAAAGACCGTATTGAAACCGAGAAGGACTGGGAGGACTTCAATAATGCCACTAACTGCTTCATTTGTGGAAACAAATTTGAGGAAGGAGAAAAGAAGTGTTGGGACCATTGCCACTTTACGGGGCAGTATAGAGGATGCGCCCACGAGGACTGCAATCTACGATTTAGTATGAGATATTATAAAATCCCTGTGTTTCTTCATAATCTTAAAAACTACGATGCCCACTTAATCATCAACAAGGCTCACGAACTGAACAAGAATTCTAAAATAGAATGTATCGCTCAGAACAGCGAAAAGTTTATAACCTTTGGTTTTAAAAATCTTTGTTTCAAGGACAGTTTCAGTTTCTTATCGTCTTCGTTGGATAAGTTGGTGAAGTTGAGTAAATATGAGGATGATAAAAAGCGTGAGAATTGGAAGAACAATTTCAGATACAGCGTTAGAAACCCGTATGTTAAAACCGATGAAGATTTGGATTTATTGACTGATAAGGGTATTTATCCCTATGACTACTTTGATGATTTTGAAAGATTTAAGGAAAGGGCTTTACCACCGAAAGAAGCGTTTTACAGTAAATTGAGTGAAGAACATGTAAGTGATAAAGATTATGAAAGGGCACTGAAAGTATGGAAGCACTTCGGGATTAGAACACTCGGGCAGTATCACGACTTGTATTTAAGAACTGATGTTTTACTACTGACCGATGTATTTGAAAACTTTAGAGACTTGTGTATGGAATACTACGGTTTAGACCCCGCTCATTATTACACATTGCCAAATTTCGCATGGGACGCGATGCTTCTAAAAACTGGTGTTGAAATAGAACAATTGCATGACCAAGAAATGTTTGAGATGGTTGAAAAGGGAATGAGAGGTGGTATGTGTCAAGTCAGTCATAAATTAGCAGTGGCAAATAATAAGTATATGGAGGAAGCATATGATGAGAACAAGCCATCAAATTATATTAGTTACTTGGATGCTAATAACTTGTATGGTTTAGCAATGTCCCAGAAGTTGCCGCTAAAAAATATCAAGTGGACAAAGAAAACTCCCATTGTTGAAAAATGGAATGAAAACGATGAGTTCGGTTATATTATGGAAGTTGATTTGGAATATCCCGAAACATTGCACGACTTCCACTCTGACTATCCACTAGCGCCTGAAATAATGAATGTAAATGTTAGTATGCTTTCTGATTATCAAAAGCAAGTCTACAAAATATATTATGATGGCAAAAGTCCCAAGGACGAGAAAACAAGTAAGTTAATATTAAATCTAAAGGATAAAGAAAAATATGTGGTTCATATCAAGACTTTACAGTATTATTTGAAAATGGGATTGAAAATGACCAAAGTCCATAGGATAATAAAATTTCAACAAAGGGCATGGTTGAAACCGTGGATTGATTTTAACACTGGTAAAAGGAAAGAAGCCAAAAGCGATTTTGAGAAAGATTTATTCAAATTAATGAACAATTCTGTGTATGGAAAAACTATGGAAGACAAACGAAATCATATGGACTTTGAATTAGTTGATAATGAGGTAAGATATGAAAAATGTGTTAATAATCCAACATTCAAAAATAGATTTATTATTAATGAAAACCTTGTAAGTTGAAAAAACTAAAGCGAAACTTGGACAAACCGATTTTCTTAGGAATGACAATCCTTGACATCAGTAAATTACATATGTATCAGTTCTACTATGATGTTCTTAAGAAGAAATACAATGAAAACATCAAACTGGTTTATACTGATACTGACAGTTATGTAATTCAAACATTCACTGAGGACATCTACAAGGACTTCAAAGAATTAAACCAATATATGGACTTTAGCGATTATCCACCTGAACACCCCTGCCATGACAAAACAAATAAGAAAAAACTCGGTTATTTCAAGGATGAGTGCAACGGTCAAACAATAACACAATTCATAGGGTTAAAGCCTAAATCGTATGCTTTTACAATACACGGTGAAGAAGAAGAACAAAAGAAATCAAAAGGTGTAGTGAAACACAAGGTGAAGAAAGAACTGACTTACCAAAACTACCACGAAGCATTATTTCAAAACAAAAAGCATGAAATAACATATAATTTTATTCGTAGTCGCAACCATCAATTATTTTCAATGTCTCAAGTCAAGCAATCACTCAGTAATTATGAAAATAAAAGGTTTTACATTGATGCTTTCAATTCACTGCCTTATGGACATTATAAACTGCGTTAAAGAAAAGATACATTAGGTTATTAATGGATAGCAGTAAATATAGAAATGCAAAGATTTACAAAATAACTGATATAGGTTATAATAAGTGCTACATCGGAAGCACCTGTGAAAGCTTGAGCCGAAGAATGGCAAGACATAGACAAAATTATAACAAGGCAGAACAATGGAATAATAAAACAAACTGTCGTTTGTTGTTTGATGAATATGGAATGGACAACTGTAAGATTGAATTATTAGAAGACTACCCATGTGAAAACAGAGAACAGTTATTGAAAAGAGAAGGTTATTACATTCAAAATAATGATTGTGTGAATAGATGTTTGGCAGGTAGAACAATTAATGAGTGGAAGGAAGACAATAAGGAACACTATCAAAATATGAGGAAGGAATACTCGGAAAAGAACAAGGAACATATATGTGATAAAAGTAGGGAACATTACCATCAAAACAAAGAAACAATCCTTGAAAAAAGAAAAGAAACTATTGAATGTGAATGTGGTGGTGTTTTTAGGAAATGTGATATAAGAAGGCACGAGCGAAGCGACAAACATCAACGATATGTATGTGAAAATATTAATATCTAAATATCTCTAATAAGAATGAAATTATTAGAGATGTTTAGCGGGACAGGCTCGGTTGGTCCAGTTGCTCGGGATTTGGGTTTTAGTGTTATTTCCCTTGATTTGAAAAATGCAAATATCAATACTGATATTTTGAGTTGGGATTATCGTGAGTTTGATGTGGGCGAGTTTGATGTTGTGTGGGCATCTCCTCCATGCACTGAATACAGTCGTGCTAAAACTACTGGTGTCCGTAAGATTGATTATGCAAATAGTATCGTTTTAAAAACCCTTGAAATTATAGATTATTTTAAGCCTAAATGCTGGATAATAGAAAATCCCCAAACAGGACTATTAAAGGAACAACCGTTTATGAGTGGGTTGAAATACTATGATGTGGATTAATGTAAATATGGCATGAACTACAGGAAGCGAACGAGGTTGTGGTCAAACATTGAAACATGGAAACCCAGACCATTATGCAAAAGGGATTGTGGGAAAATTAGGAATGGGAAACATTTTGAAACTGCCATCGGGTAAAAAATCAGATTGGGGTGAGGGATACATCAAACATAAACAAGATGAGTTGTATAAAATTCCTACTGATTTGATTAGTGATATACTTGTTAAAACCTATCCGCCCGATACCTTGTAGTCGTCGAGGGAGGTGCCTTCTGACAAACAGGACTCACACGTTGGGTTGGGGTTGTTGTTGTGGTGGGAAACAGTGTCAATTGCTGAACACCGCAATTGGAATTGCATAACACCGCAATTGGAATTGCATAACATCGCAATTAGAACCCCGAAATGGTCAATTTAGGTGGGGTTTCCAAATTGCGCAATTAACACAATAGGCTCTGACAATTAGAGTGTTGCAATTGGAGGAATGAGATGAAGCAATTTACACCCCGAGACCTGTGTAATTCAAAACTAAACCATAATTATAACCTTTATATTCTTATATGTTATAATTATAGCGAACTTTTAACCTATAAAACATAGCTAGACAATCACATAAAAATCACACAACAAGAAGTTGTTAAGATATATTAAGAATGGTTGTGAAGCAAACTATAATGAATAATTATAGAATGATAGAAAAAGCAAAAGAAGACTATGGTATTTGGAAATGTAAAAAGTGGAAGAAGATATAAATATTGTCAAGAGTGTAGAACGAAAATAAATAATTGTAGAGATAAACGTCAAAGAAAACAAACGACCCAGCAACACCCCAGAACTTGATAACTACTAAAAGGGCTAACTCTTTCAAATGAAAAAAATGTTTGCCCCTAGCCCAACAATGAACAAGGCGACAATTTACCCAAATGATTACCTTAACGAAAACGATAAATAAGCTCCCCGAAAACCCTCTTTTAAAAACGAATAAGGGGGAAAACAGATTTGAGATGAACATAAAAACCAGAACAGGCAACCATCAACAGGCCACCCCCCAGGCCCCCTACTTTTACCATTTTTTCCCCCCCCCCCCCGCCCCCCCGGAGCCGATCGAGCGAGCGGAGCCCAGGCCCTCCGCGTGTACCGCCAGCTGCGGGGGCGGCATGGCCTCCAAAAGCCGCGAGGTGCTGCAGCTGCCGCGCCACGGAGGCGCGAGCCGCTGGCCGCTGGCCGCTGGCCGTTTGGCGAGTCGTAGCAAGGGGGGGATGAGGGGATGGGGGGTGGAAGGTGGGACGACGTGTTTTTTTTTGGTCCAAGCACCCATTTTGGGCGACTGGGGATGTGTGTTTATACTCTTGGGACCCAGAAGCCGAAAGGTAAAAATGGGTTTGTGGTTGGTTCTGAGAACGTAGAAGCCTTTGTTTACTCCGAAAGGCAGCCCTGAGGCGCCCTGGTTTGCCCTTAGGGATTTGCAATGCAAACATGTCCTCTGGCTTTCTGTGTATGCGGAACTGGGGGGAGCTTTCAGACCATGGCGAATGGCAAGAAAAAAGCCATATTCCTTTCGACGAAACCCCCAACAAAAAGGTGCTGCGCCTCAAAGCATGCCTGAATGGTTGCTACCGCTCAAATGAGGTATATTCGAGGACTTCCATTTGCTTAAACATATGCTTTATTTCCCCCCCCCTGCGGGTTTTGTAGGGAATCTATCATTGTTGGTGTTTTTCAAGGGCGCTTGAGCAAATGGAGGATGAGGTTGACTAAATAGGTGTCGGAATCGAGAAAACATGAGGTAGCCGGGGCGTCCTTTTAAAGGCTTTGTTTCTTGTGCGGCGGTTGTTTTGAAGAGAAACCATGGAGGCCAAACTCTTTGTTTTGGCCGCCGGGGGGCGGGGGGTTCCCTACGGGTGACAAACTGGTACGGCTTTCACGGCATGATGATTTGAGCTTGCCACTTGACCTAGTGCCCTCGGCGAGTTCATTTAAAGGGAAACCACCAAGAGGGTGTCTAAACCGTTGTGGCTTAGGCATGTTTCAACAAAGGCTTGACTTCACCGGATGAAAGTGAGGTATTCTGGAATCTGACTGAGTCCTGAGTGGCTGGGTATGGAAGTTCGCAGGCCTGGGAGCATAGGAGAGGTAGCACCCGCGAAATCGTTGGTTTCCTTTTGATGCCAACTCATTCTCGGGACCCAGAAGGACTGGGATGTGTCAGGTTTGTTAACGTTTCTAAGTGGAGTGACTTCCAGAAATATGTGGTTTCCTGTTGGCTTGCCTAGATCGAAGAAAAGGGGAGAACACAAGCTACCCTACCCGGGGATGGGGGGGGTGTACCCCAACTAGTCAAAGGGCACACAATTCCCTTGCAGGCATTCCCCTTTGAAGGGCCCGGAAGGTTCGCCAAAGCGGAGTCTCCATATGGCTCCGGCACCTCGGGCAATTTTTTCCAGGAAGTACACCCGTTTCAAGTCCCTGCTGGTGCTTTATGGGGGCGGAAGTGTAAAGAGAACCTGACTCTCTCATGAGGTACTTGGGTTTAAGGATTCCACATGAAGCCAGTTCTAAGGAATCAGGCTTCCGGATTAATGACTTTTGGCAATTACAGCGTGTATCCCGAAACCTTGTGCCATGTCGGTTCAAAGCCCATCTGCAAGGCTTGATACTTTCAAGGGAAGTATTTAGGGTTTGAGAGTAGCGACCAAGAAATCGGTAGGCCAAAGCTGTGGGCGGAACGTCACCATGATGATCTCGGCGTGTAACACCGAGGCAAATTCGAATATGTCGAGCGATGGACGGATGGGCGGCAGCTGAGGTTTGTTAGAGACCCGAAGACTCCCCTGCAAAATAATATTTGGAAACTTCACTGTTGTTAGCATGTCTTCAGTTTTTTTTGCTTTTTGGTTTGTTCATTTTTAGTAGGGGGCTGCAAAAGACGAAGTCTTTTGCTACCAGACCAAGGGTTGTAAAGGAAACCAAAAGGGTCCTTCCCGATTCCGGGCTGAAGTTATCTTTTGGGAACATCATCTTGGTGGAAGCAAGACGTTTGGACTTTTGTCCTTCTCAGGACGGGAGTGATATTCCCCCTGCAAATCGGCAGAAAGAAACGAGCACAGGGAAGGCCATTTCCCAAAAGGTTCCTGTGAATATTGTGTTATTTCGGTGATACTGTTTGATATTCAGGGGGATTGTACCACGTGCAATTTTCCAGGATTGTACCTGCTCCCTGCAACAAGGGGGACTCCTCAAAAATCATGGGTCGCTTGCAGCGTTGTTTCTTTGGGGAATTGTACTTCCTGATTTATTGGAATCACTAGGGATAAATCCCCTGGATGCTGCAGATTAACATAAAACCAAGAATTCCTCCTTTTGGAACACTTTTGCAGGCGGATACCTGAAGGATTGCACCTCCTCTTATTTCGTGAGGGCTTCGGGGGTTAATACAAACCGACCTTCGTGTGGCCGATGGGCGAGCCCGAAACCTGCGGACAGACGGGCCGTTTTTGTTTGGAGGCTCGGCACTCTTTTGGGATGGTGCAGGGAAACCGAAAGGACAACTACCTCTCCCCCCACCTTGCCATGGCACCTGCCAGAGGGTCCCAAGGCGAAACTGATCTTCCAGGTACCCTCTGGTTCCATGTTTTAGTGGGCGGGAGGGTACTCATTTTTGGGTCAAAGACCTTCCCGAAAAAGAAAGACAGCGCCCGTATCGGGCATTTCAGGGGGGGATATTGTGGTGTGCATTCATGCATCGACCTCCGGTTCCGCGTCGCGGTGCCTTCTGGGTCCGACTTGTTTTTGAGAGCACATCCAAAAAAGGCTTTGATTTTCCTTTTGGTCCTCTCCTTAAGACCAATCAAAACATCTTTGTTAGGAGCACACCCAAATAAATATCATTTTCCTTGCGTCTTGTTAAGTCCAACCAAAAAGGAGTCCCCTCAAACAAAGACACACCCGCATGGCTTCCAGTTCCCAACTCGTCCAATTGGCTTGCTTCCAGCTGCACCAGCCACTCGCCGCCGGCGGGGTAAAGATAGAATGCCCTTTCAAGTTTCTGAGTAGTGCCCTTTTACCCTTTTCGGGGGAGGGTGCCCCTACTAAAATAGACTACAGAAAATAGACTACAGAAAAAAGTCACCGTTTCTTTTTTCGGGGGAGGGTGCCCCTACTAAAATAGACTACAGAGAATAGACTACCGAAAAAAAGTCACCGTTTCTTTTTTCGGGGGAGGGTGCCCCTACTAAAATAGACTACAGAAAATAGACTACAGAAAAAAGTCAACGTTTCTTCTTTCGGGGGAGGGTGCCCCTACTAAGATAGACTACAGAAAATAGACTACAGAAAAAAGTCACCGTTTCTTTTTTCGGGGGAGGGTGCCCCTACTAAAATAGACTACAGAAAATAGACTACAGGAAAGTCACCGTTTCTTTTTTCGGGGGAGGGTGCCCCTACTAAAATAGACTACAGAAAATGGACTACAGAAAAAAGTCACCGTTTCTTTTTTCGGGGGAGGGTGCCCCTACTAAAATAGACTACAGAAAATAGACTACAGAAAAGAGTCACCGTTTCTTTTTTCGGGGGAGGGTGCCCCTACTAAAATAGACTCCAGAAAATAGACTACAGAAAAGAGTCACCGTTTCTTTTTTCGGGGGAGGGTGCCCCTACTAAAATAGACTACAGAAAATAGACTACAGAAAATAGACTACAGAAAATAGACTACAGAAAAAAGTCACCGTTTCTTTTGCGGGGGAGGGTGCCCCTACTAAAATAGACTACAGAAAATAGGCTACAGAAAAAAGTCACCGTTTCTTTTTTCCGGGGAGGGTGCCCCTACTAAAATAGACTACAGAAAATAGACTACAGGAAAAGTCACCGTTTCTTTTTTCGGGGGAGGGTGCCCCTACTAAAATAGACTACAGAAAATAGACTACAGAAAAAAGTCACCGTTTCTTTTTTCGGGGGAGGGTGCCCCTACTAAAATAGACTACAGAAAATAGACTACAGACAAAAGTCACCGTTTCTTTTTTCGGGGGAGGGGCACCGTTCTTTTTTCGCCCCTACTAAAATAGACTACAGAAAATAGACTACAGAAAAAAGTCACCGTTTCTTTTTTCGGGGGAGGGTGCCCCTACTAAAATAGACTACAGAAAATAGACTACAGAAAAAAGTCACCGTTTCTTTTTTCGGGGGAGGGTGCCCCTACTAAAATAGACTACAGAAAATAGACTACAGAAAAAAGTCACCGTTTCTTTTTTCGGGGGAGGGTGCCCCTACTAAAATAGACTACAGAAAATAGACTACAGAAAAAAGTCACCGTTTCTTTTCACCGTTTCTTTTTTCGGCGGAGGTTGCCCCTACTAAAATAGACTACAGAAAAATAGACTACAGACAAAAGTCACCGTTTCTTTTTTCGGGGGAGGGTGCCCCTACTAAAATAGACTACAGAAAAAAGTCACCGTTTCTTTTTTCGGGGGAGGGTGCCCCTACTAAAATAGACTACAGAAAATTTAGACTACAGAAAATAGACTACAGAAAAAAGTCACCGTTTCTTTTTTCGGGGGAGGGTGCCCCTACTAAAATAGACTACAGAAAATAGACTACAGAAAAAAGTCACCGTTTCTTTTTTCGGGGGAGGGGGCCCCTACTAAAATAGACTACAGAAAATAGACTACAGAAAAAAGTCACCGTTTCTTTTCACCGTTTCTTTTTTCGGCGGAGGTTGCCCCTACTAAAATAGACTACAGAAAAATAGACTACAGACAAAAGTCACCGTTTCTTTTTTCGGGGGAGGGTGCCCCTACTAAAATAGACTACAGAAAAAAGTCACCGTTTCTTTTTTCGGGGGAGGGTGCCCCTACTAAAATAGACTACAGAAAATTTAGACTACAGAAAATAGACTACAGAAAAAAGTCACCGTTTCTTTTTTCGGGGGAGGGTGCCCCTACTAAAATAGACTACAGAAAATAGACTACAGAAAAAAGTCACCGTTTCTTTTTTCGGGGAGGGGCCCCTACTAAAATAGACTACAGAAAATAGACTACAGAAAAAAGTCACCGTTTCTTTTTTCGGGGGAGGGTGCCCCTACTAAAATAGACTACAGAAAATAGACTACAGAAAAAAGTCACCGTTTCTTTGTTCGGGGGAGGGTGCCCCTAGTAAAATAGACTACAGAAAATAGACTACATAAAAAAGTCACCGTTTCTTTTTTCGGGGGAGGGTGCCCCTACTAAAATAGACTACAGAAAATAGACTACAGAAAAAAGTCACCGTTTCTTTTTTTCGGGGGAGGGTGCCCCTACTAATATAGACTACAGAAAATAGACTACAGAAAACAGTCACCGTTTCTTTTTTCGGGGGAGGGTGCCCCTACTAAAATAGACTACAGAAAATAGACTACAGACAAAAGTCACCGTTTCTTTTTTCGGGGGAGGGTGCCCCTACTAAAATAGACTACAGAAAATAGACTACAGAAAAAAGTCACCGTTTCTTTTTTCGGGGGAGGGTGCCCCTACTAAAATAGACTACAGAAAATAGACTACAGAAAAAAGTCACCGTTTCTTTTTTTTTGGGAGGGTGCCCCTACTAAAATAGAGAAAAAAGGAAAACGTGGGTACCCATTTTGTAAGCTCTCTACTGGAGGAGCTAGCCGCTAGCCTTTGTCAGTGATACACTTGGGATCGGCCAGTCCAACAGTCCCAGAAATCGCCCGAAGTCCAGCTGATTCTATCTGTGGATCCCCAAAACCTGCGGGCAGGTTTTGGGAGTCCGGAACCCTAAACCCAGCGGTTTCAGTGGATTCCAGGTGTTTCATCGTGGGGAGCTGCCAACAATGGGATCGACCACCAACACGGGGTGTGTCCTTTTTTGTTGTTGGCGCCGAGGGGGGTACCCTCTTCAGAGTTGGTTTAAAGGGAAACCAAAGGAAACCGCTCATTTTGAGGTCTGCTTGAGAGAAACCCACAGGCGTGCCCCTCCACGGTCCGGAACTGCGAGTTCAGCCTGTGGAACGACTGGCAGGCGGGCCCCTTCGGGCAGAAGCCGAGCAACTCGGGGTACCCTGAAGCAGGGGTCAATATTTTGAAGGTTTCAGGGGGTTCTCAAAGTCAGACAATGGCCGGTGGTTTCTCTTTAGCCCACCACTTAGGGAGTGACTGTGATCATATTGTTTCTCTTTAGCCCACTACTTAGGGGGTGACTGTGATCATATTGTTTCTCTTTAGCTCACTACTTAGGGGGTGACTGTGATCATATTGTTTCTCTTTAGCCCACTACTTAGGGGGTGCCTGTGATCATATTGTTTCTCTTTAGCCCACTACTAGGGGGGTGACTGTGATCATATTGTTTCTCTTTAGCCCACTACTTAGGGGGTGACTGTGATCATATTGTTTCTCTGTAGCCCACTACTTAGGGGGTGACTGTGATCATATTGTTTCTCTTTAGCCCACTACTTAGGGGGTGACTGTGATCATATTGTTTCTCTTTAGCCCACTACTTAGGGGGTGACTGTGATCATATTGTTTCTCTTTAGCCCACCACTTAGGGGGTGACTGTGATCATATTGTTTCTCTTTGGCCCACCACTTGGGGGTCGACTGTGATCATATTGTTTCTCTTTAGCCCACTACTTAGGGGGTGACTGTGATCATATTGTTTCTCTTTAGCCCACCACTTCGGGGGTGACTGTGATCATAGTGGAGGCATAGGTGTGCTTTAAGCTCGGTTTTGCAAACAATGAGTGGCACTGGTTTCAGTTGCCTAGTCGTTCACTACCATCGATTTTGCCAAATGGACACCTCGGAATGGAGGTCTATTCCAGGAACGCAACCACTTGCATCTTTAGCCACCCCGCATTTATAGGACGAGTTTATTAATCTGAGGTCAACATGACAACGACCCGCCTTTTGTGCTTTCGGGGTTGGCTGAGGGTGTTTGCACTTTGAGGTGTCAACTGATCAAAACTGCAAAGGAGTAGAAGCTCTTTCTGGGATCAGACAAGTTGCGCTTGATAGTAATGTTTGGGTGCAACTGAACACGCACGATTCTCTTCTTATGACTTGGGCTGAAAGCATCACACAACTCCATGCCAATTCTTTGGGCCGCCTTTCAAGGGAATCAAAAGAAGGTTGCTTAAGCAATTGCGGCGTCGTGTTTCGTCCATGATTAAAGGAGGTGAAAATCGAATCGCACCTCGCAAGTCACCCATGGAGGTTCGAGGACCTGCTGTTGAATCGCCCAAGCCTGGCAGGGTTTTCCCATTGGTCTCCCTCTAAATCCACCAAACCAAGGGGTACCCAATTCCTTCAAAAACCAACAAAAACACCACACCAATTTGGCGGTGTTCCTTTTCGGTTTCCTTTTTGTTTTTTGTTCATCATTGGTTTTCCTTTCGCTTTTTGTGTTTTCTTCACCCAAAAAGCCGCCCGGAAGACTTCCGCTCGGATCTTCCCGACTCGACTCGCCTCGGCTTCGCCAAAAAACGCGCGCGCGGGAGGCCTGCTCCCAGCCCTGCGGCGGAGGGCAGCAGCACCGGTCCCGCGTGGTCATGGTGGAGGCGGGCCGCAGCATGCCGCCGCCGGCTGGGGCGCTGTGGCGCTGGTTGTGCTGGGCGTAAGTCTTCTGTCGGGGTACCCGTTTTTAGGGTTGCTTTGAAGGGGAACCAAAGGGAACACGCGAGTTTGATATTATTATTTTTTTTGGGGGGGGGTCCCTGTTTTGAGACCAGCCCTCGTTTTTGTGAGGGTACCCATTTTTTGTGGCGGGTTGCAAACGGATGTTGGTGGAAAGAGCTCGATGTCGCCCAGTCTCACTTCCTGATCAGCAAAAGACACCAACGCGATCAGTTCTCCACGTTTGGCGAAACTAAGTATTTTGAAGGAATCAAACTTTCAACCACCCAGGCGAACGATTCGTTTCCCGCGGAAATCAGCTTCAGACAAATTTTGCAGCCAACAGTGCTTGCACAAGTAGAAGAAGCTTCAAGGGTTCACAAGCCTTCCGAAGGGGCGAGCAAAGATGGCGAGGCTTGCCAACAAATCAAATTAGCTTCGCCTGACAGGCAGTTGAATGGCTGGATGATGAAGGGAATCAACAAACCAGTGGCCCCCAGCTGATTACCCGAACAGATGACAACCAATACAAATTCATGTTTTCTGACTGAGCTTCAAATGACTGCAGCTGGCATGAAGAATATCGATACTGATCGATGCCGAGACAGAGGCCTCGCATGTTTGGCTTTGGATCACTAAACCAGGAACCTTGGGACATCTTGGGACATGTCAAAAGACCAGGTTGCCAGGTGCTTTTGTACAATGTTCGTGTACCAACTCGCACTCTTTGGGTATATTCAGTTCTCCTTTGGCTTCCCAAACCGGCCCCAAACAGGGCAAGCGGCAAAAGTCACCCAAATCCTCGAGGCACGTAGTTCAGAGGCGAGGCGCTGGCACGCAAGCTTTGAGTCCAAACGCGGAGGCGGCCTGTGTTGGGACATCATTTCTTTGGTGCATGTTGCCTGGATGTTAGGACTTTAACTTTTTGCCAACTAATGGATTTGTCCATTAAACCACCAAAAGTTATTGTTTTTTTAGTAGGGGCGCAGAAAGCAACCGAGATGTTGCATTGAGTTGACGAGGTATGGACGCGCAAATGTCTTTTAGCGTGCGTTTGGCGCATTCCTACTGTAGAGTTTCCATGGGACCTTGATTTGAGCAGGGAAGCAGGATGCAGGGTTCTCCTGTCGACATTTTGTGACCCGCGTTTGGAGATTGTTCTGACCGTTTCTGGGTTGTTCAAAGTCATACATTGGGGATGTTTCCATTTATGCCTACCACTTAGGAGTGTAACCTTGACAATGACAAAATGGGGGAGCTAGAATCAAGGGACCCTCTCAGAGAAGATTTCGACGCGTGGGGCCCGACAAGCAGAGCTCTCTTTCTCCAAAAAGTTATTGATTTTCGATAAAGTTCAACGAGCAAAAGCGAGTTGGATGTGCATGTTGGCCGCGCGCCATGTCGAAAGGGCTCGGCCCAAAAAGCTGAGCAGCTGTTACGAGCAGAATATGGCAGGCTCCGCGTAGATGACCTTATTAATCCGTATTAGCAAATCAGCCCAAGTGGTGTTTTCAGCAGCAACCCCCGAACCCTTCCAGGCCTTTGCTTGCGAGCCAGACACCCAGGAAACCTGCAGCTAGGATGTCCAATCCTTCGCACCAGAGGCCCAGACCTGGCCTTCACGGCCATCAGTTCAGTTAGGAAACACCCTCCCCACTTACCAAACCCAACCCAATCCCAACCCAATCCCCCAGCCACCCCCATCCACCCCCATCCACCCCCATCCACCCCCAGCCACCCCATGCACCCCATGCACCCCAGCCACCCCCTTTCTGGTCGCGCCATCCGGCGGAAATTCTCGCCCCGTCCGCATGGCGGACGTGGCGCCGCCGCCGCCGCCCTATGTGCCGCCAGCCAAGCGGCCGAGACCGCTAGAGCCGGAGAAGTCTCCCAGCGTGCCTCGGCGCTGAAAGGGGCACTGTACGTCAGGCAAGCGGAAAGTAGCCATGGGTATAACCCACACAAGCCATGGTTTTAAGTTTCCGTTCAGGTGATAAACTTAGTGGATAGGCATGAGAAATGGAATGACCCCGAAATAAACCATCCAACTGGTGGGTTCCTTTCAGAGGACTGGGTTCATTCCCACATTCCATACTGAGCACCAGCAAGATGAGTTGCCTGCGGTCCATGGGTGGCTTCATTTTGACCCATAGCCGTCTTGGTAATCAGGTTTGGTGTATGCTTAAAGGGAGTGGAGAAAAACCATGGGTGTAGCCCACAAAAGCCATGATTATAGGCCTCCTAAGTGGGTTATAGCCAGGCTTAGGGAATGAGAAAGGGAATGACCCCGAACTGAACCACCCACCATCCCTTGTGGGTTCCTATAAGTTAATAAGGGGACCCCCTTCCGGTTCATTCCCAACACCCCGAGTCATTCCCTGCTGAGCACCAGCAAGAACATGGGACATGCAGCAATGGACCCACCCCCCCAAGGTACATGATTCCCAAAATATTACGAAACCACGCAGCCTCAAGACAATCACATCCCGAAACATGATGATATATCCCAGTTCAAGGAAGCAAAACACGCAATTTGATGAACAAAGTATTCCTCCCTTTTCTCAGCTTTTGGGTCTGTCTGAGACGTAACCCCACAAACAAAACCCTCTGCAAAGGGGACAAAGGAAGCTACAGGGAGAGTCCGGAGTCGAGTTTGCAAGGGGGTCTCCATGGTTCCCCTCTGTGTTTCAACGCCGTTTGTTGGTTTCCTCAGACTCAATGAGTCAACCAAAAGGTGGCCCCAAGTCTTTCAATCGTGCTCTTGGGTTTCGGCGGGGCTCGTTTAAGCCAGATGTTTTGATGTTTCCCTTGACCTCGGGTCCACGCAACACAGAGAAGTCTGAAAGTCCTGGCTTGGTCTAAACAGGACCCTGCATTTGGAGACGTGCAGTTAGTCCACATATAGTGGTTTTCTGTCTGCAATGATACGGCTCCGATCCATACCTCCGGGTTTCTGTTTGGCCCACTTCCAACAGTCGGGTGACATGCCACAGTTCCCCTTGGTTCAGTCATCCTTTGTGCCCATGGGAGTTGTGCCCATGGCATTGTTCACAGTGTGGTTGGCGTTGCGCGTGGTTCCACGGCGCAGTGCGTCATGTCCGTCGATCCCATGGCGCTCTGTGGGACCCCCGCGGAAATCGCTCAGGACAAGAACTCGTACCGCTTGCGGCCTGGCAGAGCTCTCGGGAGCCGTTCCGCTTTGGTTCGGTGAATTTCAGTGGACATTGGTTGAGTCGACTACACAGCCATGATAGTTACGTGTATCTCAGAGTGTGTCACAAATACAATGGATCAATGGCTGATTGTAGAGGTCCTATATGAATCCAGGGCCATTTTGGACCCTTTGGGGGCTGATTTCCCACAATGAAGCCGTAACGAACGGTTAATTAGCCCACAAGGTCATAAAGACTAGGGGTTCATACCAGGAGTCCACATATGGACGTATACATTCAGCCTTGGAATGGATAGATTTGTAGGGTTTATGCAACCCATCAGCCATCAACCAGTTTGAGGGGGTCCATCCACCGTGGGATTCACAGACTCCAACACAACGGGTTTGGGTTCAGTTTGGGCCGGAACTTGGCAAACATTTTAAGGATTGTGGGTTGTCAAAATAGGAGACCCCCCCAAAATGGCCGGGGGGGGTCCTTTGGTTTCCATTCAAAGCAAGCCCAAACGGGGGTGCCCCAGAATCGCGGCTCCATTTGACCCAATCCATAGCAGTGCCGCAAGCCGTCCAGCCGGCGAGGCTGGTGTTCCCCAGCGGGTTCGAGGCGTTGCTGGCCGCAGCCTGAGATGAGTGTCGGAGCCGGTACGTCTGTTAGTTCCTTGCATTCAACTCTGGACCTCGGGGGGGCTACCATCACGGAATGACCACCGATTTGGCTCTCGCTCCTTGAGTTCTTGCACTTTGGTTACTTTGTGGTTTTGGACCTTTTAGAGGTAAAACAGAGGTTTCATTTTTTGCCAGTCCACTCAGGCAGTGAGTTGTCCAACCAGGCCCGTTTGATAAACACTTTCATGCGGCCTCTTGGTTGCCCCTTTTTTCGGAACGTGTCTGCCAGCTTGTTGTTTGGCGGGCGCTGGTTTATGGCCCCAAACCAAAGGCTGGGGGTTCGACAATTGGGGCCACCTCCTGTGGCAGCTTTCAGACGGACAGACCGAAACACCGAAACACCTATTTGCTTGGTGGCTCCCAGCCATCCGGTTCCTTAGCTTTTTAGCCTGTTAGTGTTTAGTGGTAGTTTTCATTCAACCCGCTAAAACTTAAACTGTTAGCGGGGAATTTGAGGGCAGCCCAGCTTGGTGACGATTTGATTTCTTATTGGCTGGGAAAGTATCCAGCATGTCGGGGTGTAAAGGGTACCCTTACAACAGCACACCCAAACGGAGCACGCCCCCAAACAAAAAAACATGGGTGCCTAGATAGCCAAGTTGCGGCTTTTTGTTCCAGACGCCGTACCCTGAAAACATTCACAGTTGCTGAGGAAAATGCGCCAGGCGATCCTGGTGGATATGTGTCAAAGCAAGGGGACCCAGAAGGTTGTTCGAGGTTTTCCAGTTGGTTTCTGTTTGAGCAGCGGGTTCGAGCCTAACAGACAGGTGGTGTCAACTGGTGAACCTTCGCGGACTTGATTCATTCATTTTGGAACCATTTGACTTTATCTAGGTCCCCCAGTAGTGCCCCTTCAACCCTTTTTCGGGGGTTCCCCTACTAAAATAGACTACACCTGATTCTAACCTCTCTACTGGAGGACCTAGTTATACTTTTTGGGTTTGGGCCAATTTAAGAGGCATACAACAAGTTGGAGCACCTTTTCTTGGCGGCCACCCCCTCAGGAGGTGAGTCCTGGCGTCCTTTTAAGCGCAGGTCTCCAGCGCGGATGTCAAGAAGAGCCGCGCGGCCTGCGCGGTGGCGGTGGGTGCCGGGTCCTTCAACGACCCCCCGAAGTGCCAGGAGCGCGTCGCCGGAGTTGCCGGAGTCGCGTTGATGGGGCGGCAGGATGGTAGGTGTCATTTTGGATTGGTGAGTTTGGTATCTTGTCCATTCTTGTCCATTCTGGTACATTCAAGCTATCTGAACACATTCAAACTATTGTTGACCCCAGATTAATAAACCCCGGTTTATTAATAGGGGAGTCCCCCTCCAAAAGTGGTCTGATTCCCCACTAAACGCAGGGACGGTGAGGTTGGGTAAACGTACTGGTGGGCGGGTGCGACATCCAGAAATCGCACCGGTCAGAAACCATGGACAACAAAACACAACGTTTGTGGGTATGTACAGGCGAATCATCAGAAACCCAGGGGTTCTTAGGTGGTGCAGGATTTCGTCCTACCACAAATGGCGCTGGTTTGGACGGGCTTTATTCCAATTACCAGGGACGCCCATCTGTTGTTCCTGGAACAACACCAGGGCCTGAATCAGAACGGGCTTGTGGGGTACTCTTGAAACCGAAATGATCAGATATGCTGTTTTTTGCTTGCCATGCTTGCCCCTGATTGCCGGCTTGGTTGCCTTTCTCACCGGTTGCCCGGACTCTACTCCCCAAGGCCAAAGTGTGGGCTGGCAATTTGGTTCGGTGTCTTTGTTTAATTGGTTTGGTTGGTGGGGAAAAGATATACCAAGTATGGAAGGGGGGGAAGTCCAAGTGGTGCTAAGGCACTACGGTATTGGATTTTTTAGGGTTTGGAGGTACTTGGTTAGAAAGCCATGAGCAAACAAATGTCCACAAGTTTTCCCAGGCTCCATTTGTTTCCAGAACCCCAACACCTCCCCAGACAGTCCTGTGGTTTTGCTGGGGGTGCAGCGATGTTTGCCATCCCTGTAGCCTGTAATTGACCTGCTTGAGCTTGTGTTGTTTCATAACGGTTGATGACACCAACGGTGATTTCAGACAGCCCGGAGAGGAATAAAAGCCACCGGCCCAAGAGCCCAAGAGCACACCTGGCGTTTAGAGCTCCCGATTTCGCAGGGCCTGGCGCACTTTTTGGAGCACATGCTCTTCATGGGCAGCGAGAAGTACCCAGGCGGGGGAGGGCGGTCGGAGGGCGCCAGTCAGATGGTCCTAGGATCAGGGAAACCAACGAGCAGGGATACAGGAAAAACCAAAAATACGGGAGGATTATCCCGTTTGATGCACCTAAACTAAGTTTGATATGGGAAATGGCGCCAGGGAATCCCCCCATCCCCGCTTCCTCCGTATCCCCGCTTGTTCGTTTGTCCTGCAGAGCATGGATGGTTCCGGCGTGAGTTTTAGGCAAGGGGTCGCTTTGACACAACTGATGGTTTTGGCAGGCTTGACCTGATTGAAGCCAAAATGGCATCCCTAAGGGTGTGATGGGCTTGGTGTGCCAATCTTTCCAGGTGGCAACAACCCTGCCAGAGGGGTTTATTGGGTGTCTTTTTTTCATGGTCCCCCTTTTTTGGTGGCTTTAAAGGGACACCGCAAGGAACACCAATGCCATTTTGGCGGGGGTCCCCGATTTTGAGACACACCTATTTAGTTTTTGTATTTCCCTCTCACCAATTAGCACGGAACCTGACAGGGGCAACCACTTTGTTTCAGCCTATCCTGAATTAATCAACACATGGGCGGGGTGTTTCACAATAGGGCCCCCTTCAAACATGGGTTGGGGTCCCTTTCAGGTCCCTTCCAAGCCAACTCCCAAGAAGGTATCCCAAGAACTTCCCCAACACGATTCGGGGTTCCCTTTGAACCAATCCCAAAAAAGCTTCCGCCACCAAGCACCCTCTCATCCCATCCCATGTTGCGGCTCGCCTGTGCCCATGGCGGAGAGGCGAGGACGAGATGGAGTCCTTCCTCTCGAAGAACGGGGGCTCCAGCAATGCCTTCACCGACTGCATCCGGGATGAATGTGGCCATGGGGCACAACCTATGGCGATCCCATTGGGTGGTTGCTTTGTGTTGTTTTTGGCTGGACCAGACCTCCGGAGGTGCGCGTTTGCCTTTCTCTTTTTGTGGCGGACGTCCCTCTGACAAACCCGCGACCAAAAAGGGCGCACCATTTTCCCGGTAGGACATCCCCATGAGCTCTTGGCTTAAATTGCAGCCGCCGCACCGGTCGGGGGTTTTCGACCAATGATGCTTCATCCTAAAAATGTGTGTTGATTTTAGAACCTTATTGGCAACTGACCTGTTGCCTTTGCCACTTTGGGTTCTATTTTTCAGGCAAGGGCCCAAAAGGTGGACCATTGGTCAAATTGGGCGGGGATGGAGACGTTGCCCCGGAATGAGCCACCAAATGCAGAACACGGTCAAACCTTGAGCCAAGTATCCAGCGGGAAAACTTACTTCCCTGCAGGGCTCTTCTGAATGGATGCGTTTTAGAATAGCGGACCCCCTCCCCCCCCTCAAAGCAGAATCCCCCAACAGGGTGCCGCTCGAGCCTCAAAAAGACCTCGTGCCTTGGGCCAAGTGAGCTTCTTGTGGCGTGGGAGGCTGAGAGGGGCCTGAGATCTTTTTTTCTTGCGGGCTTCGCATGAGGAAAGGCCTTTCAGGGGCCCTGGACTTGGAACCTTGAGATGTGACCCAAGAGACTTGCGATCGGTGCGATAGGGAAGGAGAATTGGAATGGACCTATTCCCTTAGAGGAAACCACCAGTTGGATGGTTCATAGGGTTCATTCCCTCATTCCCTGCCTATCGCACCAGCAAGTTGAAGTGCGTTTCCTTCAGACGCCAAGATTTTCCACATTTTGAGCCAGTTAGTTTCAGAAGGGGTGCTCCCCCTGAGGCACGCACACCTGCTACTACTTCGAAGTGGACAAGGCTGGCTTGCACACTGGCCTGGATATGCAACTTGGCAGTTCCCAGCCATACCTTAGGATTTAAAACTATTAGACTTTCGAGTTTAGATAGAATTTGACATATCCCACTAAGGCAGCCAAACACAACTGCGTGTTCAGTCAAAATTCCTCATCAGTTTATTGTTCATTTGGGAGGGACACTCGAGGAGGAGCAAGAAGTTCCCACAAAAAAACAGGGGACTCAGGAATGTCCCGCTGGTGTCAACCACATATTCTGACCGGTGCACTGGGCATGTTTTGCGGGGGAAGCCAAAGCAAACCCCAACCATTTTGGTGGAGAGTCCCCTTTTTTGGTTCTCCCACAAACCCAGATTCCTTATTGCATTCTTGCTGCCATTGTCACCCTTTTAGCTTTCCACCAGGCTCTAGCAATGATCATGGGTGCCAGGAATCAACCCTTTGCAAACGCGGCTTGGGATTGTTTGACAAAACATGCGGTTGCAACCTGTCTTACCAGGACTTGTTGGGAAGACCACATGTTGGGGATAAACAAGAAGTTTGTTTACTTGTTTTGGCCGCTGCACTCAGGAATCTAAGGGTAGCTGCCCCATTCTTTCCAGGGATCCTTCTTTCTGGGAAACCACAAACGACCATGGGAAACAGCTGGTTTTGGAAAAGAACGATGGTTGAAAATAATGGGGAATCAACCCCTAGAAGGGAGTGAGTTTTGGGCCGATACGTCAGCCGAGGCTTGCTCAGTTCTTCGTCGCCCCGCTGCTGAAGACCAACTCTGCGGAGCGGGAGCTGCAAGTGACTCGGAGAGGAAGCGACGGATACCAACCTTCCATTTAACCAAGTAAATGGGGCAGATACACTGTAACGTCCAAACAGCCAAATCACGAATGAGGGGTAAGATGAATTGCTGTACATTCCGTTTGTTCAAGAATATGTTCTTTATTTTCCCCTGTTGGCTTTAAAAGGAATCGATCACTACTGGACATATTTTTCCATTTTTTCCAGGGGGCTTAAGCAAATGGGTTTTGGTGTGGCACCTATGCGCCATCTTCTAAGCACTTGGTACCTGGGGTTTGGAAGTATAGTCATCAATCCTTCCGCTGGTACCATTTGTTTGAACGGAAGCATGACTACAAGCCGTTGTTGGATTTTGATCATGGCACATGTTTCGGTAAGAACTAGGAAATGGCTTTAGCTGTGCCTCTCGGAGACCTGTTTTTGGAACATTGCATTATATAAGTTTGTGAATACTATTTCTCTGGGGGTTGGCGACATGTATTCATCCCAGTTGGTAAATGGGCTTAGCATCGGAGACCTGCCATAAAGTTTCCAAGAGGTTCATCCCAGAGGATGCATGTCTGCATCCCAAAGACCTACATCCAGGGGCGATCGGGTACTTAGTGAGTGGCTAGTAAGCCAGGTTATAACCCATCTCAGAGACATACAACCATGGTAGTTCGAGGACCTGCTGTTGAATCGCCCAAGCCTGGCAGGGTTTTCCCTTTGGTTTCCCTTTAAATCCACCAAACAAAGGGTACCCAAGCCTTCAAAAAAGCAAAACAAAAACCACACAGGGCTTACTAACCACTAGGTACAATGCCCTTTCAGTGTCGGTCCCATCGCTTCGAGGCCATCGAGTCCGAGTTTCGGCTCACCCAGAACTCGGACGACTCGCGGCTGGAAGCCTTGCTGGGCTCCTTCGCCGCTGGGATGCCGCGAAACCGGCGGCTCTTCATGCCGCGTGTAGGGGATGAATTTGGAGTGGATGAGAATCCCTCACAACAAGAACATAGGTGTCCTTTTTGCTCGCTTTGGCAGAAAAAATAGATATGGCCCAGGTTTATCAGGTTTAATCATCTACCAGGGCCGTTTATTTCCCCTAGGAGGACACCTATGCCACAACCTCCCCCCCAAGCCCCTTCCAATTAAAACAAAATGGAAGCGCGAGGGGTGGCGGGGCAGAAAGTGAAGTATTGGGGGTGGGGGGGACCCCCTCCCCGCGCGAGGCGGTAGTGATAGTGGATGTGTTTGGTGGACATAGTGATTTTTGTTGGGCTATGACTTGCTGGTTCGATGGGGAATGAGAAATGGAATGACCCCAAGGAAAACCATCATCTCCGATTGGGTTTCCTTTAAGAAGCTCCGCTTCCGGTTCATTGTTTCAATACCTGGAAGGGCATTCCCTCCCGAGCACCAGCACGATGTCTTTTGATTGGTTGAACTTTTGGATGGACATTTGCAGTACATGGGGGTTCATGTCCGCCAAGCATTTGTGAGGGCGCTCAAGCCCTAGCAGCGTACCTGGTCTCAATTATATACTATGGCAACTTGCGCAAGTTCAGGCATCCTTCTAGAGGCTAATGTCCTACTCTGCTGAACCATCATTCTTTCTACATCAGCCATTTCCCTTTGAGCTGTTGGTCGCTCCTTGCCGCCGCCTCTTTCCTGGCATCCGTCGCACTCACAGGATCCCATCCCTGCTGACTTCCCCATGTAAGACGGAAATAAATCTGACCAAGAGGCTTATTTGAGGGGGGGGGGATGCGTTGGGATCCCATTACAGACGAAGCGAGAAGGGGATGTGCCCAGAAGATATTTCGGGGGGGGGGGGGAGTACGATATTTAACAGTGGTGACATATACATACTATATAATATGCATATATATATATATATATGTATTAATATATTTATCATATGTAGTGTATGTGGTGAAGCAAAAGCCCACCCTTCAATTGGCCGTATGTACATTGTATTATACTATCTTCCCAGTGTTGTGTGGATCTCAGACATGTATGTGTACTGTGGATGGACAAAATCCCAGTTTGGACGGATGAAACCCTGGGGATAAACCACACATCTCAACTGGTGCCACAGTACTGCGGATGCATTCCCCAACGTAAATCCCACCATGCATTGTGGTTTCAACCATGGTTTCTGCACCACCCAACAAACCTGGGTTTCTGATGATTCCCCTGTAAAAACCAACCAAGAATGGTTTCGTTCAACCATGGTTTCCTAGGTCCCCCAGTAGTGCCCTTCTTCTCTCCCCTTTCTTGGGGGAGGGTTCCCCTACTAAAATAGACTACAGAAAACATTGGGTACCCTTATTCTAACCTCTCTACTGGAGGACCTAGTTTCTCATTTGGTGCGAGAGGCGGATTTCATGTGGCGGCCATCTGAGGCCAAGCCTGGCCATCCCTTCCGGAAGTTCGGATGGGGCAATCTTCAGAGCCTTCAGGCGCGCGCGCGCAAGTGGAAAGCTAGGCAAGTGGTTCCAGTGGTTCGAGCTTGGCCCAAAGGCGGACTTTCCTTTTGGCCCTCCAAAATTGTGTTTGGTTTTTGGGTAGTTACTGCAGACTAATTCCCTACCTTAGCAACAATGATGAAAGACAGGAGGGCTTTGGAAGACGACTTTCCTTTTGGAAAGCCACGATCGTCCACTTCCATGATTGTTGTAAAGAAGGTACACATGACTAATCTGAGCATTTGTTTGGTGCATGAAAGCAACTCCTGTGGGTAGGGAAGAAACTATCGTCACTAGTCGACTGGAAATGACGTGTTAGGGTTCCCGTGTTAGGGAGTTTCAACACTTTTGGGTTTCAGTCGTGTGGGGTAGTCAAAAAGTGGAATCCCTCTCCAGGCTTTCACCTACGCTGCCACGTTGCACCTCTGCTTTGACCGGTTGAATCTGCGTTTTGCTTCTACTCCCCAGGCTAACATGGAACCCCAAAAAGCCCATCGTGTTGTTTTTGTTTTGTTTTTAACACATGTCCTTTTCTTTGGTGCATGTTGCTTGGATGTCAGGACTTTACCCAACTAGTGGGTTTTCCATTAAACCTCTAAAAGTTGAACTTTTAGCAGGGGAGCAGAAAGCAACCAAGTTTTGGAAATATAGATCCCCTCTTGGGGGGGGGGTTCCGAACGGTTCCATGCCAACCTGCGGGGGAGTAAGTGGGTGTTTCATGGTTCAAAGTCACTGGGCACATGAGGCTCAACCCTGTGGGCGCTTGGTTTGGAGTTGATATCATGTTAGGGTTTTGTTTTCAATAGCGAGGACCTCCGAACAAACCACCATGATGAGGGTCCATGGCCTAGTTTAAGCCACACGTTTTTCTTTCTAGGGTGCAAATTGTGGTTTTTGAAGTGAGGACGTGGCACCTTCCTTTTTGAGTGTACCCTTGTTCCGTGTTGCCGTCAAGGGAAAACTTGGGAAAACCACCTTTTTCGGGCTTGCACCAAAAATTGGGCCGGTTGCAATGCTTGTTTCGTGGATAGCCATACTTGATGTGGGGACATATATATATATATATACACGTGCTTGTGCAATCGGGCACCCCTGAAAGTGGCTGGTTTCACCCACCAGCCAGCTTGCTCTGAACACTTCACCAGCGAATCGCAGCCATGCCATCGTGGGTGACCCGAATGCAGACAACACCCGTCCCGTGAACCAAGAAGCGCAGGAAGAGCCCAAGCGCCGCAAAGTGGACGTCTACGGGGAGCTTCTGCGATTCTTCGCGTTGCACTACCAGGCTCTCAAAGGTTATTTGGATTTTGGGTGTGTGTTTTCTTGAGGGTGCACTTGTTTTTGTTGGTTACAGGGAAGCCAAAAGGGATGCCGCCAGTTTGGTTGGTAGTTTCCCTAAAAAAGACACCGATTTGGGAAATCGCAAAGGTGTCATTTCGTACCGACTTGGAACATTGTCCTTAAAGAAGGTCTCCCGCCCATGTGGCGAAGTTTCGGTGAGTGTACAATCGTTTGGTAGATGTGGTACCCCTCTTCAAGAGATGGTCTGTATGTGTCCCAAATTAAGAAAGCCAAATAGCAAAGAGTGCTCGATCCTATACCCCCCTGAAAGACAAGTGGCCCAGTGCCCATAAGGGGCATCCTTTGGAGCCTGCAAAGTAACAAGCGTCAAGGACGATCAAAGACGAACCCGGCCAAATATTCTTTCATACCGATTGAACCGGCGGGTTCAAGCAAACAGTCACTGCACTCGCTGGCGACAGGAGTGAGTGAAGACCAACCGGCCGCCGTGTCAAAGGGAAAGTGTGGGGTCTCCCAGAAGGACGATATGGTTTTTGGGGTTCCATGAATATCTGCAGGAAAGTAAACCAATGAGTTGTGGTTGCGTTTGGAGTTGAACACACCTTTTGTTGGATCAATTAATATTGCCATTGGATTCTCATTCCACATCTAAGAGTGGCTTCTTCATACTCCGTATTTCCAGTGAAAAAGTTCCTGTTCTTTCGAGCACCCCACCCTTTCCGTTTTGGGCCCGCCAGCCAAACAGGGAACTCAAATGGAGGTGAAACACAGGCACGGCCCTTGGACTCGCAACATCCCCGCAGTGCAACTTGGGATTTCATAGGGTTGCTGAAGCGGCCGCAGGCCGCTGCTCTGGCCTTGTCATGGAGATCCTTAGATCCTTTTTTTCTACGCGCTTCTTGGGTCCCTTTAAAGGGAAAGCCAACAAAAACCGGAGCACTTTGAGGCCCCTTCAGTACCTGGAACCGATTCCCAGTTTCCCAAAAAAATCCGGTTGCGCAGTGACGTGCCCTTGTGTCAACATTTCTTTGGGAAGGGTTCTGATGCCTTTAAAGTCAACCAACCAACAAAGGTTGCCCTTTTTTTCCGATGGAAATCCACTGGGCATCTGCGAAATTTGGTGATATGCCCATCTTGGTATCCTCTGCAAGCGGCCTGCGAGCCTCGCATCTGTCTGAACTCCACCGAAGGCCTCCGCGCTGCGGCTCTGCGTCTTCGGAGTGGAGTCCCTGGATAGCCTCGAGCGCCTTTTGCGGAGAATTGGAATTCTGAGACGCGCGGGTGGCCTCCTTTGCTCCCTTTTTTTTGGGAGGGGTTTCCCTTCAAAATCAACTACCAAAAGAGGGCTAGGGAGGGTTCTTTGCTCCCTTTTTGTTCTTTTTTTTGGGGGGAGGGAGGATTCCCTTTGAAATAAGAAACAGAATAAGAGGGGCCTTGCTTTCCATGGCTACCTTGGGTGGGGCGTTAACAACCAAACTCTGGCATTCAAAGGGGAATCCAAGCGAGATTCTGTGAGCAATACTGTGGATGGACGAAATTATGCACCAGTTGGTAGGAGGTTTATTCTATGTATAAAATTTCATCTATCCCACTGGCCGGCAGGTCAGTTTGGATGAGCAGAGGAGTCCACTGAACATCTCAGGCTAGTGCTAGTCATTTACCAGTTGCTAGTGTCCTCTCTTTTTGCAAAAGGATGTCATAGAACCTTAGGACAAGGAGAGTTTCGTTTCAGTTGTTTGGTGGATTCCACAGGTTCTGTTGCAAATCCCTTGTTGTTTGGTGTGTTTGGGACCCACTGAAAATGGGATCGAGCCCTGAAAAGGGTTCCAATTCCCTTTTTGGACCATGATCAGCTTCAGTTTGAGGACCATACCTCATCAGAGTCCCAGAATGAAAGCAGTCTGACCAAGGGGAACCACCCCTAAAGAGTGGTCCTCCGAGAGCTACGACGGGTTTTAGGACTAAGTTTCCGAGGTTTCGCCTCGCTTGGTACTGTGGATGGTTGCGAAATCCATTTCGCACCATGAAATGAAACCATGGTTGTCAGTATTTACAGGGGCATCATCATTCCAGGATTTCTTAGGTGGTGCAGGATTTTGTCCATCCACAAGATATTTATGTTCAGCCTTTTTGAGCTTTGTTTTGTTCTGCTTCTGTTTGGGGCTGCAACGGGGCCAGTCTCAATCAAGGGTGTTTGACCGACGTTGCTTTTTTCAGGACTGGGGTGTGGGCCAGGTTCTTTCTTCCAGTATGCCATTTGGTTTGGAGAATGGGACTTGGCTTTGGCGGTGTTTGTGTTTGGTGGGGCTTGCTCAAATTCAGGCAAGTTTCGAGGATTTAGACCCTTTGTTCTTGAGTAAACCAACAAAAACAGCACCCCCCAACATCCAAACCCGCCCAACCCACCCAAACCGCCCATGAACGGAAAGCTGAATGATGCCTTGAGCAGTTTTGGGGCTTGCCTTTTGCACAGCGCGCTGCTTGAACACTTGGGATTGGCGAGATCCTGCAGCAGCTGGCAGCTGATTTAACATTCGTGGAGTTTCGTTCATCCCAACTGGTGCGTGTTGCTGATTTGATCCTTTCACATCGGAGAAAAGGGGATACTATGGATAGACAAAATCCGGCGCCACTTTGAAGCCATGCGGAAACCATTGATTGTTGGTATTTACAGGGGAATCATCATTCCAGGGCTTCTTAGGTGGTGCAGGATTTCGTCCATCCACAGTAGGTCTCTCGGGTCGGCGGGCTTCGACTCGACAGCGAGCCAACGAATCCGTCGAATCCATCGCCGAGATCCGCGGTGCGGCGCTCCTTCGCAGAGTTGGAGGCGGCCACGGTGCCGCGCCAGCCCAAAGAAGACCCGCCCTTCGAGGCGGGCGGGGGTGGAGGTGGGAGGGCGGCAGGGTTGGGGTTGGGCGCAAAAACGTGTTTCTTTCCCAACAAAACGGGGTCCCCGTAGGGTCCCCGTAGGGTCCCCGTAAAAGGGGAAACCAAGAGGGAGGGCCGTACGAAGGAAACCAAGCTGGCAATCGGAAGGAGGTTGAACAAAATGGCTTGAACATGTGTTGAACGGCCCAATGGCCCGGAAGCCCAAGAGAAAGATGTGGCCGTACTGGCCCCAATGAAGGGGTCCTGCGTTCATTTTCTTGGAATGTGGGTACAGCAAGTTCTCAAGCCAACTCTTTTTGTTGGGGATACTGTGGATGGACCAGTTGGTAGGTGGTTTATCCCATTATTTACAATCCATCCCAAGTGGTATGTGATTTTGCCCACAGCATGGCAGAGTTCCTGGGATGTAGATGTTGTAATGGGCAGAGGGACGGGTTTGGTGCAAAATCGCACCTGCCCCAGTGGCTCAGTCTCAGAGTGGTGTTCTGTTTCAGGGCACCAGAAAATGAATCCATGTCTGCACCTTATCGGACGCCCACTTCAAAAAGAGCTTCCTGTAATTTGGATCAAAGTTTGGTAGCATGTTACATCGTTGCCCTTTGTGTAAGAACATGAAACAACACATCTTGAATTTCTAGTGTTGTTGCACTCTCTTTCCCCTAAGAACAACAACGAACCCCCCTCCCAATAGTAAATATTCTTTGGTGCCCAAACAATGTTTGTTGGTAGGGTAATTGGGGGTCGACGGGACTTCTCTTCGGTCCTAGTCTAAATGGGCTCCCCCATTTCCCGGACACGGAAAACGTCAAAATCGCAATTTTTCGAGTAACAAATCTAAACAAAACCGTTCAAGGTTGTTGCTTCGTTTTTGGGGTGCAAAAGTAAAAGGTAAAGGTATACTGGGATTGGTAATTACATATAGACTAGCAAAAGGCAAGTATGAAGTTATAACTTGAAAGCAACCTGCGCAAACACCCGCTGATAAGGCTGGGGCTGGTCTGGGCGAGAAAGCATACAGTTTGGTATTGGTTTAGAATTGGCCTATTCTAAAAGTAGTATCGGGGACCCGGCGGTCTGGGAAAAGAGGTATTTATCAATAGCCCGATTTGTTTAATAGGGGGAAGGGATTCTGGGTGAAGTCTGTTGGAGCCCCTTGATTCACCTGAAACATGCGGGCTGTGACCTCCAGAGGGCAGTTCAACCAGTTCCTTGGTCCCCTGTCTTCCAAAAGGTCCGATCAAACACAGAGCCCAAAATGCTAGTGGTTGCCATCAGAAACTCTGGTGTTTGATTCGATTCCCCGACAAATGCTAACAACCCTTATGGTTTTAACCATGGGTGGTCAAAAATAGGTATCCAACATGGAACCCTGGTAAATGGAAAAGAGTAAAACCTGCGGTTTGCCCTAGCTCTTGGATGTTGAGCCACGGCCCCAGATTTTCTCAATCGAAGTGGATGACCCTTGGCGGCCTCCAAACGTCCGAGTCAAGGCGACGTTCGATCTGCCCAAGAAAGTGGGCAAAAACACAGGGTCCCAGTTGCAACCATCCTTTTTTCAACCTTTGTTTTGGGCCGGGTTCCCTTTTAAAGTCAACCCACCAAAAAAGGATGCCCTTCTTATCTCCCATAGCCACTGGGCATCTGAGGGGTCGATTGTGGACGCTTCCATGAGGATTCCATGGAGCCCTTGAGGGCTCTCTACATAGGCAAAAGGGAGATCGTCGACCAAAAGGGTGCTGTCAGTGGATGGACGAAATCCATTTCACACCACCTTGAATCCATGGAAACCATTTTTTGTTGGCGTTTGCCAGGGAAGCATCATACCAGGCTTTCCTCGGTGGTGCAGGATTTCGTCCATGCCCAGTATCACTTTGAATTCGACGCCGGGTGAACCGTGAACCTTTGTGTATGATTCTGGCCTTAGGGCTGCAGATAATATTAGCAGTAGTATCGGGTTTCTGCGGTAGTGCTCGAATGTCTCTTGCTCCCCCCAAGGTGGAGGACGTTGAGGTCTGTCCGAAGCCTTTCCCAGCCCCAACCTTGTTTGGGGGGCATCTTCCATGGTAGGGAGTACCAACATACCTCAAATGAGCAAGTAGTAAGCCAGCAATCATCTATCGAGTCTTAGTGGCTTATCGATTTGTGCGCATTCTTTCGCCATGATCAAAGTTACCCCTAGTTAACAGAATGGGCCCTGCAAAAGAAGAAGTGGTCATAAAGCAATGAGGGATCTACTTGAGCAAATAGTAGTGTTGATTGAGGTTCCAAACGATTAATTTCGTGTTTAGGCTACCGGAAAAAGCGACTGGAAGAAGCTTCGGGGAACCCGGTTTCTTGATCCCACCCCCCCGCTTCCCCCGATCTTTGGAGAAGCGAGCGGGGAGGGGAAGGCTGGACTTGTGAGTTTGGAGACTGCCCGACCTAGGTCCAAATCCCCAAGTATGTGTGTGTGTGTGTGCGAAAAGACGAAACAGATGGGGGACTCCCCGAAAAACACGAGGTTTTCCATAAGGTGTCCCTAAAACATCAACAAAAAGAGGTACCCTTAACAAAACGAGCCAAGTGCTGTCCGAAATGCAGTTTGTCCGGGGGGGCCGTGTCCAAGCTGAACATCGCAAGCACTCTTGAGGACACCTTGCTGCCCGCGCTGCTGCGGGTGCGCCCTGTGCAGGTCGGGCTTGGGGCCTGGCGAGTGTTACAGGGAGGCTTGCAGCTCCATTTTTCCTCACAGGGTTCACTTTGAGGGAGGTTTGAAGCGTCATAAAGCGGCAAATATAGCGACATCATTTAGACAGGACAAATCAATGTCCTCTTGGTCAATGATGTTTCGAGGCTGGAGATGTGAAACCCTTCTACAGAAAGCGCTGTCGACGCCTCGGTCACGCCATCGTTGGCAAAGGGCGCTGGCAGTTGTTTCTCACTGCCAACACAGAGCGTGTGCCAAGATGTCCAGAATTTAGGTGCGTGCGTTGTTGCCCAGGCAAGCCGTGAGGCAAAAAGTTGTAGTTTGACGGAAGTTGTTTGCATGCGTACGCTCCCTCCCAACAACATGGGACCTGACAGGGGCTTGCCTGCAAGAGAACAGTTGCTCTTGCATCTACTATCTCAGAGTCTCAGAGGGAGGAAGTGAGATCCAGGAGCAGTTGCTCATGTCCGCACAGAAAAGCCATGCATCTCATGGACTCATGCGACGCATCCGTCCGTGTGTCAGAGTGCAAGGCAAGCCAAAGCGCTGCAGCAGCCGATGTTGCAACCCATCTATTTCGGAGCATTATGACTGCCAAGTAGATACATATAAATATATCTAGCGGGAACTTGTCACGCAACAGATAGCTTAAGGTGTCCTTTATCTTGGGCCTTGCCTTTGTTATTTTTATTGGTGTCGGCTCAGTGCCATGGCAGCACAAAGAAGCGCTGGCACTGTGAAGGTGAAGGTGGAACAACATTCGGAGGGGAGTGCTTCGGATCAGGAATCGCCTGGCTTTGGCGCCAGATCTTCATGGAGAAGGTCAAACACAGCACGCGAGGCGAAATGCGGAGAGGCCAGGGAGCCCACTGCAGACCTCGGACATGTGCCTGACAAGCTTACCAGCTGGATTGAAGCTGTGCTAGCAAGCGAGTCAACGGAGTCACACTATTTGCAGATTGATATTCATTGCCGATTTTATTCCTTTGGCCGTCTGCACGGCCATTTGCCAAAGCAACTCAGGCAGGTATGGAGGCTATCCTCCTGGGAGACAGTCCTGGAAATGTTCCCGTGTTTAGAGCAGACCTGGTGGTCGAATGGCTGGGCATTTCAGTTGGAAGGGCCAGATACTCTGCTACTGAAACCCAGCGCGATACCCAGTGGTGGCAGTGCTTGGCACTTCCAAGATGGCAAGTCCTGGATCCCATTTTTCCTAGCAGATAGTGACCAAGTAGAAAGGATGTGGCAGAAGAAGCTGTGGCGAGAGTGGAGACCATGTCCAACAACAGAGGCACCAGAGCGCAAACTGCAGATTGGCAACACGGTTTACCTCCTTGATTTTGCATCCATGACTCAGACAAACCAAGCCACTGGCAGGAAGCGCAGGATTCGCCGAAATCTGAAGTCTGATTTGGACCATCGTCTTCGCATAAAAACACTGGTGGAGGAGTGAAGTGTGTTCAAGAAAGTAGAATCCATAAGCATTGAGTGGCTCCTTTCGGTTTCCGTTTCAATCTTCATCCTTCAAACAACAGTCAACGCATGTTATCCTCGAGGGTCCCTACGTATTTTTCGAAAGCCAGTAGAGGAGTTCAGGGCGGCCGCCACCAAAAGCAAGGCTGCAGAGAAGATAACTGCTGAGATGGAAGGCTGGAAGCTTTGGGTGGAGGCCAGTGATCATTCAGCCAAAGCAGCGCAGCAGGAGCTCCTCACCTGGAAGCTTAGCTGCTAGTTGGTGGGATAGCAAACCTTTAACTTGTTGGACAATTGTACATTTTCTCATTTCTCGTCAAGCAACTTGCACTTTTTGGGCAGGTTAGATCTTTAACCCTCACCCACCGTCCTACAGGAACATGGCACCTGACAAGGGTCTTCGATTCAAGAGCAAATTGATCTTCTACGTGCCGCCGCCGGGTGCTATGTCACTTTTGGGCCCCGAGTATTTTGTTCTCGTAGGTTTGGTGGGCTGGGTCGTGGAAGGGTCCCCGGTCGGTCGGTTGGTGAGTCGGTCGGCGGCTCGGTCGGGTCGGTCGGTCGGCCGGCCGGCCGGCCAGTCAATCAGTCAGTCAGTCAGTCAGTCAGTCAGTCAGTCAGTCAGTCAGTCAGTCAGTCAGTCAGTCAGTCAGTCACAGTTAGTTAGTGCGTTAGTTAGTCAGTTAGTCAGTTAGTCAGTTAGTCAGTTAGTCAGTCACAGGCAGTCAGTCAGTGAGTGAGACTGGGTCATCGTACTTGAAACTTAACTGCAAAAGGTGAAGGGGACATTGCATTCGGTTTCGTGGCTTCTATCAGGTTTAGGGATTGTCTAGTACGGCTGTAGGTTCGGGTTGGTTTAAAGTTGTTTGGGCATGGTTTAATGATGGTTTAGGGTGGGTTTAGGGTTGGTTTGGGGGTTGGTTTTTCGGTTTAGTGTTGCCATAGGATTGGGAAGTGTTTGTTTAGGATTGGAAAGGGTGTGGGTTTAGGGTGGGTTTAGTTGTGATTTTGGCTCGGGTTAGGATTGGTTTCGGGTTGTTGGGGCTAGTTTAGGGTGGGTTTAGGGTAGGTTTAGGCTGGTGTAGGGATACTTTAGTGCTGGTATAAAGGTCAAGGTGTTTAGTGTTTGTTTAGTACTGCTTTGGGGTGGGTGTGGGGGGATTCTGGTAGGCTTACAGGGATGCCTAAGTCTGGCTGAATGTGGGTTTAGGGTTGGTTTAGCATGGTTCCGGGTGGCTTCAGGGTTTGCTTAGCGCTTGTTTAGGGATGATTTTTGAAAGGTTTATGGATTCTTTAGCGCTGGCTCAGCGTGGGTTGCAAACATTATCCTGGCCGTAATGCTAGCGGAGAACCTGGAAAGCCAATGCTACGACAACCGCCACGAGCCACAAAAGCAACCAAACCGCCACGAAGCCCAAAAAGCACCCACCCACCGACAACTCACTCACTCACGCACGCACGCACGTACGCACTCACTCACTCACTCACTCACTAACTCACTCACTCACTCACTCACTCACTCACTCACTCACTCACTCACTCACTCACACTCACTCACTCACTCACTCACTCACTCACTCACTCACTCACTCATTCACGCACTCACTCACTCACTCACTCACTCACTCACTCACTCACTCACTCACTCACTCACCCACCCACCCACCCACTCACTCACTCACTCACTCACTTACTCCATCACTCACTCACTCGCTCGCTCCCTCACTCACTCACTCACTCACTCACTCACTCACTCACTCACTCACTCACTCACTCACTCACTCACTCACTCACTCACTCACTCACTCACTCACTCACTCACTCCCTCACTGCACTCACTGCCCTCACTGCACTCACTGCACTCACTGCACTCACTGCACTCACTGCACCCACTGCACGCACTGCACTCACTGCACTCACTGCGCTCACTCACTCCGCTCACTCCACTCACTGCACTCACTGCACTCACTGCACTCACTGCACTCACTGCACTCACTGCACTCACTGCACTCACTGCACTCACTGCGCTCACTCACTCACTCACTCATTCAGTCACTCACTCACTCACTCACTCCCTCACTCACTCACTCGCTCGCTCGCTCGCTCGCTCGCTCGCGCACGCACGCACGCACGCACTCACTCACTCACTCACTCACTCACTCACTCACTCACTCACTCACTCACTCACTCACTCACTCACTCACTCACTCACTCACTCACTCACTCACTCACTCACTCACTGTCACTCACTGTCACTCACTCACTCACTCACTCACTGTCACTCACTCACTCACTCACTCACTCACTCACTCACTCACTCACTCACTCACTCACTCACTCACTCACTCACTCACTCACTCACTCACTCACTCACTCACTCTCACTCACTCACTCACTCACTCACTCCACTCACTCCACTCACTCCACTCACTCCACTCACTCCACTCACTCCACTCACTCCACTCACTACACTCACTCCACTCACTCCACTCACTCCACTCACTCCACTCACTCCACTCACTCCACTCACTCCACTCACTCCACTCACTCCACTCACTCCACTCACTCCACGCACTCCACTCACTCACTCACTCACTCACTCCACTCCACTCCACTCCACTCCACTCCACTCCACTCCACTCCACTCCACTCCACTCCACTCCACTCCACTCCACTCCACTCCACTCCACTCCACTCCACTCCACTCCACTCCACTCCACTCCACTCCACTCCACTCCACACCCACTCCACTCCACTCCTCCACTCCACTCCACTCCACTCCACTCCACTCCACTCCACTCCACTCCACTCCACTCCACTCCACTCCACTCCACTCCACTCCACTCCACTCCACTCCACTCCACTCCACTCCACTCCACTCCACTCCACTCCACTCCACTCCACTCCACTCCACTCCACTCCACTCCACTCCACTCCACTCCACTCCACTCCACTCCACTCCACTCCACTCCACTCCACTCCACTCCACTCCACTCCACTCCACTCCACTCCACTCCACTCCACTCCACTCCACTCCACTCCACTCCACTCCACTCCACTCCACTCCACTCCACTCCACTCCACTCCACTCCACTCCACTCCACTCCACTCCACTCCACTCCACTCCACTCCACTCCACTCCACTCACTCACTCACTCACTCACGCACTCCTCACCCACCCACCCGCCCACCCACCCACTCACTCACTCACTCACTCGCTGGCTCGCTGGCTCGCTGGCTTGCTGGCTTGCTGGCTCGCTGGCTCGCTGGCTCGCTGGCTTGCTGGCTCGCTGGCTCGCTGGCTCACTGACTCACTGACTCATTGACTCGCTGACTCACTCGCAACTGATTGACGCACTCACACCCACACTCAGCCTCGCCCTCACTCTCGCTCACACTCACGCCCGTGCTCAGACTCACACTCGCGCCCACAATCGCACTCGCACTCACACTGACTTGGAATCATAATCGGAGCACTCGCACTCACACTGACTCGGACTCATGTACACTCGCTCTCACTCTCGCCATCGCTCACACTCATCGCCTCACACTCGCTCACTCCACTCGCACTCAAACTCGCTTCGCCTCGCCTCGCCTCGCCTCGCCTCACTCATCCATTCACTCACTCACTCACTTACTCACTCCCTGACTCACTGACTCAGCTGACGTCGCTGACTCACTCACTCACTCACTGACTCACTGTCTCACTCACTGACTCTCTGACTCACTGATTCACTGACTCGCTGACTCACTGACTCACTGACTCACTGACTCACTGACTCACTGATTCACTGACTCACTGACTCACTGACTCACTGACTCACTGATCACTCACTCTGTGACTCACTGACTCACTCTACCTCACCTCGCCTTGCCTCACCTCACCTCACCTCATCTCACCTCATTCTCTCACTCTCTCACTTTCACTCACTCTCACCCAGTCTCACTCACTCCCACTCTCCCTCTCACTCTCACTCTCACTCTCACTCTCACTCTCACTCTCACTCTCACTCACTCACTCACTCACTCACTGACTCACTCACTCACTCACTCACTCACTCACTCACTCACTCACTCACTCACTCACTCACTCACTCACTCACTCACTCACTCACTCACACCCACTTCCACGCACACGCACACTCACACTCATACTCACACTCACACTCACACTCACACTCACACTCACCCATTCGCTCACTCGCTCAACCGCTCACTCAACCGCTCACTCACTCACTCACTCACTGACTCACTCACTCACCCACTCACTCACTCACTCACTTCACCTCACCTCACCTCACCTTAACTCAACTCACCTCAACTCAACTCAACCCGACTCAACTCAACTCAACTCAGTCACTCACTCACTCGCTCACTCTCTCACTCTCTCACTCTCTCGCTCTTTCACTCTCTCACTCACGCACTCTCTCACTTACACTCACACTCACACTCACACTCACACTCACACTCACACTCACACTCGCGCTCTCACGCACGCACGCACGCAAGCGCGCACTCACTCGCTCACTGACTCACCCGCTCCACTCCACTCCACTGAACTGCGCTCCACTCCACTCCCCTCTCCACTGCACTGCACCGCACTCCACTCCTCTCCACTCCACTTCACTCCACTCCACGCCACTCCACTCCGACTCCACTCCACTCCACTGCACTGTGCTCCACTCCACTCCACTGCGGTGCACTCCACTCCACTCCACTCCACGCCACTTCACTCCGACTCCACTCCACTCAACTCCACTTCCCTTCACTCCACTCCATTCATCCACTCCACTCCCAGATCACTCCACCTTTGACACGTTTGCGACACGCGTCCAAGCTCACCAAAACGAGCCAGTTGAACGGCAGGACCAGCAAAGATGACACTTGAGCCAACGCTTGCACGCACCTGCCAAGCAAGACACTGCAAAACAACCACCGCTGGAGTGCAAATCCAAGGGCACGGCAAACACGCAGCCTTCCAAAACACGGCGCCTGCGCAGCCACGATTCACGCACGGGCGCAACGAAGTCAGCGCTTCAAGACTCATCGAAAAGGCACGTTTTACGGCAATCCCAATGGCACGGCAACTTTCTCCACGCGCGAACGCTCGCGGACGCTTTCGGATCTTTCGAACGCTTTCGAACGCGTGCGAACGCTTGCGGCCACACGCGAGCCGACCAGCGAAGACGACCTTACCCCCAGACCCCACTTAATAACGGAACCCTTCGCTACGCATTCAGGAATCGACCCTTATAACAAACCCTAAGTAAACCGCATCCCAACCCAAAACCTGAAGCCAACCCTGAGCCCACCACAAATTCCGAAGCGCGCCCTAAACCAGCACTATTATAATAAACCACCCCCAAACCTGGCCGACCTAAACCAACCCCAAGCCCAGCCAAATCAACGGCTGCTTCGAAAAGGTGAACCGTCTGCGACCTTTCTGGGCCGCCGGACCCAGGAAGAAAAGGCTGCGAAGAACCTGGGAAAACATAAGCCCTTCCGCCGTCACTTTTTAGAAAAATGCGTTTTTGTCAGCAGTCATCAACCATATTACACTTTTGGCTTAGGGGGCAATAGCCGCCAAGGAAAGAACGCGCACGGAAAGCTGAGGAGACTTCCGCGTGGGTACAGGAGCCATGGTCAATAGCCAGCAGGTGTACCCAAGTGACAAAACCCATTTGGGCAGGCTAGTTTGCTGAACGTGCCCAAGGTAATTCCCTGCTCTACAGTAGACCAGTAGATCGCGGTGTTCAGGCTGTTGTGCAGGAAAAACGACGCCGGTGGCAAAGCCAGGCTGAACAAGCAGAGGAAGATGCCAGAGCCGCGCAAGAAGAATTACAGAGAGTCCGAGAAAATGCTCGGGCGGATGCAGATGACTTGCACTTTTGGAGGGATCATGCCGAACAGCTTCAGGTCCAAGTCGATGAACTTAGAGAAGCACCCAAAGTGAGGGATGCTGAGTTACGAAGTCTAAAGGTTCGCGTTGATGAGTTGGAGAAACTTCAGGACCAACGCAATGGTGAGCTCATGGAGATTCAAGTGGACTTGGAAGTGTGTAAGCACCGGGACTTGGAGGAGGGTCCTAGACTTTCGCTGAGATCTCATCTGGCAGAGCGTGCAGAAGTGCTTCTCAGGCGTGTTCCGCCTGGTCATCACGGAGCCTGTGATCGCATGAGGAACATCCGTGTGTTGAAGGTTGAAGAAGTTATCAATATGAGGTTGTGGCCAAAGTATGCGACACAACGTGGGAACATGGTTCAAGCGCTGAAGGGTCGTCATGCCTGCCCCTGGATCGAGGATCTGGCTTCGCCAGTGCAGTGGGTCCACGACATGTTCTCTTACATTAATCTGGAATCAACCGCCAACGAAGTGCTTTTGCTCCATGGGACGACCAAGCAAAATGCCAAGAAGATTTTGCGTGAGGGCTTTGACGATCGCCTCAGCGCACGTGCCCTCTACGGAGACGGCATTTACTTTTCCACAGATCCCTGCAAGATCATGCAGTACTGCGACGAGGATGCCACAGGGCAGGGGTCAGAGAAGTGTGCCATCCTGGCCCGGGTCCTACTTGGGCATCCGTATGTGGCAGAGGCGCCTCGCCAGGGTCAGCGACGGCCACCCCCAGTTCATGGAACGGACGAGCTCCACGACTCCGTCGTTGCGCAGCCTGGGGTGACAGTGAAGGGAAAAGGCAAAGGCAAAGGCAGGCAGCAAGTTCACTGGGAGTTTGTTGTGCTGCTCGCCCGCACTTTGCATGGGAGCCAAAGGGCGCATGTTGATGGGGGCAACAGCTTTGCGTTGGTGGCACTAAGCGGGTCATCCCCCTTTCCAGGCCAGAGGCCAAAGCAAGGGTTGATGCGCAAAACGGTTTATCACATTTCATGGCTTCATTGTTGTTGGCATGTTTAAAGGTCTTTTGGTTCTGTTCATTTGTTGTAGGGGGCTGCTAAAAAGAGAGTTTGTTGCTACCATTCCAAGGGTTGTAAAGATGGTTTACTGCTTTTGTTCTTGTTGCCTTGGAGGCCGTTCAAGCGCTCCACTCAGCTTGAGCCTACGATTCACTCAGGCTTTGCCGATCAGCTTTGCATCCGGTACGGGGTTGGAATTGAGGGGAGCCATCATGAAGAAAGAATATGCAAAGACTGTTCTAAAATGGGCGGGGGTTTACGCTTCCCTGGGGATGTATTGGATGCAATCCCATCCCAAGCACCAAGGCAGCGGGAGCAAGTCTACCCCGAGCTGCTGATCCACTTTTCTGCCTGAGATTCAAGGGATAGCTTCCCCCATTCTTTCCAGGGATCCTTCTGGCTAGGAAACCTCCCAGCACCTAGGGAGGTTGGAAAGCCTTTCGGTCCCCACTAAACGCGTTGGTTTTCCTGTTGGTTTTTCTTTAAGCCAAGCTGAAGAAAGGTACCCTCAAAAACGCGCGCACACACACACACACACCCGGTTGGAAAGAATGGGGAACCAGCCCCGATTTCTTGCGGAACATCGACCTCCCAGCCTTGACAGTTCACACGACTCGTCAAGCTGGTGATCGAGATGTTAGGCCCTAAGCCAACGGAGCCCAGCGGACACCACGCGACGAGGTGAAAAGAAGGGGTGGCCCTAGTCAAAAGAACCCCTCCAGCAAAATGAGTTAGGGGAACCACCCTGGATTTGCACGGCCCTCTGGAGCAGTCCGAAGTTAGCATGTGCTATTGCACGCTTGGTTCCGTTTGAAACGCGTGGAACGCGTGCAGGGTCGCCCAATTTCAACGTTGTGGACACATTAGACCCGTACCAAGCAGAATGCGTGCAAAACATGCGCCAGCGGACTGGACATCGGGCGGTACTGAGAAGTGACGGTCCAACAATTCGGGTTTGTCTCAGAAGGATGGCTGCAAATAGCATGAGTAGTCTTCTCTGGGCTTCTGAAGGAAGAAAAGGTGGCTCCCAAAAAGCACACTTTTTTCAAATTACATCTGATGAGTTCTGGTGACTTTGCAGTCGGGCGCTTGGATTGAAACTGCGATTTCCCAATTAGCAGAGGTTCCCTTATTCTAGATGTTTGACATCATCGTAGTTTGCATAGCATCTAAAACCTGGAGGTTATTCATAGTGTTGCCTTCATAGAAACTAAAATGATCATACCCGTACTATTTACCAAATCATGATTCCTGATTTGCATCTGGATCCCCTGAAGGTTTCCATGCAGAACTGCTCCGCACGGGGGTCACTGATTTACCTTAAAAGTGGTACTGTGGGTGGATGAACTCCATTTCGCACCACCCCTGGAATGCTGATTCCCCAACGGTTTTCCATTGCTTCAAAGTGGTGCAGGATTTCGTCCGCCCACAGTATGGACACCCAAACTGGTCCAACCAAAACAGGTCCTGCATTGCCGTGCTTGCTCCTGAGGTTGGCGTCGGCATTGCTCGAAAGACCAATCAAAGAGACGCAGACAATATGACTGTCGGATCGGGTGGCCCCTATAGACTTTGCAGGTGGGTATCGTCCTTTGGGCTTGACTGCTATCGGTTTCTGGTGGTGATATTGTCACGGGTTTTAATGTGCTCTCAAAGCATGTCAGAAAACCGCTAACTCAAAGCCGCACTTGTGGCTTGGTGGTTTGGGAGTTGAATGTAAAAGAAATCTATGGCGGGTCACAGAACGACCCCATGGTCAGGGGCCCTCGCCAAAGAGGGGAGCCCCACACAAGGCACCCAAAAGGAACGGCATTGCTTTAATAGGCTTCTTTGATCTATTAGCCCGTGGTTGGGATTTGGGTGCTATCGGGGCCATCCGTGGACGAAATCCTGCACGACTTGGGATATCCAGTTAATGGGCTGAACCACCTACCAACTGGTGCAACTGTGAGAAACCTCCCCTACTGCGAATGGACTAGATTCATGGCGCACTATTTGGTAGGTGTTTTTTCCCATTATTTACATATCCCAAGTGGTGTCGGATTTCGTCCACCCACCGGACGGGGGTCATAGGAAACAGGCTTTGAACTTAGTCTGGAGCCGATCGCGAGGACCTTCAGAAGTTGAGCCTCTCTTGGCAGCTGCCGCGCTCGCAGCATCTCTACCTCACCTCGCCCCTGCTTCTCGCCCGAACCGATTTTCACGGTGTCTCTTTTGCCAGGGTTGCTTTAAAGGGACATCACGAATAGACCACACATTGTTTAGATATTTTGAACCGAAGCGCGGATTCCTATTGGTTTCCACAAAGAAAACACACAATAACAAGGTCTCTTAGATTCGCAGGTTCCCTAACAAAGAAGAAGCAACAAGCATGAACGAACAACCTAACCAACAAACAAACACGTCAAAAGGGTACCTGAAAAAAGGCGGCCAGGCTTCTGATGATTTCACAGGCGTGCGCGCAGGCGTGTCAGCAGTCACAGGCGCGCGGTACCGTTTTTGGACGCCATCTTTGAGGCGGCGCTGAATGGCAAAAGGCTTCGAATAGGGTACTTACTCATGGCAACTTGACAAATGCATCATGAGGACGATGACGATGCCAATGAAGGGCAATTTGATGGTGATGATGATCATCACGGTGATGGCGATGATGGCGATGATGGCGATGATGGTGATGATGGTGGTGATGGTGGTGATGATGGTGACGACGATGATGATGATGAGGATGATGATGACGACGATGACGATGACGATGACGACGATGACGATGATGACCATGATGACCATGATGATGATGATGATGATGATGATGATGATGATGATGATGATGATGATGATGATGATGATGGTGATGATGGTGATGATGATGATGTTGATGGTGATGATGTTGATGATGATGATGATGATGATGATGATGTTGATGACGATGATGACTTTCATAGGGAGCCTCTATTTTGGGTTGGCGAGTTGTAGCTTGTTGTCTTCTAATTCACTCAGGTCCATGTCAGCACAGATCTTTGAATCAAGCCCTTGCCACCAACTTAGAGGCTTGTGATTGAGCACATGACTTGGCCATACATACATATGTATATATATGTTTAGAGCTGATCCTCGAATCATCAGCAGCGATGGACTCCTAAAACGGTCCACATGAGCAGGGCTGACATGCGGTGGTCATGGGTGTTTCTTTATTTGAGGGCAATCTTTTGGGGCTGAAGGTCAACCCCCAATGGAACCCCCCCCACTAAATGTGGGTTCCCCTAAGTTGGCCGGTTGTCGGGTTGCTCGTTTTTGGTTGGTTGGTTGGTTGTGGCTTTTTGGTTGGTTTGGTTGGGCTGTTTGCTTGGTTCCCCCATTTCAAGACACCCAATGGACCCCCCCCACCAAATGCGGGTCCATGTAAGCGGCGCCTTTCCTGGAGCTTCGGAGGTGCTACCTGGGGCACCTGGTGGGTCACGAGGGCGCCGGCTCCTTGCAGTCCTTCCTCAAGGCCGAAGGCGGGCTCCCGCGCGGCGGAGCCGACGGGCCGACGGGCCGAGCCGAGTGGTGGAGTTGGGTTGGAAAAAGTTGCTGGGGTAGAAACCTGGCATCCATTTGCTGAAATAAATATTTTTTATGTTCCCCTGTTGGTTTTTTATAGGGAATCTATCACTGGACATATGTTTTTCTAGTTTTTCCGGGACGGCTTAGGCAAACGGAAGCTTGGGGATCAAACCGGGGTTATACCAAAGGTATACCTTGGGTGTACCTTGGGTTACTTGAGGATCCTTGATCCTTGACAGCAGGGTTCGCTCATTCAGGAGAGCATTGGGGCTTGAACCTACCCGCATTGGACCCAGGGGTCAGGATCTCCATAAGGTTTTGGACGGCCTCGAAGAGAGGCCCCAAGATTATGGCATGCACTCCGCAGGGATCAAGGCCAGCTAAGATGCGAATCTTCATGCCGAGGCAAAATAAAGGTGGTTGCTGTCCCTTTGGGCTCAATGGTTGGTGGAAGACTGGAGTTGGGACCCCCTTCTGATTGCGAGTGAAGCCAACATGACAGACAATCCTGTTTTTAAGAGTGTCCCTTCCTCCCACTAACATAGCACTTGCGGAAGGGTATCTGGAAGATCAGATTCCTCTTTACGGGACCTCCTGTCAGGTGCCATGTTAGTGGAAGGGAGGGCATACCGAAACGCTGGTTGGAATCAACCCCCCTTCATTGCCACACTTTTTTCCCTAAGCCGTTTTAGCCCTTTTGCCATTTTGGGTTTCTTCAGCAGTCCCCCATCAACAAGACTTTTTCGCTTTGCGTGGACCTGGGTATCCACCGAAGATTTGCCTTGCCCCGGTGGGGCAGCTGCTTGTGCAGGCCTTGCCACAGAGGTGGAGGCAGGGGTGGGGGAGGACGACTTTGCGAACAACTACCTGCCGAAGCCTCGGCGAGAGGAAAAAACAAACGCGATGTGGGCTTGTGTCAATATGGGGGAACCCGTAAAATTGTTGTTTCCTTTTGAACCAAGGTGGAAAGGGTACCCTCAAAGATTCCCATTTGTTTTGTACTAGAAGGATCAAACCTTTGCGCCATCATGGTCATATGGATTTTCCTGGCATTTGAGCAAGGTTTGGGGGGCTTTTAACAAGCATAAAGTCATGGCCATAAGAGATCAGAGTGAATATTTATGTACAATTGACATTACTTGCAGTGTGTTTTTGCGAGGGACACTTGTTGTTTGACTTTACTGATACATGTGTTCCTCCGTTGTTTTCGCGCGTACTTACTGATCACTTACAGTACTTGCTCTCTGCTTTCCTTTGCCGAAGTTGTGCTGTGAAATGGCAAATTGAAACCAAACATTTGGTCTCCGCCGCACAGATTCCAGGTCCATGTGCCTTGAATTCTGACCTCACTCACCCAGGTTTGGTGTGCTTGGTAGTGCCTGTGGAGGGTGCCTCCTGGGGTGGGTGAAATATGAGAATTGATTTAGACGCGACGAGTTGTCTATTTCCCCAGGTTTTGTTTTGGGAGTGTTTCGCTTGGCACTGACCGCCTGGGCATGGGGTGGCCTGGGCATGGCCGCGGGTTGGCCGTGTCTGTTGGCTGGGTGGCTAGGTGGGTCTGGCTGGCCGCTAAAAAGGTGGCTGGGGGCCTGGCTGGCTGATTGCATTGCTTGCTGCGGATTTGGGCCATCCAAAGGCCGGAGGGCGTGCTGGTTGGTTTGAGCCTCGAGGATTGGCGTTGGTAAAACCGGGGACGCACGTGACTGGTTTCCTTTTGATCCTCAAAGAAGCCGTTCCACTTTCCCATGCCCCAATGATTATTTTGCCGAGTGTCGGTGTGTGTGTGTGTGTGTGTTCATGTTTGTCTTCTAGGGGACCCCAGAATTGGCATCGGTTTTCCTTTTGGGTTCCCCTTGAATCCACCGAACAAGGGTATCCAAGAAGGCACACCCATATAGAAACTGCTTCTCCTCCAGATTAAAATGAACCCAGATTAACATGAGCCCCCTGCTTTTTTTTTGCAAGCTGAGTATCGATGTGAGGTGCACCATCTTCAACATCGAGATCACCTTGACACAGAAGGGCCTCACTGTTTGGCCAGAGGCTGGGTTGAGCTAGAGCGAAAAGGCTCTTTGCGATCAGGTGACTTTTCAGCCTACTGTTTGTAAGGATACCGCTTTTGGGGTATTGTCGTTTGAGGGTACCGCAACTATTTGGTTTTTTTCCTTTTGGTTGGAGGGTACTGTTTTTGTTTTGATTCCTTTTGACCTTTTTTTTATGGGGGTAGGTACAACCTAGGGTATCCCTAAGGGGGGTAGGTACAACGTGGGGTTCCTTAAAATTCCCAGGAGCTCGTTAAAAAAGCTTTAGGCAATCCTCCCCTTGGTCCACCCCCCCTAGGCATGCCCAGCTTCCCCTGGAAGCGCTCAAGTCAGGTGGCGCACTGCGGGTTCCTGTACCTGTCGATGCTCAAAACGCAAGGCCCACAGCAGTGGGTCTTTGAGGAGCTGAGGCGAGCGCAGGAGACGACTCGGGAGACGCCTCGGACAGCTGTTCGAGGGGCTGGGGGTTTTCATTTTTGTTTCAGAGGCGGGTGGCAATTTACATATGTAAATATATATACATATATATATATATATACATATTTTAAACAAAGAGCCTGCGCGTTGCAAAACTCGCCTGAGCAACAGATCATTTGTCTTCAGGCCCTGCAAAGTGGTCCTTGGTTCTTCATGGGTGCAACAAAAGCAGTGAGGCTCTGAAGTTGCTGAAGGGGTCCAGATGATTCGAACATCTTTTTTTGATGCTAAAGATTCATTTCCTTGAAGCCTTCCAAGTTTGCCCAGAACAAGCTTCTCCCCAAAAAGTGTGGGCTGCGACCGATTTCCTGTCTGAACGTTAGATGTTGCGAATGTTGGCTACGAGAACCTGAAAGATGAGGCACTGGTCAAGTGAGCCGCTGGAACCACCGCCCCTTCCGTGCATCTCACACGAGATGACAGCTCTGCGTGCCTGGGTCTTGACCATGTTGTGGGGCTACGTGCCTCTTCGCGTTTGTTGTTGTAACATCCGTGGACGTCATGTGCGTTGAGGCGTTTCAGACATAACATGGAGTTGCTGTTTTGACTCAACGTGGGCTGCTACCAAGGCCTCGTGCAGAACAGGCAGGTCACTCAGGGGTAGCCCACTACATTAAGGGCTACAATCGTGCTGCCTCAAAAAGACAATGCCCGCAGATTTACTTGTGAGGCGATCGCCTGGTTGGCTCGCACTGTGCCACCTCCTTCAACCATTCAATTTGCCTTGCAGAAGGCCTTCCAACAATGCGCAGTTTGGCCTAAACTGTGGAGGGTTGGGCCCTTCACACCCCTTCGAAAGAGCCTCAAATGGTGAGGGCTTTCTAGCAGAAAAACTGCAACCTCTTGAAGCTTTCCTCGATTGAGACACGCAAACACAAAGAAAGGCACAGACACAAAGACACACATACACAATACAGAAGCACACACAGCATTTGTTGAGCCAAATGTTTGCTTTTGGCCTTTCTGGCACAAAAACATGGCTGTGCCTTTTTTTCTTCTGGATTTGGACCCCCGAAATGGTGGATTTCCTCATGGTTTCCCTCTAAGGCCGCCAAGAAAGGGCTACCAACCCCAAGAAAGAGAGACGCCCAAACTGACGAGAGGAGTCGTCCAGAGTCATCCCCCCCCTTCGCCGCAAGCAGAGCGAAGGACATGTCTTGGCGCTTCCTGGTCCGGAACTCAGCTCGGGCACAAAGGACACGGGACGGCTATCCCTCTGGGGACATGATATATGGGGAAGCCCACAAAATTGTCCCTTAGCTTTCCTTTAAAGCAACCTAGCAAAGGTAGCACAAAAAAAGTGTGTGTGTGTGTGTGTTTCCCTTTTTGGGGTTGGGCTCATTTCTTACTTGCAGGGGGCATTTTCAATTCTCACTTTCGGGCTTCCTGGCATCACAAAAATGGGACACATGTCCGATCGTTCCCACAGCCCTGTGGCCATGTGCCTCCAGATCTCAGTGGCTAGAGGTGGTTGCTTTGGAAAAAGAAGACAACCTCGAAGGGCAGACATGCTATCATCGCGTGGCGCCATCGTCGTCGATTGCTGTTCTTTCGATTTGAATCCATTTCGTTCCGTTTGACTTCAAAAGCCAGGACTGAAATCTGGAGTACAGTCTAGTATATGCGGAAGCAACCGCGAAGAACAACCTGTTTTGCACTGCTTACATAAAACATAGAACAGGTTAGTTGACTGACATAAAACAGAGTCGCTTGTAAAAAGTTGGAATGCCTTGGCGCTGATGAATTAGACCTAAATCCGGGAGGGGGGGGTCTTGGCAAGGAAGGAACCCTCACCACAAAGGGACCCGCTGATTGAGAGCTTGGCAGTGTATTGATCAGGGATCAACATTTCTGGAACCTTTGGCCTGGTGTTGGTGAACCTTTGAGTGGATCATTTGGCTTGAGTAAGATGCAAGAGCAAGAACTCACCAGTCACCGCGAACTCGCTGAGTCTTCGGCTGTGTGGGCAGAAGAGGCGGGGTGGTTACCCAAGAAATCAGAGGGCATTGAACGCCGTGGAAAACCATCTTTGTGAGGCGTGCAAGAAAGCAGATATCAAGCCTCCTGCAGCTGAAAGCTTGAAAGCTACGCCAAGGAGGAGACGGATCCCGTGGAACACGTTCAGAAGCTCGCGTGCCTTTGCTGCCAGTATTCAAGTGCAGACATGCTGGGGCCTGTTGGCGGGTGCTTGTCTAGATCAGTTGATAGGAGGCTTTCATAGGTTTTCATCCATCCAAACTGTTGCAGGACTTTGTCCATCCACAGTAGGTGTCTCTTTTTCAGCAGGGACACGTGTGCCTGGGGCTCCGACCCCACTACCTCCTAGGCTGTAGGCTGTACACTAGCTGCTACTGGCTATGTAAAGTTCTACTTGGATGGATATCCTCAGACTCAGTCCAGGACATTCCTTGAGCTCTTCTCTTCTTTGGACGGCACACCTGTATCGTCCTTGAGCATATTCTTCTGCGGAATGGACGTCCTTGACATGAGTGAATATGTACTGCCATCTACTGTAGTAAAGTGGATGTTTTGGGCACACACACACACACCAAAATATCAATAAGACATGGTGACATAGGAGGACACAATGACTGCTGCAAGATCCACTTCGCACCAGATTTCAACTCCGATTTCATGCATCCCTCTTCCTCTCACTCCTGCATCACGCTTCAAAAGTGGCGGAAATCCAGAGACTTGGTGTTTCCCAGCCATTTCCTTACGTAGGTACAAACCAGACTTTTAGCAGGGGATCTGTGAACAGCCCAGGAGATTTCTGCATGTCATTTTGCGGAGTGCCGTAGAGATTGATTTGGGTCAGGCTTGATGTAAACATTCGCGTGGTAAACGATGTCGAAAGGTTCCCTGACCGAACTTTAGAGACCCCCAAGGCTTTTGGCTGCTGTGAAAGAACAAAGAGTAATCTTCCGGTATTATGACTCAATGTAGCTCCAAAAAAACCCGCAGCCTCATTCTTTATTTTGAATGTCTCTTACACTTTGTTGTGCTTGGCCAAGAAAGCTTTCAAGACCTCTTTCTGGATGGCCCTTGACCATCACGGAGCGTGTCAAAAGTTGGGCGGGGGCCCTTTTGTATCCCCCTAAAAAGGCGGCACAAGTGTCAGACAAGGGGCCATATGTGCAACAAACCCCCACTTAAATGGTTTCGGAGTTAGCTAAATGGTTGGGAACCCCAGTTACAAGGCTTTGACTGGGGGTTGACTTGGGGCCTCTTCACTGTTGGCATGGTTTTAGGTTTGTTTCTTTTTTTGGTTCTGTTCATTTTTAGTGCGGGGCTGCAAACAGCAAAGTTTGTTGCTGACTCTTTTAGTCGGTACTGTGGGTGGACGAAACCCTGCACGACGTGGGATAGATGAAACCCTGCAAGTAAGGGGATAAGCCACCTACCCAACTGGTGCGAAGCGGATTTTGTCTATCCACATTCTGCCAAGGGAAACCCAAAAGGAAACAAACGATTTCGGAGACCTTCATTTTGCCTGAAGATCCAGGGAATGAGGGAATGACCCCTCAACCTTTCCTCATGGTATCCTTTCAGGGGATTGCCATGTTCCCCACACCCAAAAACGCTTCCCTGAAAGGCCTATGAACCTTTTGGTGGCTTCCTGGGTCCTGTGGATGGACAGAGTCCATTTCGCACCACGAAATGAAACCTTGAGTTGATGATTCCCCTGTAAATACCCGCAAAACAGTGATTGGGTTTGGTGCAGGATTCAACACTTGGAAACCATGATTGAAACCAAGAAGTTTGCTGATATTTTACCGAGGAATCATATCACGGGGTGTCTCTCATCGGCGGAACACCTCAAAATGAATAGTTTCATTTTGGCTTCCAAAATCATTCAATGAGAGTCCACTGGCTTGAGGAACCCCGTGCGATGTTGTCCATCTTTCAGGAACCCTGTTTGGGGAACCCTGTTCCATCCGAACCATCTACGGTAGGAGACCCATTTTGTTTACCAAGTGCAATCTTTTGAGACCCCCGCTGAGTTCAAAGATCTGAATGTCCCTTTTTACAAAGTCCCGAGGGGTGCGATTTCGTCCATCTACAGGGGAAAATCACCCAAAGAGAGTCCACTGCTTCTCTGTTTGAGGGTTTCATCTGCAGCAGGTCCGCTGCTTCGTTCCATCCGAATGGCTTCGATCCCCGCGCTCTCCGAGCCTTGGATCCCCGAGGTGCCAGATGCTGCCAGACTTGGGCCGCGCGCCGGAGCACATCTTGCCTCCCGGCTGGCGCTCGCTTCGAGCGAAAACGCCGGGGGAAGGCTTCCAGAGAATTCCTTTGGGGTGCCCTCCAAAGTGATGTTGTATTTGGGTGTCAAAGGGAAACCACAAAAAGGAAAGCCACCAGTTTGGGAATCTCCCTTATTTTGAGAAATCCTTCATATTTTAGGGTGGCCCTTCTATGAAGAATCTGAAGGTATTATTATTGTTAGTATTATTGATATTATTGTTCTTATCATTATTAGTGTTGCACCCCTGTTTTGGGTCTCACTTCCTGAGTTTCTAGACTAGTATGCTTGATTCTTGAGGTCCGGTGGGTGCAGTGTTGGCGTGTTGCAAGTTTCGACTTTTTGTTTGGCCCATCCACTCTGGAAGTGAGGATTGCCTGGCGATTTGGGGCCCGTTTTCCTCTTTTCCGGATTTCTAGCTTGAAAGGGAGTCCTTTCCGGGTAGACTTGGCTGGAATCCATGCGCCATCTTGCAAAGATTGCGAGCAAATTCCCCATGGTTCCTTTCCAGCGGGTCCATCTCCTGTTTCAAGGTGGATGTTTATTCAATTGTAGTGGTCTCGTAGGTTGTGTCAAAAGCCGCGGGGTTGGGGAGGTGTTGATGTTGCGTCAATTCGCAAAATTCGCCCTGCCTTTGTCTTGTAGAGACTCAAAAGGCTGATTGTATAGGTCTATACATGAATTTGGACCCTTCGGCTTCGGGGGCAGATTTCCCACAATTAAGCCATAAGCTAGGGCTTCATACCAGGGGTTCATACCAGGGACGTATACTTGCTGGTGCTCTGGAGGGACATAACCATCCCTTGTTCCTTTAAGCGAAGCACTGGGTTCATTCCGTGAATCCCTGAGCACAAGCAAGTATACAGTCAGCCTTGAGACGCTGAACGAGGAAGGGCGACTGGATGCTTTCGCGCTGGGATCCGGAGGCCATTTCACAGCCGCTCGGCTTCAGCTTTCGCCTGGGCCAGGTCATTGGGAGAGGAAATTTGGGCACCCAGAAAGGTTCTCTTGTTTTTTGTTTGTCGGTTTTGCTTGGTGTGTGTGTGTGTGTGTCCATTCATTCATCTTTTAGTTTGTCGTTTTGTTTGTTATGTTATTTATTTAAGCGGGTGATTCTCTACGACCACTCCCAAAGGTTCTCAGAACCCTTCGATCAGAACTCCTGTGAGATGTCCAGAACCTTGGGGTGAGGACCGGGGCGTCCCATTTCGGAGGAGATCCCCCAGAGGTTTTAACTCTGTGTGCCCCTAGGTTGGTTGACCTGGTTCTCAGGAACCAAGGGAACCAACGGCTTTTGGGAATGACCCCCCCAAACATCCAGCAACAAGAGCCCCATTTTCCGCCGCACCAAGCCCTGGCCCTTGCTTGACTGCTACTGGGTTGGATCTTTAGACTTTAACTTTTTGGTTGACATCAAGTTGGCTTTTCCACTAAACCCCCAAAAAGTTAAACTTTTTGCAGGGGGTCGTTGCAGCAACCAAGCTTGTTGCAGGTTCCTGGGCCGCTTGGCGCCGGAGAAATGCTTGCTGGCGCTGGTCTCCAGCAGCTTCGGCCAGGCTCAGTCCTCCAAGGCGCGCGGCTCAACGAGCGACGTCTCCACGACTTCCAGTCGCTTCCGTTGCTCAGAGAGGGGTGGATTCCAACCCATTTGTTGGAACACCCATCGTTCTTTTCTCAAAGAACGACACCTTTTTGCCTGGGTTTCGGTGGTTTTTGTTGTTTTCAGAGGGGGGTACAACTAGAATCATCTATCGAAAACAAAGCAAAAAGAGAAAAGTTCCAAGTTCTGAGTAGTTGGCGAATACTGGGTAGTTTGTACAATGGTCAAAATGGGAGGAACCCCCATTCAATGGGCGGCTTTCTTTTGATTTCCCTTGAACAAACACTCCCCAAAAGGGATACCGAGCCTCCACATGGAACCCAAGGTGATATTGGGGGGTCCTCAGAAAGGATAAATGATGCGGGATATCCAAACAAGCGATACCCCAACACCTGGGAGAAAAACCTAAAACACGGTACGTGACGAATACAGCGCAGACAAGTAATCTTGACGCTGTCTCACATGAAGAATTGAATTCTTGGATTTCATGTTAAACCAGGAGTATCCTGGACGTGGAATTTTTGGGTGTTTCTTTTCTACACAAATAGACTCGTTCGGGAGGTGTCGTCGGGGTGATTGCCTTTGCAGCGACATTGAGTGGGTGGATGTTGAGTGCGGCCAGGAAATAAACAACTTTTTAGGGACTCGGAGAGACCTTTGATTTCTCATGTGGTTGTGTGTGCTTTTTGAGGGTACCCCTTTTTCTGTGGTTTTTCAACCGAAGCCAAAGGTGGGACGCTGAGTCTAGTGCTTTTGGTGGGGAAAACGGGGGGCTAGGGGAGAACTGATCAACTCAGAGCTCGGGAACCTCCGGAGCTTGGCGCAGCGCAACAAAACATGAGCCACGTGCTTAAAACTCGGGTGAAGGTCAGCAACGGATACTCCCAACCGCCATAAATAGTTGCGGAAAGCAGCCGGTTTCTTAATTCTTGAAGCATGGTTGTGGGGATCGACCATTTTGTGTCCCACGTTTTGGAATGTAAATTCCAGTGCTTGAATGCATGAGTTGAATCAATTTATGACCGCTCTTCATGTTGACGGCTGGGATGTGTCCTTCTTTTGGATGCTCTGCCTCCGTAACACGAGCTTGCGACAGTGAAGGTCGTTTACTTGTGGAGCTCTTCTTTCCGGTGTAGAACTATTGTCAAACTTACAGATGGTTGGTTGTTTGCATTCTTCAGTGTGGCACCTTTCGAGCGGACAAGTCGACCGTTTGTGCATGTTTGCCCGTGGAGGGCAGATGCTTGTTGACAGCGCGCATCTTTCAGCAGAAAATAATTTAAATAGCCACACTTGTTCAGACTGATTCCGTGGAGAGGGATTACTTGATCATTGGGGTGAGTTCTTCAGCGGAGTAGATGTCTTGATTAGAATGAGTGCGTTAGTGGTGGATCAGTTACTTGATCACGAGTGTTGTTCATTGCACGAGCAATTTCCTGATTCATCACATGAATCAGGCAGAGGAGCTTACTTGCAGCAATTCCTGTGCACATGATTTCTTCCAGCTAAGCCCGCGCCAACACATGTTCGAATCAGTCACGCCAATCCAGCCCGACCCGACGTTAGTGCCATATCATCCATTTCACTCGGCAATCCATGCCGCGACAATTCTCAACCAAGGCGCAACTCACTGACAATGCACATCCCCCCAGGTCTGGCAAGGATGGTTGTGACTTCTGGGTACCTTGGAACCTGTCCGGCATCGTTTGCTACAAGGCTGTTTTTTTTCTCCAGCGGTATCACAGTGGATTCCACATTGGTGGTATTCCCAAGTTGCTTTGATGTTCTTTCGTGTGGCTTGAAAGGGACACTACGAGCAAACCAACTCTTCATGTGTGGATTTTGAAAGGAACACGAGCAAAGCAACTCTTGAAGTGGGAGAAGACACACACACACACACATGTCTGCACCGGTTTTGCCTGGAGCCCATTGGGAAACCTCCGGATTTCCTGCCAGTTTTGTGCCATGCCCCTTTGTCCGCGTGGGATGCGAAGCGTACCCCCTCTCCTTCCCCCCTCCCCGTCAGGCGGAAGGAGAAGAGGGCGAGGAGAGCGAAAATCGGGCGGCAGTGGGCGAGGAAGTCTAAGGAGAGACACTTTGGGTCCTACCCAGCAAAGCTAGAAACAGTCTAAGAGTCCCTTCTGAGACAACCTCCCCTCTGAGTGGGCCTTGGAGAAAATGCTTAATTATGTACGCATCCTTAGCAAGTCTGGAAAGGGGAGCAATTCTGAAGGCCTTTCTGGGGAACCTTTCGGGAGCGTTTGAACAGGGGACACGCGAACATTTGTTCGGGGAGCACCGGTTGCCGTGAAGCGGATTTGGGGGGTTACAACAAGGGGGTAGGAGGGTAGCGATCCTCTCAGCGATGCCTTTGTCGGATGCCCCAAATATTGTCTGTAGGATAAGTTGGGAAACCCTACAATGTATAGTGAGCAACATTCAGCTAGCACATGCACCCCCCCCTTTTTGTGGCTCGCTCATTCCCGGGCTGAAATCAAACCAAGAACTCATGCTAGCTGTGCATGTTGGTTTGGTTTGCTAACAGATGATTGCTCATGTTACCGATATTTTCCAGGGTTTGGTGGTTTCATGAGCCTCACTCGCTTCGTGTTCAGTTGGCCACCTCAAAACGGTGCGCTACCGCCGGATTCTTTTTTGCGCAGGAGGAGGAGCTTCGCGAGACAGACCCAGAGCTGGACACGGTGAAGGACCCCTGCTTCGACTTGGAGGCAAGATTCTTGCTGAGACCCTCCCTCCAACGGAGGGAGGGTTCTAGTCGTCTTTCCTTGTGGAGCCGCTTGTCTCCATGTGTATAGGAGCCTAAATGAAAAGAATTGGGGTTTGGTGAATTTGAAACCAGATTTTAGTCATAATTCTGGGGGTAAACATTTGTGATGATGTTTGCCCTGTATACTACCTTTTCGATGTGCTCAAGGAAACACGAGGAAGCCAAACAGCAGGCCAAGCTCAGATTTTTGAGGCACGCTCTGTAGGGTGGTCCTTTAGGAGAAAGACTCGGACTTTCTTCAGTCAAAATAGGCGTAAGGACAGTACGGGACGATGGGACAATCCCGGCCATAAATGGGGTTTTCTTGGTCACACAAATGAGTTTGCTTTTTTAGTGCTTTAATGAGGAAACCTTCAAATGCGTGGCTGGTTGTTTGGCTTTTTGTCTAGCAATCCCAGCAGAGGTGCCTGCAACAAAGCAGAAATCCTTTTGTGGAAGGATAAATCAAGTTGTATGGGCATTTTGCGGATTCCAGCTGGCGGTAAGTTGTTTGAGCCCTCTACGAGCAACAGTCCGCAATTTCCGTGATTTACTGCACTCGTATCAATGGGTGGTAAAAGAAAACGATGGATTGGGATTCTTTGGGATGGTTAGGTTATTAGGGTTTAGCGTCTCCACATTCCTAGGTCCCCCAGTAGTGCCCTTCTCACCCCTTTTTCGGGGGGAGGGTTCCCCTACTAAAATAGACTACAGAAAAACATCGGGTACCCTTATTGTATAACCTCTCTACTGGAGGACCTAGTGGAGTTTGGGAGAATCACCTTGGGGACGTTTTTGGTTGGATGCCACCTCCCCTTGATTGTGAGCTGCTTGTTGGATGTGCTTGCCCAATTTTGGGGAGGAGCCGTGACTGCAAGAAAGCACATGCTTCGGCAAGCAGCTGGGACCGCTGCACTCCACATGGGCAGCCTGTGCCTCGCTCCAGGCGGCCGGGCCCCCGCAGCGCGCGGCCTACTTCGGCACGGAGTACTGGAGGGCGGAGAAGGAGGAGGTGCGCAGCAGAACCATTCCATTGCACACGCAGATCTGCATGGGCCAGTGGTTTCCATAGTCGTTAGCAATTCCCCCTGCAAATTAACATGGATTGCATGGGCCAGTAGTTTCATAGTGTTTTTTCCCTACAAATTAACATGGAGCTCCAAATTCAAGTGTCCGAATACGACGCAGGGTCCCACAGAAATGGTCCGTACAACTTTCCGCGTTGAGCCGCAACGGAAACTTGGGTAGATAACGGTGAGTGCTTTCTAACCGAGCTCATTCAGGTTGCTTGTGTCTTTAGAACACCCCTCCATCAATCAACAGGGGTTTGTTCATCCTGGGTTCACATTGACAGTCCCCTTGCGGTAGGCGCTTGCGATTAAAGCAACCTATTGTTGCTCAAAGTTGCGGAGGTGCAGGAAGCCAACCGTTTTAGGGGACCGCCATTGTGAGAAACCTCCAATGCTGTTAATGGACGAAATCCTGCACCACCTCAGACCCTGAAACGATGAATCCGCTGCAAGAACCAACAAACAATGGTTTCCCATGGTTTTTAAAGTGGTGCCAAATAGATTTGGGTGTGGGTCAAAATTAAACCATCAGGGGCCCGCAGGCTTTATTTGTTTCCATTTACCAGTTGTTTTTCTTTTTTTCTTTTTTCTCCTCTGGGGTTACCCTATTTTTGACCCACACCCATTTTGCAACCATCCACAGAATGGGTGGTCCTAACGCTTGCCTGCAGGTGCTGACGCTGCTGGAGCGTTGGCAGGGGACTTGCAGTGGCCTAGCTGCGGCCCGGCGTCAGGTCGGCGGGTGTAACGAGGGATGGGCGAAATGTGTTGAAAGAATCGGACCCCCTTCAAAATGGAATTGGGGGCCAGGGGAGACCCCTGAAATTCCATTTAGGGTTCCATTTTCCCCTTTGTGGGGAAGATTGAATAAATAGAATTGTGGGACCCCCCACCCCCCCTCCCCCTTAAGGTAGGGGGATGTTGAAAGAATCCGACCCCAAAGGGAAGCCTAAACTTCTCGGTGCGATAGGTGGGGAATGACTCTGGGTGTTGGGAATGAACCGGAAGGGGATTGCCTTACAGGAAACCATATGGCTCATTCGCTGTTGAGAACCAGCCAGCAAAGGAAGTTGATTAAACAAGGTTTCAGCGTGTTTAGACAACGAGGCGCGCCAACCCTTTGTTGTAAGCCAACCACATGGCACTGGCGCTAACCCCTTTGGAGGGATTCCTTAGTTCAAAGCTGAAGGATTCTTCATGGGCGGAATCAAACAGCCCCGAGTTGTCTCGGCTGCAGTGGCTGGACTCTGGCTATAGGATTTTCGGCAGTGGAAGACATACAGAGAGGCTTGGAGTCTTCTCGATCCTGGTCGAGTACGAGGTGGCCGTGTGTGTGTGTGTGTGTGTGTGTGTGCGCCCAAAAAACGATCTGAATCCCCACTAGAATGAGTTGCTCCCCCGTACTAAGCTAGGGATTGGTGAATCACCTGCGCTCCCATTGCTGTTTGCCTCAGATGCGTTTCGGAGGTTGGAATCTGTCACTACACTTGCGAATATCACAGTCTTTCTGCAGCTGATTCGGTAGGTTGCTGCTTGAAAATGTGCAAGCCAATGGTCCTCGCTGAGTCTGACTTGTTTCCCAAGATTCGCCTAGAACCCCAAACACATTATTGATACTGTGGATATACCAAAAACCTGCACCGGTTGGATGGACGGATTCGGAGTAAACCAGCTATAAAACCGCCAACCAACTAGACCACAGTGGAGGAAAGTCGTTTGGGGAAATACCTTCTTTTGTGGTTCCTTCCATGCAACAAATGCGGGGGGGGGGTCTCGGTTTGAGGTGCAGGTGTTTTATGGACCCCTTTCCTGCGATCTCTTTTGACATTGCTTCACATGTTGCAATCACTGGACCAGGCTCAAATCTCTTGTGCAGTCGAAAAAAAAACTGGTTTGTTTGACGACTTTTAAACACATGACCAGCTCGGCCTCCAATGCTCTGTACCAAAAGGCGGCCAGGCCAGGTCTTTGGTGTGACTCTTGGTTCGCCTGCGGCCGCTTTTTGGGATCAGAGCGAGCACCTCACTTCCCAGTTTCTGGGCTTCTGGTATTCGGCGGGAAGCGAAGAACTGAAAAGACTTGTTTCGGTTGATCAATGCGACAATCATGCAAGGGTTGTCTCCAACGGAACTAGTTTTCATTGATCAAGCGGGACAAGAAACGGTTTTTAATGAATGCCTTTGGCTGATCATCCATGAAAAACACATGGGCTGTCCATCCAACTAGAGTGGTTTTGTTCGATCAACTGAGCCCCAGGTGCGATCTATCCAACCAGAATGTGACCCTTTGGCTAAGAGTGAGTTCCCATGCTCAGGCAGATGCGGCGGCATATCTGCGGCTTCCTGCTGCTTTGCTAAAAGCACGTGTGCAAGTCCATTGAGAACCACAGACAGCTGGGTTTGCCATCTATGTTCCAACCTGCACATGGTTTCATTCAGGCCTATTGGTGCAACTCGTGGATTTGGTCCATTTGCATGGTCTTGACCCTTTCGGGAGACTCCAAGGGGCCATGGGGGTGTGGCTCCAAGGGGACTACCTGCCCTCCAAACAACTAAGAGGTAAGGTGAGTTGCGTTTCTTGGGAGTGCTTGTTTCGCGTCTGGAAACTCTTGTGGTTGTTTCAAGGGGTAATTCAGCGGGAGAAAGGGCTCGATGTCGGACCGGAGCTCCGCGAGGACCGGAACCCCTTCTTCGCGGAGAACTTTGGGCTGAAAGATCCTTCTGGGGCCTCGAAGCCGCCGTCCCTCGAGGAGTGGCTGCCTCAAGGTGCCGCTTGGGGTCGATCTGAAGTTGTGATGTTGGCGAATGTGTTTTTGGGGGGGGGTTCCGTTTTTCAGGGTACCCTCTTCTTTGGTGGTTTTACTCCGGAAAGCCAAAAAGAGAACAGCCATTTAAGGGAGACCCATTTATGTGTCTGTATGCTCCAGCTTGTTTGATTTCTCCTGTTGCGTACCGTACCTGTATAAAATGATAATAATAATACTAATAATAACAATCATGACAATAAACATGCATTTGTGGAGGCAAGTGATGAACCCCAGACCTCCCGACCTCGCCAGGTTCGTCGGCTCCCCCCGGCTTCCCCGCGCCGGTGCCGCGGCCTGCGGCCTTGGCGGCCGCCGTGCCAGCATGGCACCTGCAGGAGACGGCGCCTTGCCGCCATGCGGCGGGTTCTGTGGGTGGTTGCGAAATCCATCAACCGCACCACCTGAAACACCCTGGTTTCTGATGATTCCCTTGCAAATACCAACAAAAAATGGTTTCCCAAATCCATTTCGCACCACCTGAGACTCCCTGGAATGATGCGATTCCCTTGTAAATAACAACAAACAGTGGTTTCAACCATGGTTTCGTAGGTGGTGCCAAATGGATCTCGCAACCATCCACTGTATGCAAAGGGGCTGAGGGAGAGGGGTGCCATGCAAAGGGGGGAAGCTCTTGGGGTCATTTGGGCATGGGTCAAAAGTAAACCACCTTGGGGGACCGCAGGTTTTAGTCCTTGGTTCGATTGAACAGTGTTCCATTTTGGGGTTCCCCTATTGTTGACCCACAGCCATTGCGGGGTACTGCTGGAAGTGGTCAGGTTTGGAGACCTTCAGACTCGGGTGGGAAGATCCTTTGAAGCCAAAGAAGCAGGGCTTGTTGCGGCCACTCCTCCAGTTGTTGGTTTTTTTGGTGACCCAAAAGGACAGCAAGCAGGAGGACTTCAAGCCGCTCTGTGTGGTTTCTGCGACGACCAACATTTTTGAAGTCAGAGTTCGGCGACTGTCACCAAGACTTGAGTTGGAGCATTGTAAATCGGCCTGAAAAGTTGTGTGCCCCCTGATTGGTTGAGTTACAACCGCTCTTTTCGGTTAAGGAAAGTCAGACCGAACGCCTTTCGATTCCTTCTGTGCATTTGGAGGTTCAACCCATGTATGGGCACACTACCCCACTGTTTGAAGGTCACAGCTAGTTTCCATTGTCTGGTGTCTCCCAACATATTTGTGGTTTGAGGGTAGACTAATTGTGGAACCAACGACAGCTACATAGCTTCATAGCTTGATTTCCCAACCCTCTCCCCCCACCTCAGTTGGGCAAATTCTAGCGTCGTAGCTGCCTTCCTCGCCGGGCTTCCTCCAGTTTCCTTTTTGGAGCCTCCAAAAGTGGCAATCGTTGCAAGGAACCCGCCAGCTATTGGTTTGGATCTTTAGACATTAACTTTTTGGTTGAAACACTGAGTTTTCCATTGACCCCACAACAAGTTATAAACATTTTGGAGACGGGTCCTGCCAGCAACCAAGTAGATTCTTCCATTTGCTTAAGCATATTCGTTGTATTTCCCCTGTTGGTCTTAAAATGAATATGTCACTACTGGGCATATGTGTTTGTTTTTCCCAGGGGACTCAAGCAAATGACTCAAGCAAATGGAGAAATTGATCAACTCCTGACTTGAAATTCAGGCAGCCCCTGGCCCGAGGTGCTGCGACTGCCCCGCAGCGAGGTCTGGGTGAAGCTGTCGGCATCTTCAACTCAAAGCTGCGAGGCATCTGCGCTGATGGCGTGGCTACTTGGACTGGAAACGGCCAAGGGCTGGGGCCCTTAACGTGCCCGGATGGGTGAAATAGGGGACGTTTTTAGGGTCGGACCCCCCAAAACGGTGGGGTTTGATTTCTCTTGGTTTCCGTTTCAAGCCACCAAAAAGGAATACCATCAAGCGATACACACCCAAATAGAGATGAAATAGGGTCGTTTGTCAGTGTTGTTGTTCCTTTTGCTTTCCCTTAAAGCCACCAAAAAGGGGTGCCGTCAAACAGAAGGGGCCCCCACAACTCCCTACAGTTGCTAGGTTATCCTCCCACCAACTGACATGGAACAAAGCAGAGGGCCACTTTTAGAGGAACAAGTTCCAGCTTAGCAGGAGGGAGGGACCTGTGGTTCTACTTCTGGTTCGCGGGTTGGTTGGAGGGGCAGCGCTCAAAGCCCCGGTTGCCCAAGTTAGTAGCCAGTTCTACCATTGTGTTTGTTTCCTCTTTTTTTTTGTTGCGGGGTGGAGTGACGATATAGTATATCTACCTTAGTAGCACCAACAGTCACTGGGATTTGAGCACAGCTCACCTGGGGCTGAGAGGCCCAGCAGGCCAACAAGTTTTCTAGTCCCACTGTTTTCCCTGTTTTATGGAGAAGCCAAACGGAAACTAATTCACCTCTCCCATGACTGCCAATGGCCCCTCAATGGGGCTTCCCAAGCCCAATAGGAGGAATCGCGCCCATCAACGCAGGGTCCATTTAATCTCCCTTTGGGAGATGCACTGTTGGGCCCTTGACAACGGATAACTCACTTCCCGAGTTCCGGCACTTTACCCTTTTTGGGTTTGGACCATTTTAGTGGCAGCAAAAACGTTCTCATGGTTGTTTGCTGCCAATCCACACAAGAAGCGAGTTAAAGCGCCTGAATGGATTTTGGATGATCAACCCAATTATGTGAGTTATAGCCATCCCAGTGCACACCAGTTCCCCTTCCAGTAGGGAATCAGGAAAAATCATGTTGGTTCCCTTACCTACTATACAGGCAGAGATCCTCTGGGCATGCTTACAAGTGCGCCAACCCAACCAGTCATAGGCGTTCTTTTCAGCTTAGTTTGGTTAAACAGTAGATGGCATTGGTTGAGATGTGCTTTTTTTGGTGCCCTATTTATCAGGGAAACCATCTATTTTTCCAAACTCTCCCGCAGGCCACGACGACAGATCCAAACCGAGGCTCGCGCGCGTCATCACGGACTCCTTGAACGAGACAGTGTACCTAGCCGAGCAGGCGAGCTGTGTTGTACCACTTGGGGTCGTTTGAAAATTGTTTTTGGATTGTCTTCCTGATTTTGGAGACACATGTTTATGGCTATGAGTTTGAACGGGCAGAATAATATCTGACCTGGTTGGTTGGTACATCCAGATATTGGAACTGTTTCACCAAAGGGGCCCATAAATATCATACCCAGGTGACTGCACTTTCTGAGGCACGCTTCGGCTTGTTGGGTTCAGAGCGCCCCACAAAGAAGGACTGTTTTGAACAAAGGTTTCCCTTGGCCAAGACGCTTCGCTGCTTTCTTCGACTTATCCGGAGGTACCAGTGATGCAGATCCCTTGCAACTTTCTCATACAGGGCTGTGGGAAACGACCACTTCTGTGATACAACAGAAAGGGCTTCCCAAAGACTAACCCCCCGTATAAAGGGGGATATTATTGTAATCACAGAAGTGGGGATAAGCCATGATAAACCCCTTGATCCCACAACCCTGTTCTGATATATATATATATTAATATATATATATATATTATAATTTAGTTGGGCGGGTGAATTGTATTAGTGCGGATGTTGGCGAGTCACCCCAAAAGGACATCACACATATTTAGGCTGGTACAGTTACACGGATGACAGTTTCGCCCGAAGGCAATTTCACCAAAGTAACCATGTTGTTGTTTTGGGGCCATAATTACAGTTTGCTGTTCAGCAAGGATTGAGGGAGCCCCAAATTGAAGCTTATTTAGTGTCCAAGGGAATCTTCAGATTCCCCCAAGCTCGTTGAGCTGGTTTTCTAGGAACAGCAAGCTGAACACCATGAGACTTTAGCTCAGTCTGTTTGAACATAATATTTTGATAATTTTCTCATGAACGCCTTGAACTGTCGACAAGGACACCTACAGTGGTTGGACGAAATCCTGCACCACTTGGCAGGTGGTTGATTCCAGTATTCATAGGGCTTTATCCAATCCAATTTCAACTGGTGCCGGTCACGTACCTCAGTTTGCTGAAAAACGGACGACAACTTTCTCAACTGGAGGTTCGTCGAAGCTGCCCTCTTGGGGCTCCGTTTTTCAGTGGACCACACGGGGACCACACGTTGCCCACAACGGGAAACACGGGGGGCGGGTGGGAAGACGGGGTTCGCAGGCCTCCCTGGAGCTGCGGGTCCAGGAGGAGTTCTATGGCCTGGACCTGCGGATCGGAGGCGCGCGGGGTCAAGCGGGGTCGGCGAAGCTTTGTGGGGCTCAGTACCTTGAGGTGTGGTGGAATTGGTAGAGAGGGTCTTGTGTGCTAGTGTGAGGCTCTGGGTCTTTGTGTGGTAGAAGTGGCGGGGATGGGAATTTCGACAGAAGGGAAATGTGGACAACCATGATGCATTCCCAAAACAAGGTCTCCGTCAGTCCCTACTGAGCCGCAAGCTTTAGTGTGTGTGTGTGTGTGAGAAGAATGGAAACCAACGGGAACACCCTTAAAAAAAGATAGACCCATATGGTTCCCACGTTCAGTGTTAGGTTAAAGGGAAGCAACCGATTCCAATTTCGGACTTGGATAGCCCCGAGAAACAGTCAAAGTACTGACCCCACATTTCCAGAAGACTACCCAGTTGCCCAAAGCGAATCGACTGGTTGACCCTTTGGTTTCCCCTTCTTGGTCCACTTTCTGGGAATTTTGGGCCAAGTGAGGATATGAAAGGAAGTTGGTTTGAAAGGGAGTTTGCTCAGTTGGGTGTAAAGGAATTCTATCACAAAACTGCCTGCATTGCCCTCACTTGCTGAGGTTCTGGACTTTAGTTGCCGTTTGAAGAAACCAGTTTAGTGGCAAAGACACAGTTTGGACGTTTGTTCGGCCCACTCTGGTTGGGGGTTCCGAGACATGGGCTGCTAGCCCAAGGCATTGCCTAATTACCTTTTGCCGTTGGTTCCTTTTGGGTTTCCTCCATTTTCCTTTGTAAGCAAAACAACATATAATAAACCTCCTGCAAAATCTATATAATATATAGATTTTGCAGGAGGTTTATTTCAGGTTGATGAACTATTGGTATGGAATTCAATTGGGTGATAGTATGTAACCTGGGAAAGCCATCAAACAGGCAGAGGTAGACTTGTAGCAGGAAGACACTCGCGCCATAGAATAAATTCAAGATGTCGGTGAGAGAGATGTTTGCAGTTTAGGGATAAGTGTGTTTGTGTTTGTGCGTCAAATGCAATGCGGTCATATGCATATACTTGCGTGTAACTTTTCGCGCAGAAGTACTGTAGATAAATACACACATAAGTCAATAGAATGTACATATATATATATGTACAGTTGTCGAGTGGAGCCCTTTCTCCCTTTGCCTTGTGGTGTCACCACTAAACCGGTCCTCCAATCAAACAAAAACGATTTTCGTTTTCGACTTTTCGAGCCACTCGTTGCAACTGGCCATGTACATATATGTATATAGAAATGCTTATGTACATGTAAGCGTGTGTGTGTGTGTGATGTCTACATATTGCCTTTCGTTCCCGTGAGACACAACCAACACCTAGGAATAGACATACTTTGTGGTAGACTCCGTTTACACCAGGTGTTGATTCTGTTTTGAATAGACTACCAGATCCCCCCCCCCCCCCCCCCGTTTCCTCGGGCGCCCTGTGCCACCCCCCAAAGGCCCCACGATGTCCATGACCTATAAATGGAGAGAGAAACACATTTCTGCCTCCAAATGATTGATTTCCAAATGACAGATTTCCTTGGGGCGGCTTCTTTTGCAGCCACCAAACCACCACTACACTTTGTTATGTTCAACAAAAACCAGCGGTTTCCCTAGACCTTTGGTGGCTTTGAGTGGGGAAGTTATCTCTTACCTCCACTAGGTCTCCCAGCGGTGCCCTTTCTCACCCCTTTTTTGGGGGAGGGTTCCCCTACTAAAATAGACAAAAAAGAAAAAAAACATCGGGTACCCTGGCGCTAACCTCTCTACTCTTGGTGGCTCCCAGCCATCCCCTTAGCTTTTTAGCCTTTTTAGAGTTTAGTGGTAGTTTCCATTTAACCCACGAAAGGTTAAACTTTTAGCGGGGGATCTGAGGGCAGCCCAGTACTGGAGCACCTCGTCCAGGTCTCGTTTTTGTTTTGCCGCAGGCTTCCACGACAAGCTGCCGCAGCTCCTAGCCCACGGCCTGCAAGCAGTGCGAAGCTGTGCGGAGACCCTGCGAGGCGGATCGCGGATCCGGCCGAGAAGTCCTCGGGAGGGCCGTGGGTTTGGTTCAAACTCCGTGCCATTTTTGCTAGACTTCTGGGTGTCCTTGTTGGTCAGTTTGGTTGAGAAGCTAGAGGGCCCTGGTTTACCCGGCGGTTTCAGCATAAACCGGGGCCATCTATTTTGCAAACAAGGACATGTGTTGCTGCATGTCTGGAAGGTTCTTGTTGAATTTGCTTGTAGACCCAACGATAGTTTAATCCGTTTCTCACTCCGAGTTTCTCAACTTTATACTTGTGTGAAGACCGTGTTCATGACCAAGAGCAAGTTGACTTTGATTGGCTCAGCCCCTCAGGAAGAGTTTCGAGGACTTTCAACAAGTCATTTGTTTTTGGAGGGGGGAGTTCTAGAAGCGGACATACGCCTCCTTTGGGTTGGTGTTTGTTCTTGGGAATCGAGAGGGGGTTGTGTTCGTTCTAGGGAATCGAGAAGACGTCTGCTATTTGTCGTGTTTAAAGGTTCACATTGCGCAGTTCCCAAACCTACTGGGGGTGGACGACATCCAGTTCGCACCGCTTTGAAGCCATGGGAAAACATTGGTATTTACAGGGGAATCAAATCATTCCTCGGTTCTTTAGGCGGTACGAAATGGATTTCGTCCATCCACAGCAAGATGAACACCGACAATGGTAGAAGGTTGGTCAAGGGATGTCAAGGGTTTCAGGTCAAATGTCTACCTTGTGGCGATCGGGGCTTTAGAGCAACGCGTGGCCCTGGACTCCACCGTAAGGCCGCGAGCAACTTACTTACAAACAGAGGAATGAATCGGAATGAATCATACAGGCTGGGGAAGGGCAAGCAGCTGGGAAATTGGATCACCTACTGAGAAGACCTGGCCTTAAAGTCGTTTCATGTTGAGAGGCTCTGAAAAACAAACTCTCTGGGGTGGTGTTTATCTTTGAGCCAGCAGCTAGATGAGGTATCTTGGATGTGACTGGTAACATCCTCAACAGCTAACTGCTGGTCAAAAAAGGCCACCGGGACCCAGAAGTCGTTTTGAGGAGTCATTCCTCATTCCCTGTCGCACCCAACGGACCGGCCACTGTTGCAAGCCCCAGGCGGCGCAAAGGAATTTGAGCGCCGGGCTCTGGCACAGAAGGAGGAGCTGCTGCGGGGCTGGAGGAGCGAGGGGGATGGAAGAGGAAAGGAGGTTGGCTCTAGCGGTTGAAGCACTTGTTTGAAACTCTCAGTTGTTCAAAGCCGGCCTTTTCATCTGTTGTTTTTTTTCCGTTTTTGGTCCATTTGTAGTAGACGTCCCAAAAGGTTAGCTTTCTATTTTCATTTCGTTTGGGCAAGTGAGAGCAAGGAGGTGGCCCAACCCTGAATCTCCAGCGCTTCTGTTTGGGAAAGTGGAACAGTGGAATTAGGGGGGACTCCCCTTCCCACTTAAGGGGGATTTGAAAACTCTTTTCCACAGATTCCCTTTCTACCCGAGGATATGCTTTGTACTTGGGGGGGCAAGGTATCACAGTACAGCACAACATAGTTGGGATTGGTGGTTTGTCCCATTCTTTGTAGGGCTTCATCTGCTTTTCCACAGATATCTCACCTCCTGGACCGCTTTAAAAAGCGAGGCGACTTTGCTTCTGGGATGGTGTTCAAAGGGGCCATAGCAACACACAGTAATACCAGGGTATTTGAGTTTGGGTAGGCTTCCATGGGTTTTTACAGGCACGTGATATGCGGTTAGTTTTTTGTTCTCGTGGCGTTATTGGCAATGGGCCCCATGTTTGCTGCCCTCCTTTCTGACTCCTCTCAGCCCTTAGACCCTATAGACTTTTCTTAGCCATTCTAGACCACCAGACCTCCAATCCTACTGTGGATGGCCAAATTCCTGCACCACCTAAGCAACCTCGGAATGATGATTCCCCTGTAAATACCAACCAATACTGGTTTCAGCCATGGTTTCTTATTAGGTGGTGCAAAATGGATTTCGTCCATCCACAGTATGCAGTATGTGTGTCGCTTGATTTTCCCTGTTCATTTCTGGCCCAGGACTGGGCACATATGCTCCCCGAATGACCATGGATTGGGATTCAAGAGGAATCTCCGATAAACAAATGGGCGTTTGTTTGTTGGGATCCGTGTTAATCTGCAGGTGTTGGTGGTTCGAACATCACTTTTTCATGGTTGTTGTTGGGAAACATTTTACCTTTTTGCTTATTGTGGTTTAGTGGTTGAAATCCCCACTTAACTGCTAACATTCAAATTGTTGCTCCCCTTCCAACGTCAACCAAGCTTTTGGCTCCAAAAAACCCAACGGGCTCAACGTGCCAGGAACGAGTACATGAAGCCAGAGGACCATTGCGCGGACCTGCGCCGAGCCCTCGCCACGCGGCTAACAAACAGTCAAAGTGATGGTTTGATCGATCGAAGCGGGGCTGTTGTTTGCTTGGTTCTTGCGTTTGGCGGCCTCGTTTCTTGGTGTTTTTGTTTGTTTGTGACTTTTTGTTTGTGTGTGTGTGTGCTTGTTCCATTTGAGCTTGGTTGCCGTTTGATTGACCGCGGGCGAGTGTTTGTGCTACTTGTTTATCTATTAGTTGAATTGTATTTCCCTTTGCTGTGTTGAAGGGGAAGTTGGGTCGTGAAGATGTTGTTTTGGACTTGGGCCCCGGTGTAGCCTTCTGCAAATTCACTCTAAGCTCACTCCCAGCCACTCTAAACCGACTTGAATGAAGTTGTCCGGAAAACCCCACAAACTTTGGGAAAGCATCCCGAAAAGCAAGGACGGCCGGGATGCAGGGTGGTTTGTTGATAGATAAGTCCAAACCATCCTGTGCTTGCTTGTGCCTTGTGTGGCAATGAGAAGGACAAGCAGTTGCTCCCGGAAAACAATATGCAGAAGCAATCGTGTTGCTTTTGGAGGTACATGTTACTCCCGTCAGCCCTAAATTTATGGCAGCCAATGTCAAAGCTCAGGTTTTAGATAGTCACTTTCTGTGAAACCAAGACACTTTTTTCTTTAAAGTAGTGAAGTCGCGCAGAAGGGGTCTTTCTGATCGAAGCAATTCCCTCCGTTGTGTTTCTTTTCTTTGTTTTCTCGCTGCGGAGGTCTTTGCCAGATTGGTCAACTCTGATATACCCTCCCAAAACAAAATACAATTGGGTCGTGTCGTTTTGGTTTCCCTTGAAACAGACAAGCAGGATGACTAGCCTCAAACAGACACCGACCACTTGGGGAGAAGCGTTAGTTAGCAGCATCCCTGCAAGGAATCCTAGACTTGATTTCTTGTGTTTAGGGAGGGAGGATATGGCCACCTATGGCTCGATTTTGGGGTGGATGAACATCCATTTGCAACCTATTTTGATGTTCACTAGGGGTACAGGGTTTTGACCCACAGCCATATGGATTTGTCTTCAAGCGGGAGAATCTGCAAAATGGGTTGAGTTCCCTTCGGATTTCCGGACTCGCTCCACAGGCAGAAGGACAGCCAGCAGTGAATCATGGCCCCGAATTAGTCAGACGGGTGGACTACTGGAATGGTGTGTGTTCTGATACCATCTATTTCGGAGGAATGTTCGTTTGGAAAGACCCCTTTTTTCAGGTTCCATCTTGCTCGCTGCATGTCTGGACTCAAGGAACTGTTCGGGTCTGGGCTTTTTGAGTGGCACTGAGAGTTTAGGTGAAATTGGCCCATCCATCCCGTGAGTAGCTTCTACTGCAAAAACAAACCAAGTCCCAACCGGAGATTCCTCCTCAAGTGGGTAGTTTTTGCAGGGGGATAGTTATGATCCCATGACAAGTGCCAAGTTTATTCCCATCCCATCTCTCCCCGTCCCATCCCCAGGCCACCCCACCCGACCCGACCCGACCCCACCCGACCCGGGCCACCCTCGCACGGGCGCCCGGCGCCGAGGTGATGCCCCACAAGTTCCTGAGCCTCAGCCGCGCGGAGGCGCTGCAAGACGTCACCCTGGCGCAGCTCGCAGACTTTGCGGAGGCGGTGAAACCGAGAAGCCGGGGCGGGCGCACGATGCTTCATTTTCCGCAAAGGACACCACAAGGGGATGCCTCAAAACGGGGGAAGCCCAAACAAGGGTGATTGAGCTGTTGGTTTCCTTTATTTTCCTTTAACACAAGCCTAAAGGGGTTTAAACACGCCACCCATGTGAATTTCTTCGAACCCCCCCATCCCCCCCCCACCCCCCAGCAAATATCAACTGCTTGCCCATGCCGTTCCTGGGGGTTGGGAAGTCGGACCCCTTAGCTGACCCCGGTTCAAGAGAAATCTACTGGAGGTTTGGGAAGTCCGGAGAGCGGTTTAAAGCCAGGTCTGCTCCCATATGCCTGACTTGATTGTCGTTTGGACCCATGGGCCACCATGTGAGGGACCGGAACAAAAACACGGATAGCACGTAGGGCATGGACAATCACTGGAGGTTTGGAAAGTCTTTCGGGGCCATATGGTTGTCAATGCTTTAAGCCCTACTTGGACCCCGGCTGTGCCTTTTGATGTTCGCACCCTTTCTTGTTTTCACAGCAAAAAACTCTGTGGTCGAGTTTTTGGGTTTTAGTCACTTTTTGGGAAGACCGTTTCAGTGGAAAACAAAAAGTGTATCCTCCCTCACACTATCATGGCTCCTGACAATTGGGGCCTTCAAGAGGAAACTGATCTTTCAGGTACCCTCCCAGCCTTGCTATGTTAGTGGGCGGGAAGGTAGACTTTTCTTGCCGGTGCTCAGCAGGAAATGAGGGAATGAGCCCTATAAACCCATGCTTTGTGGGTTCATTCCCGCATTCCCTACTGAGCACCAGCCAGTTTTGTTCTGGCCGATCCACTCTTTGGGAAGTGGAGTTATTGGGTTTTAGCATTTTCTTTTGGGGGAAGACAAGTTGTGGTGGTAACCAAAACGTTTCAGTGGGACAAAACAAAAACATTGGCCGATCCGCTCCATTTGTCAGGCGCAGGTGCCGGCGCTGGAGCTGGAGGCCTTGTGCCAGGGCAACTGCACGGCAGAGGAGGCCCGAGGACTGGTGGACTCCCTGCCGGCGCCTTGGCAGGCGGCGCTTTCGGATCACACGGTGGACGAAATCCATCCACCGCACCACCGTTCAGAAAGCCTGGTGCGATGATTTTCTGGTAAACACCTACAAACAATGGTTTCCATGGATTCAAAGTGGTGCAGGAATTCGTCCATCCACTGTCGTCCTGTTCAGGTTGGTTTGGGAGGAACTAGACGGGTTCCGCTGGCTTAGATGGGTTTTATACCTAAAACAGCAACAAAGATGGATACAGGAACCTGAAGAAACCACCAGAGACCCGAAAAAAGATCACTTAACATAGGCGTCCTTCTTGGGCTAGTTTAACTAGAAATAGATTGGTTTTACTGGTTTAGATGGCTCTCGGCCCCCATAAAAAGGGTTGGGTTCCTTTTAGGTTCCCTTTGAGAAACCATCCAACCAGCGGGCCCCCTATTTGGGACCACATGGTTTCCGTTTCGTTTTCCTTCAAACAACACCCAGCCAAACGAGGTGCCCTCAACAATGGTGAGACACCTTGGACAACGCCCCCAAAGAGCGCCGGTAGGTAGGTAGTACTCATTGGCCTGCGTCCATCCCGACTGGTGCCTGGCGCGGATTTTGTCCACACCCGCTGTTCGCGGAGAGTTTCAAGGGAATGGCCTTTAAACTGTAAAGCCATGCGACTCGGCTGTGCCAGCGACTGCTTCAAGAAAAATAACATGAAGCACTTCAAGTTGGCATAAGACGTATGCTTTGGGTCCCAAACTTGAGGTCCTATTAGATGGGCTCAGCTGCTTAAAGTCTGTGGACGAAATCCATTTCGCACCACTTGGAATAGAACACGTGAATCTGGGGATTAGTCACCTACCAACTGGCAGGATTTTGCCATCCACAATATGGGAGGGGGTCGCCCATGTTCAAAGTTCACCCCGGTTCACTTTTACTAACTCCGGGTTTCATCACCTTTCGGTTGCCAAGGTGAGTGGCCACAATTTCGTGGGTCCACTATTTCAACCATACGCCCATTTAGTTTCCATTGTGAACATACTGTGGATGGACGAAATCCTGCACCACCTCAGAGACCCTGAAAGGATGATTCCCCTGTAAATACCATCAAACAATGGTTTCCCATAGTTTCCAAGTGGCGCGACATGGATTTTGTCCATCCACAGTATGTTGGCCAAGATTGCATCTGAGCGGTTGCCGGATCCATTCCCAACTCGGATTGCGCCTTTGGGGCCATCTCTGGGTTTGCCACCTCTATTGGTTCCAGGGAGTCATGGCGCATCCGGGTGTTGGTGGCTTTCTTCCCGGGCGTTGGTGGCTGGTTTGAAAGGATCCCAAGAAAAGTTCTCCCGAGAGAAGTGGTGACCCTCAAAGGCAAGTGCTCTCTCTCTTGATTTTCCCAAGGGCAGGGGGTCACAAAAGACAAACTCTGGCAGTGGGAATGGTTCCAAAACCCTAATTGACGGCTTTCCCGCTGCTTCCGTGAACCCTAAAAGGGTACTACCTCCCAAAGAAACTCGACAGCCACCCCCAACCACTGCTTGTTGGACAGTGCTTGAGATGTTGCACACGGGAAAAAGCCGTGGTTGGGGGGTGCTGGCCATTCTGGAAAAAGTGTTCTTCTGCTCCGCTGCCAGTGTCCGGGGCAACACCATGCCTCGCTTTCGGTCCGGCGGTGCTTGGGGCTGGTGATTGCGTGCTTAGGGGCCTGGTTTGAGCTCGAAGCTTGGTGCATACAGGAACCAAGCTTCAAGACGCAGCGGTAAGTCATACGGGGCTCCGTCACAACAAGAAAAAGCGCTAAGCCGCTAAGCGGAACTCATTGGCCAAATGATGGAACAAATGCTTCGTACTGGGACTCCAGTCCATGAATCAGGTCCTCTTTTCCAGGATGGCCGTTTTTACCTCAGGAGCTTATTACTCAGGGGCCCAGCAGGGGGGTTCTGCACTAGGAGCACTGAGCAAAAGCCCCCTGCAGCTTCCATGGGAGTCCAGCCGCCGAAAGGGCTATCAAGAACAAGGCGTTCTTTCGGTCACTTTCGTTGAGCCTTGAGCACGGATTGATTTCGCTGGCTTCAGTTTAGTTCATTGTTCAGTTAGTTGGCTGGCTGGTTTTGACCATACATAGATATGTGCACGCAATATAAGATGTATATATTTATACATGAGTACAATATATATACATATATATATATATACACACGCACGTTCAATGTGAGACTCATCTATTGTAGTACACACATATATATATATATACATATATATATATATATATATACATATATATATATATGTATATACATATAATATATATATATATATACATAGGCGTATCTGCGCATGTTTATTCTATCGGGTCTGACCTTCATCCAAGGCGCTGCTCGGGCGAGACACCTCCACGCCCTCAGCTTCGTCCGCGCATGCGGCGCACCCAGCGGTGAAGGTGGTGGAGATACCCAGCGGTCAGCCGGTGGCCCGGGCACTCGGAGGTTGGCTTCAAACGAGAGGCACCGTCGCTTTTTTTGGTTCAGTTCAACACACCAAACAGTAAGAGGGAAACCATTAATTATCTTATTCTTGTTTTTTTTTCAGTTGAACAAACCCAAGTGGAAACCGTCATTTCTCTGGTTGGTCTTTTCCAGTGAACAAACCAAAAGGGAAACAGCCATTTTGGGAGGGTGGCCCTTAACTTACTGGTGTGATAGGGAATGCCCACGAGACCGGGCGAGAGGGGGTTTCGGGAATGAACCCTTGGAGATTCCCGAAAGGGAGCCGAACTGGGGATGGTTTAGTTCGGGGTGACGCCCGAAATGTCACGCCATTTCTCATTTGCTGAGAGCCAGCAAGCAATTTGGGGTGTAGTTTTTTTTTTTTTTTTTTTTTTTAAATCCGTAACCCCTCATCGGCGGTTTGAGTTGGTGGTGGGACTTGCACTGGATCTTGTAAAGGGTCAATGGGAAACCACACCACCAATCCACCACTAGTTAGGGGGAAGCTGAATTTCGAGGTGGTTTAAAGGGAAGTTTGAAGGGACACCATTGGGGAAACGCATACCTTTTGTTTTGTCGGGGGTCCCTAGTTTGCCACACTCTCTTAACCTCACGCCCTTCTTCCCATTTGGGTGGACGAAATCCATATGGCATCATGAAATGATGGAAAGCCATTGTCACCAGCGCGATCTAGTTGTCCAAAAGGACACCTTCCGCTTGCCCGTATAGGGCTTAGCTGCTTAAGCACAAGACCCCTTGAGAAATATGACCGCCGTACCCGCCCCGTTCTGTTCAACACCTGAGAGAATGTGTGATAAACGGGCAATTCAAATGGAGGGACTCAGGCGAGGCGCAACCACTGCACCACTGTGATCATGTGTCCCGGGGTAGAGAGCGCTCTAACATCATGGTCGCTGTTGGCGAAGTGTATTGTGGTCTTGCAGTTTTTATTAAACACCAGGCTGGGGCAATTTGTGTTTCAACACCCAGACTCCCGACCACGGCCCCCCAAAGAAAAGGGAAACCCAAAGGAGGCTGTTAAACAAGGAGTGTTTCAAGGTTGTTTTAACAAGGGGTTGGCACCACCCTGCTAACCACCCCAACAATTGGTAGGTTGTGCAGATCCAAGACCAGCCGAGTCCTGCGCCTCACAACTTTTGGCAGTTCAGGTTTGGGTTCAGGATAGCTTGGACCCCGGCAACCGCAACGTCGCACTGGAGATGCCTCTCGCTCCAAATCGACCGCCCCGATTCGACTTCCAGTGCCCTGAAAGTTCCATTTTTCTGTGGGCTGGGTGTCACTTCAAAATCATTCAGGGAACCACGAGTTGGTTGGGTGTGCCTTGAAATCAGCCAACCAAAAGAGGACGTCCTTTTCCAGACCTGGCCACTGGCGGTCTGGGATTCTATGGACACTATTGGTTCATTTGAGTATTCCCGCCCAGGTCAGTAGTCGCCCATGCTCCTTCCCGATTGAAAGCTATCCCTGGTTGATCGCTAGGGGGGTGCGAGTGAGCCTCTTTTAAGGGAAGCGCGTGTTGGTTTCAACGGGAAGCCAAGCGAATCCACAGTTTTGGGGCTCCCTGATTTGAGACAGCCCCATCTACAAGTTTCATTCTTCCGGGGTCAATGTCGATTCTTTGCTAATTGGTTTGTTGGCTGCAATCTAGGGTCTCAGCCACACACCTGCACCCCCCCCTTGCTGGGTTAGCACAGCCGAACCCCGGGAGTCATTCAAAACTCAAGCCATTCTTCTTGGTCCATCAAAGGGAACATTTTGCGGGGTTCTCCGAAATACGTTTGGGGGTTGTTTCCCTTTAAACCACCGAAATAGAGGGCAAAGTTGAGGCAGTCTTGCTAAGAAGGACGTAGTTTTCAGAGGAGTTTTCCTTTGGCCTCCGCTCTGGAGCATTTTGGATTCCCTTCTGGATTCGGCATCCGAGACTAGCCTGGACCTTTGGCTCCCCGGCTTACAGCCGCCCGTTCAGCCAGGCGGATAGGTCTCCCGATCAGGGCCTAACCCTAGGACTTAGGGATGCAGCCGCATAGGGCGCTGCCTGAAGCCTACAGATCCACAATGCCTAGGGATGGATGAAGCCCTACACAGGATAAAGCACCTACCTTGTGGTGCAGCATTTTGTTCATCCACGGTATGTGCTCATAGGCGTCCTTTTTAGGTTAGTTTAACTAGAAATAGATGGTTTCCACTGGTTTCGATTGGTTTCATTCCATTTACCAGGCCAGCTATTTTGCCAAAAGAACACTGTGGCTGAACAAAATCCTGCACCACATAAGGAACCCTGGAAAGATGATTCCCCTGCAACTACCAACAAACAATGGAAAACCCCGTGGTTGGAAAGTGGTGCGAAATGGATTTCGCAACCATCCACAGTAGGTGTCCTTTTGACCAAATAGATGGCCCTGGTAAATGGAATGAATCCAATCTAAACCAGTGGAACCCGTCTATTTCTAGTTAAACTAACCTAAAAAGGACGCCTATGATCACCATGTGTTTCATGCACCCGCAAGTTGTTCCCCCCGCAAGTTTGCTAGGTAAACCAACCCTATGTATCTGCTCCGTTGTGAGGCTTCCTTCCTTCGGTAACCGCATGTAACGGTTCTCTGGCTGAGGTATTGGCAGTTGGGCCTCTCCCAGGATGAGGCCAAAGACACCGCCCAGGCTCACGTGCGCGCGTACGCGCGCGCGCGTGCGTCTGTGGTCCAGATGGTTTGTGCGGGGGCGTCTTGGAAGGAATAATCTCTGGTGCATTTTGCTTGGATGTTGGGACTTTAACTTTTTGCCAACTAATGGGTTTTCCATTAAAACACTAAAAGTTAAACTTTTAGCAGGGAGCAGAAAGCAACCGAGATGACATTTAGATTGAATCCCCATTGTGACATGGTGAGCCGTCAAGCACAATTAGGTTTAGACAAGACCAAATGCTCATACAACATGCACTAAAACAAAACACCTTACCTAACTTTTGAGGCTTTTTTTGGAGGAATTGTTTGGAGGAAACTCGGGGGACGCTTGGGCATCGTGGACTGCGAAAGCGCCCACTTGAACTTTGGGCCAACGAGCGTGTGTGGTTTTTCCCGTTGTGTTTGCCTGCGGACAAACACAGCAAAAACCAGCAATATACATTTATATGTAACATATCTATGTATCTATGTGTATATATATATATATATATCTATATATATACACATATATGTACACATGTCTATGTTTTAGGCGACCCCAAAAAATGTGGTGTTTCTTTTGGTTCCCCTAAAGGAGTCCCGCAGAAAAACACACCCTTTTATCAGCAATGAAGGCACCCCTATGCTTTTTTTGCCAGAACTGATGGTCTGGGAACAGATGTTCTCCCTTTCCTGTCGGTTTTTGGTGGCAGTATTGTTGGTTTCTCATAGAACGACACCTCTAAATATTTTGCCATCCCTTTTTGTGTGTGTTTTATTAGTGGAGGGGTCACGGATCTCATATTATGAGAACACGACAAATATCGACAACATTAATGGAGAACTCCCCCCCAAAAAAATGAAAGAAAGGAACAAGGAACACAAGCAGAGTTCCTTTGGGGGCCCAGTAGTAATTTTGTTCGGGGCCAAAATACTTGGTTGGTAGGGACGGTCATGGCCTCTTTAGTCGGGATTTTAGACAACCACTGGGGGAACAAGTACTTCCAAGCAATACTGCAAACTGACAAAATCCATTTTGCCACCAGTTAGGATTCGTGGTTTGTCCCACTTTTTGTGGGGTTTCATCTATCCCAAGTGGTGCGAAGCGGATTTTGTCCACACACCGTACAAAGCCAAAGACTAAAACTAACCACAGGGGACCGCAGGTTTTAGTCCTTGGTTCCATTTTGGGATTACCCCATTCCCACAACCAAGCAATACAAATCCAAACCAGGTTCGGGAAACCGAAGGGAGTGTGCGTTTCCCCCTCTATTGAGACAAAGCCGCAACTTCCATTGGCTGAACGGTATATGTGTTACTTCCATTTTTGGTTTTAAAGGGAATCAATTTCACTGCTGGAAAGAGTAGCTGAATTTTTTAGGGGGCGAAAATGCACATGGAGGCAAAGAAAACGCCTAAACCACAAGGGACTTGTTTTTTGACGGTACCTTGTTTTTGGGTTGGTTTAATGGGAGAACCAAAGACGCGATACGCAGGTTCCAAGCATGGCCCCTTCGCATAATATGGGTGTGTCTTCAAGTCGGACTCAACCCCGCCAGAATGGCGAGTTTCCCCCTACTTTCCCCAAAAAACAAGACCCCCATGAACAAATTCCCTTGGATCCCATCCCAAAAAGCGGCCATTCCCAACCAAGGCAAGTGTCCGTCTATTCTCCGAACAAGAAGCCCAAATGCCTGGTGTCCTTTTGATGTCCCTTTGAAACCCAGCCCAAGAAGCAGCCATGTCCCGTTTTGGGAAACGCCCCGCGCGGGTGGAGGTGGAGCTGCTGTCGGAGCTGCTCAGCGAGCCCCTCTTCGACCAGCTCCGCACCAAGCAGCAGCTGGGCTACGTGGCCCCTCGGCGTCCGGATCGGATCGACGACTCGGATCCCACCTGAGCCAAAAATCGGTGGCTGTGGTTGTCAAAACCGTTTTGGGATCCCATTTTGGGGTAGGTGAATTCACCACCCATTTTAGAACCTATTTTTGTGGGGAGTGGGATGGTCTGACTGGGGGTACGATTTGGATTTTGACCCATGGCCAGGTCATTCAGCAGTCACTGCAAGGCGAGTTGGTCGCTGGTCGGTGGGTTTGCGGCGCATTTTTTTGTTATTGCGGGAAACAACGTGCGGGTTCAGGAAACACATGGTGGGAAGCACATGGCGATGCTCGCCTCCATTGCTTCAGCGCACAGGGGAAAATGCACCAGATGTCCAGTAGTGATAGATTCCCTTCAAAACCAACAGGGGAATAAGACATATGGCTGTCGGTGTCAAAAATAGGGCAACCCCAAAATGGCTTGCCCTCGTAAACGGAAAGGACAAAAACCTGCGGTCCATATCCTGGTGGTTCAATTTGGACGCATACCCATGTAGCGCTTTTCGAGACCACTTGGTTTGCACCCAATTTCAGCTTCTGGTGTGACACATCACCTTTACGGACAATTCGAGTTGCCTTGTGGAGTGATGCTGAAGGAACATCGGAGCCCTGCTCCAGGAAGCACGGATGGGTGGTTTCCAAGTACCTTAGTCCTTTGTAGCTTTCGGAATCCTTAACAGATGAACCAACGCCAATGAGAGCATCGAGCCCTTTCCGCCAGACCAAAAGGAAAACCACATGGCTTTTGTGTTTAGATGAGCGCCTGTGAGTTGGCGTGGTTCTATGTTTCTAGTGGTTTGCTGCCATACCCTCGGCTGGGATCTCCCTCCTTAGTGTTTTGTTTGTTTGTTTCACAGCATGATATGTTTGTGAGGGGACAAACGCAGCGCTTAAAGGGAAGTCACAAGGAAGTTCATGTTCATCACTGTTGTTGGCAAGTTTTGTTTGATTTTGGTTCTGTTTATTTTTCTTTAGTGGGCTGCAAACAAACCATGCCAAGGGTTGGACAGCATACATTCTAGGGTTTCTTAAGTGGTGCAGGATGTCGCCCATCCACATTAGGTTGAAGCGGGCGCATGTTCAGTTTCTGACTTCAAACAGTCAAAATCATAAGCTTGCTTTTTGGTTCGGTTCATTCATTCTTAGTAGGCTGAACAACAAGATATACTGTTGCACCCCCATACCAAGAGTTGGAAAGCGCTTATGTCCCCACACCTTTCTTTGATCCTGTTCCCCCTCTCAAGACGGCTTCGCGCGCTTTTTGGCTCTCAGGTCAGCTGCGGCTCGCGCTGGACCCACCGGGTGCAGGGTTTTTCAGTGTGGATCCAGCAGGGGGCCCAAGTGATTGGATTGGGCCAGGAGGCAAGACTCTTTTGGGAGCCCTCTGAATGATTTGACTTATACATATAAATATATTATATATATATATATGTATGTATTACTTTTTTAAGGACACCTATGATTTACTTCAGGTATTTGACTTAGCTGACTTTCTATGTATCTATTACTTGAGTCCTCGTATTCAAAGTTTGACTCCATATTCAAGGGTGTTTCGGACTTTCTTTTGGCCAATCAATTCAGAAAGCGAGATCTACTTTCAAGATATGGCGGGATGGATTCGTTTCTTTTTCGGTTTAGCCTTTTTCCTGCCGCTCCCTTATCCCTTCGAATTGGGCCCCAGAAGATATGAGAGCTGGAAAAAAACCTTTGGGTGTCCGTTGGTTTCTCCTCAAGAGTTCTCAACAAAACGTCGCCCAAAGTCGAGGTGGAGAAAGGTCTGGCAGTGGGAAAAAGTTCGGTGGATGCGAAAATGCTGCAACTGAGCTAACCACGTCCAATCACCAGACCCCGGAAAATCGCGGGAATCATTGCATGGAAAGACACAAGGATGGAATTGGGGAACCCCCAGCCTTGTTCTTGTTGAGGTAGGAGATGGTGAATTACAGGGTTGCTCTTGCTCCCCTACTTGCCTTCCCCACTTGCAATATAATCAAGGCATCCACCTCAGCAACCCATTTATCAACCTCTGGCTTGTTACTGTTCCGGCCGCATGAAGACATTGCACACGGAAAAACGGACGGGTCGGGGTTCTTTTAGACTATCTCATCTGGTTGGCATCCACCGAGATACGGTTCCTGAGCCTCAAGATGACCGACCCCTGGCAGAAAATTGGTGGAGTCTTCTTCCGACCTTTCAAAAATGAATGTAGCCATGACCCTTTTCTTTTGGGTAGTGGGTCCGCTTTTTAAGGGTCGTGAAGACAGGTGGGCAGTTTCCCTGAAACCATCTTCCAACTCTTGTGCCAGGGGGGGTCTTTGGAGTACGTCGGTGTACCCACCGACCTGATTTTCCACAGGGGACATCTCGATAAATGGAATCGGGGCACCTTGGGTCTTCCTAAATGTGATATTCTACAGTTGCCAGAATATAACTAGCCTTCAGGGTTCCTCATGTACGGACAAAATTCCCAATCCGCCTACGAAATCAGCCAGCATGGAAGAAAACCCGAAGGTTTGTTGGCATCTATAGCAGGCGAATCGGGGAATCATCCGAAACCAGTCGGGTTTCTTAGGTGCAGAATTTTGTCCATCCACAGTGATCGAACATACAGAGGAACTGCAGCACCGTGCCTTTGAACTCAGGTCCTGCAAGTTCCCGCCGGCCGAGCTGTGCAAGCGAGTGGACGCCTTCTTGGAGACCTTCCAACGCATGCTCGCCGCCGCTCGGCGCCCTAAGGGGCCACCCAAGGGTCTAGTGGGGTAACTTCCCCAATTCTTGCAAAACCGCACGGAGATAAGTCCTTTTTTCTGGGAAAAGCGCAAACCCATGAAGAACCAGCACGCCCCAACTGCTGTTTCCAATGTCCAAAATCCCAAGACCCGGGTGCTGGAGATGGATCTGGTTGAAACGAGCGATCTTTGAACATGCGAAACCACACCCCTGGAGACTGGGTAATTACTTCCCATGGTTGCACCGCGCAGGGGATCCACCCAACTGAGTTGTTCAAAATCAAATCACCAGACCTTGAGGCAAGTGGGTTGCTTCTGGTTTCCCTCTACCATCCCAAAAGGGGTTGTCCAAAACCAAACCAAAAAGTCCATATGCCGGATGGCAGTATAGTTTCCCTTGTTGCAGTGTCCCGCTACGGATTGCGGTTTTGGATGAACCAATCACCCGTCGTTTCGACTAACCCAGCCCAATGGGCCCGTCACATTGAGGCTTCCCGGTGTGGTTTCCCGTGAAACACCCACCTCAACGGCGTCACGGCCGACCAATTCTCAGACACTGCGTATCCAAAGTTGATGCCTCGCACTTTCCGAGGTGTAGGAAACGGCGGAAAAGTAAATGAATCGCTGAACAACGTTCATTTTTTAACATAAAATTGGTATTACAGATAGAAGACAAGCAGAGTTAAATTATGATTGGCGTCGCCGGGGCACCCAGGGAACCAGAGGGTGTGACGTTATTCGTTCCGAAGGTTCCACTATGATTAGGTCTTCGGGTCCCTTGTTTCCGGAGGGTGAATTCTGAAAAAGATGCCCAGAATCCACGTGGCCGTGGGTCAAAATTCGACTACCAGGATATGGACCACTGGTTTCAGTCCATGTTTCTATTTACCAGGGTTCCATTTTGGGAACCCATGTTTGACCCACTGCCATGTCAACCCAACAATTGTTCGGGCTCCCCCTCTTTGAAGCTCTTATCAAGTGCTTGTTGATTCTTAAATTGGGCTTGCAAACCATGGATGTGCCTTAGAACAGCGGTACCCCCAAACTGGGTGTCTTCTTCCATGTGCTTAAGAATATGTTTTATATTCCCCTGTGGGTGTTAAGGTAATCTACTGTATCATTATTTGACATATTCATCTTTTGCCCGGGCCTCTTAAGCAAATGGAGGTCTTTCCTTCTCTTTCACCAACCCTTAAAAGGGTTCCAAGCAAAACAACAACCTGGCTCAGAGCTGCAGCTTTAGCCAGTTCGCCCTAAGGAGATGAGTGACGAGGACTGCTTCGAACCGCTTTGAATCGGGGTCTGGCGCGAGCCGACCAAGGCAGCCAAGTGAGGTTCTGTCGGAAATTTGAAGATCTGTCTATACCGTCCATCGAGTTTCGGGACATGGAGGACGAATGTCCCACAAAAAAAGGCGGTTGCACTACTTTTCCTATGTCAATCAGGGGAAGCGAGTAACTAGACTATGGCTCAAATGGCTGTGTTCTCAAAGTATGAAGACCCGGATGTGTCCAGATGAATTCGAAGAACTCAACCACCCCATGTCTGAGAAATCCCTAAATGGCATGGTTTTCAGTTTGTTTATATTATGTTTTGTGCGGTTTTTGGGTGGTCCTGGGTGGTGTTACGTGTATTTTCGTTTTGTGTGCGTGTGTGTGTGTGTGTGTGTGTGTGTGGGTGTGGGTGTGGGTGTGGGTGTGGGTGTGGGTGTGGGTGTGTGTGTGTGTGTTTTTCCGTATGGTTGTCCGGTCGGTTTTCCCAGCACGCTCTCGGAGTTTCCGCTCGCCCTCCGGTTTTTTTTCTCCAGGACTTCCGGCGGCAGAAGGAGGCGCTGGCCGCTGCCAAGCTGGAGCCGGAGCGGTCCCTGCAAGGTGGGTTGCCAAGTTTGGTTGGACCAAATCCATTTCGCACCACTTTGAAAATACGGGGAACCAATGTTTGTTGGTCTTTATAAGGGAATCATCATTCCAGGGAGTTGATCCAATTTTCTCGGAACATACACTAGGTCCCCCAGTAATTGGTGCCCTTCTCTCCCCTTTTTTGGGGGTAGGGTTCCCCGACTAAAATAGCCTAGAGAAAAAAATGGTACCCTTATTCTAACCTCTCTACTAGAGGACCTAGCGGGGGAGTGAGTTTCCCTTTGGTTTCCAATTAAACCAACCCAAAAACATGCACACAACAGGGTACCCTCGACAACGACACCTATGATGGTGATGCGTGCCTCCATTGCTTAAGCGCCCAGGGAAAGAATGGACCAGATGTCCAGTAGTGATAGGTTTTTGAGTGAAACCAGCAGGGGAAATACGGGGCACATGGCCACATGGCTGTGGTTGTCGAAAATAGGGTAAACCCAAAATGGCTTGTCCCTGCAAAAATGGCACAACAACCGTCGGTCCATATCCTGATGGCGTCTAATTTGACCCATACCCACATGACAAATGTTGCACAGGTTTTGCGTAGACATGTTGTAGGCTGTACGTCTTAGTACAGACCGGAAGCCCTTTGGTGCTCGTTTGGAGGAAGAGCCAGACAACAACACACAACTGCTCTGTTCTGGATTGCGTTTTGATTGTTCATTTTCTTTCCAGAGGGGGTGCGTTTGGGTGTCCAAGTTTGAGTGTGTGCGCATTTGTCCTTGTGTTTTGCTTTGCCATGGGTTGCATGGAAGGCATACGGCTTGGAAGTTTCCTCAGGAGCACTCAGATATACTGAAGCAACACCAGAACCATTTGTCCTCGTTGATGCTTGGAGTTGATACTTTTCTATACAAAAGGATTGTTTGGGGTTTCAGAGTAGGGCGTGTTGTTTGTGCTGTGTGCATTTTGTGGCAATATTTTGCTGCAGCTATACTACGCTGTGGAGGCAGCTTTAGGTTTGGCCCAACAAAGTGCTTGTTGACTTGACTGCCAACCGCCGGCCTGAGCCTCGCTGCAGAAGACCCGCTTTGATTCAGTGCGATGGATTTCAGCAATGGACGGTGAGAGCTACCTAGACGTGGTGGCTGTGCCAGACGTTTGGGCGGCGGTCGCATGCGATTGGCTCGGAACAAGAAAGACGGCGGGCGCGCAGTATCTACACTGCGATCAGGGAAATCTTGGTCGCGTGGCATTTGTCGGCCATGGCCTACTGCAGGAGCCATATTAAGCCGCTGCGCACTTTACAGACCCTCCAAAAAGAAGCTGGTCAGTTTGATTTGTTCATGAATGGAATAAACCACCAATCCCATTTGGAGCAAAGCTGATTTTGTCCATCCAGAGTAGGGATGCCTTATAGGAAAGAAACCACACTGGTTTCAGAGGGATTCTGGAGGGGGTAAACCCCTTTGAAGTAGACAAAAACAGCGGTGCCATGTGTTTTTGCACCCATGGCCACTAGTGGGGATCCAGGAGTTGGTCTTCAACCAAATCGATTACCAGAAGTGGGTGTGTCTTTATCCCAAAAGAATTCAGGGTCCCAACCCAAAAGGAACCCAATTTGGGCAACAAAGATGTGTTTCTTTGTATGAAGTCGGTGGTTCGCAGGTGTCCGGTTCCCTAGGTGTTTGGGTGTTTTTAGTTGTTTTTAGTTGGTTTAGTGGTTGGGCTTCTATTTAACCCAGAAAAAATGCTATATATATATATACCTGGACCCTCAATCACCCTTCGTTTTTGGGGTGGTGCTGTGTTGCATTCATTTTTGAGGTGTTTTGTCATTTTTTGGGGGTGTTAGTTCCATGTTTGGGTTTTTTTGTTTTTCCATGCGCTGCTTTGTCAACCCTGCAATTTCTCTAGCGGTGTGTTTAACTTGTTTGAGTTAACAACGTTGTTGTTCACTGCGCAGGGCTTGCTTGAAAGATACAAGTGCCAAGTCAAGCAGCGGCGCGGACCTTGCTGTCACCCAATGTCAAACCTCCAGGTTCAGCTCAGCTGCGCAATGCCTTTGATGTTGGCATGGAAGAAATGATCAAACATAATTTGACCTTGGCCCACACAGCTTGAATGCCAACACAACACAAGGGAAAACAAAAGCCGCGATATTAGCCTTGCATTTTTGTGCGAGAAAAGCATTTGTGAGTTGCACAAGTTAAGAAGGCTGCGCCGTTGCGTGCTGCCTAGTGTTGGAGCCGATCACTGAGCCGCAAGGCATCCAAACCAGGTTTCCTTTGGAAGCGAGCAGGTGGCTTGGTGCACCAAAACTCAAACTGATGTTTAGGAGGGCGCTGCGACAATGCAAAGAACCAACATCCCTTAAAACAGGAGTTAGACATTTCGAGTTGTTTCTTCTAGTGTGTGCGGTGTGCTTTGCGCGGCACACATCACAAACGGTCTTTCATGGCAAAACCCAATCTTCTAATGGCTTGAAACAGTGTGCCATGCGCAGTTCACCGCATGCTCATGTAATGTCACTCTACTTTCACGACAGTAGAGTCCAAGAAGGTATAAGTTCAATGAACAAATATTGTCGCAACAAATTGAGAAGGATAGCTTTCGCAGATTTTGTAGCAGCGCGATGGGAGTGATTCCGCATTTGTCCACAGCTCTGTGCCCTTGGGCCATGTGCCCAAAGTTGTTTCAATCTACAAACAACACAAGAAACATCTCAATTAAGCATGATGTATGTTCTGTTTCACCATGCCTCCTAGATGATCAAGTTCACATGTTGCTTCAACGGTGGTTCTCTGGCTAATGCGACTCAGCGCAACATGTACCAGTTGCCCTTAAAGTTGATGTCCTGAAGCAAGCATACAGCCAAAGGGTCCAGTCTTTATATGATAGCAGGCAAGCTTGCAACACCTGCCATTCTGCGAACAGTAGCTGTCACTAGCAATTGAATGCTCGTTCCGTAAGCTCAGTATTCTGCGAACAATAGCTGCCACTGGCAATTGAATGGTCGTTCCGTAACGTCCACCTAGGATTAAACATTGCACCTGGAATAAAGACAAGCACCCGCCACCCCCGCCCAAATGCTCTGAACGAAAAGTATAAGAAACATGACAAAATGGACAAAAAGAGAAAGAAGAGGAGATGTAGCCAAGCCAACACCTGGTCCTTAGGTCTTTGGTACCTTGTTCTTCAGCTCCCCAAAAATCAAACTGTCCAGCTGCCCAAGAAGGCATGGTTTCTTACATGTCTCTTGTTTAAAAACTGCCCGCAATCAAACCTGCAAAGGGGGTGGGTAGTGCTTCAGGCCCCCAAACTTGAGCCCAAGACTTTGTTTCGGGGGTCCCTACAATAAAGTCTTGTTGTCTGGCCCCCTGCAAATATACAACTAGCCCAGCGCAACTACCTATGAAGCTCCGGGCTTTGTTGTTAGATTTGGGCCTGCTTCCCAAAATCAAACATGTGCAGCTTCCCCAAGCTCTTGTTTTCTTGCATGTCTCTTGTTTAAAAACTGCCTACAACCAAACCCACAAACAACCTAGTACTTCACCCCCAATTTGACATTATTTCAGCGGCCCCTGAGATAAAGTCTTGTTGCCTGCCCGCGGCTGCCCGCGTCCAAAAACATATCAAGAGGAAGCTCCAGCAATACAAAATCAAATGGAAACCAAGTTCCAGATCTCAAAAGGAAGCTCCAGCAATACAAAATCAAATAGCAACTCCATTCCAAATCGCAAAAGGAAGCTCCAATGCTAAATCAAATGGAAACTCAGTTCCAGATCTCAAAAGGAAGCTCCAATGCTAAATCAAATGGAAACTCAATTCCAAGTCTCAAAAGGAAGCTCCAGCAATACTAAATCTTATGGAAACTCAGTTCCAGATCTCAAAAGGAAGCTCCAGCAATGCTAAGTCGAATGGAACCAATTTCCAAATCTCAAAGGAAGCTCCAGCAATACTAAATCAAATGGAAACTCAGTTCCAGATCTCAAAAGGAAGCTGCAGCAATACTAAATCAAATCGAAACTCCATTCCAGATCTCAAAAGGAAGCTCTAGCAATACTAAATTAAATGGAAACTTAAGCCTACCAATACTAAAGCAAATGGAAGCAAAATTGAACTGGATCTCAAGATTATTCTAGGCACCCCCTTTGTTGGGGGGGAGAGGGCCCCCCCTTTACTACTCCCAGGCGGACATTACTCCGAACAAAGACCATTTAAAGGACATTACTCCGAACATAGTCCGGATAGGTGGACAGGGTTCGCCGGACCGGTTGGACGGCCCGGACGGGTCCGGACGGGTGGATAGGTCCGGACGGGCCCGGACTATCAAAAAAAGTGTTTTTTTCAAAAAAAGGTGTTTTGGTTCGGACTAGTCCGGGACGGACGCTTAAATACGCCTTTTGGACGCCTAAATACGCCTTTTCGGACGCCCCGCTGGACGCCCAAAACAAAAAAAGGTTTTTTAAATAGAAAAGGTTTTTTTGTATGTTTTTCTCGTCCGGACGCGTCCGGACGCGTCCGCCCGCCCGGACCCTGTCCACCTATCCGAACTATGTTCGGAGCAATGTCCTGTAAATGGTCTTTGTGCGGAGAAATGTCCACCTGGGATTAGTAAAGGGGGGGCCCTCCCCCACCCGAACAAAGGGGGTGCCTAGAATAATCTCTTGAGATCCAGTTCAATGTTGCTTCCATTTGCTTTAGTATTGGTAATTAGACTTGAATTTCCATTTGATTTAGTATTGCTGGAGCTTCCTTTTGAGATTTGTATTTGAGTTTCTGATTGATTTAGAGACTTGGAATTGAGTTTCCATTTGACTTAGTATTGCTGGAGCTTCCTTTTGAGATTTGTATTTGAGTTTCCATTTGATTTAGCATTCCTGGAGCTTCCTTTTGAGATTTGGAACTGAGTTTCCATAAGATTTAGCCTTGCTGGAGCTTCCTTCTGAGATCTGGAATTGAGTTTCCATTTGATTTAGCATTGGAGCTTCCTTTTGAGATTTGGAATTGAGTTGCTATTTGATTTTGCATTGCTGGAGCTTCCTTTTGAGATCTGGAACTTAGTTTCCATTTGATTTTGTATTGCTGGAGCTTCCTTTTGATACTTTTTTGGACGCGGGCAGCCGCGGGCAGGCAACAAGAATTGATTTCAGAGGCCGTTGAAATAATGTCAAATTGGGGGTGAAGTTTCTGAAGTACTAGGTTGTTTGTGGGTTTGGTTGTAGGCAGTTTTTTTACAAGAGACATGCAAGAAAACAAGAGCTTGGGGAAGCTGGACATGTTTGATTTTGGGAAGCAGGCCCAAATCTAACAACAAAGCCCGAAGCTTCATCGGTAGTTACACTGGGCTAGTTGTATATTTGCAGGGGGCCAGACAACAAGACTTTATTGTAGGGGCCCCTGAAATCAAGTCTTGGGCTCAAGTTTGGGGGCCTGAAGTACTACCCACCCCCTTTGCAGGTTTGATTGCGGGCAGTTTTTAAACAAGAGACATGTAAGAAACCATGACTTCTTGGGCAGCTGGACAGTTTGATTTTTGGGGAGCTGAAGAACAAGGTGCCAAAGATCTAAGGACCAGGTGTTGGCTTGGCTACCTCTTCTCTTCTTTCTCTGTTTGGTCCATTTTGTCATGTTTCTTATACTTTTCGTTCAGAAAATTTGGGCGGGGGTGGCGGGTGCTTGTCTTTATTCCAGGTGCATTTTTGGGGGAGCCACCCATTTGTCTTTATTCCAGGTGCAATGTTTAATCCTAGGTGGACGTTACGGAACGACCATTCAATTGCCAGTGACAGCTATTGTTCGCAGAATACTGTAGCATGCCTTGCAAGCTTGCCTGTTATCATATAAATACTCGACCCTTTGGCTGTAACAGTGAGGGTCTTGGGGCAGTTTAGCGCTGTGAGCAAAGCTTAAAAGCAATATGCTTGCTTCACGGCATCAACTTTAAGGGCAACTGGTACATGTTGCGCTGAGTCGCATTAGCCAGAGAACCACAGTTGAAGAGTTGAAGCAACATGTGAACTTGATCATCTGGGAGGCATGGTGAAGCTGAACATACCCGAATTTGCAAAGTATTGTACATCATGCTTAATTGAGATGTTTCTTGTGTTGTTTGTAGATTGAAACAACTTTGGGCACATGGCCCAAGGGCACAGAGCTGTGGACAAATACGGAATCACTCCCATCGGGCTGCTACAAAATCTGCGAAAGCTATCCTTCTGAATTTGGTGCGACAATATTTGTTCATTGAAATTGTACCTTCTTGGACTCTACTGTCGTGAAAGTAGGGTGACATTACATGAACATGCGGTGAACTGCGCATGACACACTGTTTCAAGCCACTAGAAGACGAAGACCGGGTTTTGCCATGAAAAACCGTTTGTGATGTGTGCCGCGCAAAGCACACCGCACACACTAGAAGAAACAACTCGAAATGTCTAACTCCTGTTTAAGTGATGTCGGTTCTTTGCATTGTCGCAGCGCCCTCCTAAACATCAGTTTGAGTTGTGGTGCACCAAGCCACCTGCTCGCTTCCAAAGGAAACACCTGACTTGGATGCTTTGCGACTCAGTGATCGGCTCCAATGCTAAACAACACGCAACGGGGCAGCCTTCTCAACTTGTGCTTTGTCTCACACATAAATGCAAGGCTAATAACGCGGCGTTTGTTTTCCCTTGTGTTGCGTTGGCATTCAAGCCGTTTGGGCCAAGGTCAAAATTATGTTTGATGATTTATTTCATTCCAACATCAAAGGCATTGAGCAGCTGAGCTGAACCAGGAGGTTTTACATTGGGTGACAGCAAGGTCCGCGCCGCTGCTTGAATTGGCACTTGCATCTTTCAAGCAAGCCCTGCACAGTGAACAGCAACGGCCCAAAGAACACCGCTTATCGTGACAACACCGTTAAACAAATCCGCTGATGGACTTTCAGGGCTTTACTTGGCACAGAACCAAAAAAGGTGTTTTGTTCAAGAAAAGGTGTTTCGACAAAGAATGCCATTCTTTACATGTTGCCCCAAAAATTTGGGGTGGTTTGAGACTCCAGGTATATATTTTTTGCAGGGGATCTAAGCAGAGGCCAGTGCGGAACTTAGCCAAGTTGCTGCTTTTGTCCAGTCATTTTACCCAAACAGATTGTCACAGTTGCTGGGAAAAAAGGACAAATGGCGATCCAAAAGCCCAGTGGTCCCCAGCCAAAAGGATGTTGTTTCCAAGAGGCTATGTCGTTGTTGGACTTGGCACTAGGGTTGGTTGCAAAATGTATCTATATTAACCCCCCTGGGTCCACAAAGTTGGCATCCGGTTGCAAGGATTCTCAGAAAAAGGGAAACCGAGTGGATACCGAGAGGATGTTGTTAACACAGTCGACGGTGGGTGAACAAACTTGTCCACAGCCGACCTTTTGGCAGTCTTTTCTTTTATATGGGTGTGGCTCAAAATTAAACAGGAGGCTTAAACCGCAGGTTTTGGTCCATGTTTCCACCTACAAGGGTTCCATTTTGGTACCGGTGTCTTGAGCCACAGCCATATGTTTGTCCATTTTATTCAAGGTCCCAACAGGTGAGCCAATTTTATTTCCAGGAAGTTCAACGAAGGCTTGATGTGCCCGGGGGAAGTCGAAGTTGGCTGGGTCCGGCAAGGGGTCCAGCTTGAACTTGCGTTTTCCACCAGTTGGGGGGTTGATCGATGAAAATAGGATGACCATTGGGGAGACCACCAACAAAAGGATGACTTTCACCACTAAATGCTAATTGGGAAGAGTAACCCATCGCCATTTTGGGGGCCACGAATATGGATCAACCCCCAGTTGTAGCATTCTCTTTTCTGCTTCCAAGAAAAAACACCCACCGGTGCATTCGGCATCCAAGTCAAACCCTAGAACTTGGGGCTCTCGCAGAGCTGAAGCGCTTTGGAGGCATGCAGCAAGCAGCCTGGGCCGAGCTGCAAGAGAGGAGCTGTGAACTTTTGGCAATCTCTCAAGCGTGCCATCCATCACTTAGAACGAGGTTGCGGGGATGTTTTGTCCAACCTGAAGATGCATACGGTGATTGTTTTAGGAAGCGCCCATCTGTTTTGTTCCCGGCAAGTCTCGCCTGGATGAATTGATGCTTGGGCGATGCTTTGAAATGGAAGGGTGATAAGATGGGAACAAGTGGCCCAACACATCTCGACACATTGTTTCTTCACCCGAAACTGGGAAGTAGAACAACACTTTGGTGTGTCGTTTTCATAATATGTTTGGCAACGGGAAACCAACATGAAAACCACCATTTTTTTGCCCGCTCCTTCTGGGGTTCGGGCCAAACAATCATTGGAGATATGGGTCCCAGATTCACCAGATACGGCCGGCTATCATGTCCTGCCAGACTCAAGTCATGCCGCGTTCGCCTTCACAGGAGTCACTGCTTCGACAGGCGCCTTGCGGTGAACCGGGGGGGGGGGGGAGGTTTGCAGAATTCCTTATGTGGGATTTTCGACCATGCTGCGTTCCTGTTAAAAGAGCCATGACTGTAGCCCACATGAGCAGTTTCCCGGTGGCTGATTTGTTAGATGTCGCGTTGGTGCCCAGCTCGCGCTCATGCTGATCTATTCTGTATGGCATGCTGCAATGAGCGCATTTTGTTTGAGAAGACCCTCAGGGAAACCACCCTTTTGGGTCCCTTTCTAGGGGTAGTCTCAAAGGCAAGGGGGTTTCCTAAAGTTGTTTTTTTCCCCACATCATTGGGTGGGGTTCTTACTTTTACCGCTCGTCGTCCGTCGCCGATGCCTCCTCGTCCTCCTCCTCCTTCCTCCTCCCGCCTCCTTCCTCACTCACTCACTCACTCACTCACTCACTCACTCACTCACTCACTCACTCACTCACTCACTCACTCACTCACTCACTCACTCACTCACTCACTCACTCACTCACTCACTCACTCACTCACTCACTCACTCACTCACTCACTCACTCACTCACTCACTCACTCACTCACTCACTCACTCACTCACTCACTCACTCACTCTGCATCTGGGTGTGTGTTTGCGTGGCAGGGGCAGCATTTGGTAGCTGTCTAAAGAGACTGGATGTTGTCGAGCGCGCGGCTCGGGGGCTCAATCTGCGTGACAGGCGCAGCACTTTGGAGATGGCTTGCAAATTTCGTGGCAGGCGCAGTATTTTCTGCATCTGGGTGTGTGTTTGCGTGGCAGGGGCAGCATTTGGTAGGTGTCTAGAGGGACTGGATGTTGTCGAGCGCGCGGCTCGGGGGCTCAATCTGCGTGACAGGCGCAGCACTTGGAGACGGCTTGCAAATTTCGTGGCAGGCGCAGTATTTTCTGAATTTGGGTGTGTGTTTGCGTGGCAGGGGCAGCATTTGGTAGCTGTCTACAGAGACTGGATGTTGTCGAGCGCGCGGCTCGGGGGCTCAATCTGCGTGACAGGCGCAGCACTTTGGAGATGGCGCACAGATTTCGTGGCAGGCGCAGTATTTTCTGCATCTGGGTGTGTGTTTGCGTGGCAGGGGCAGCATTTGGTAGCTGTCTAAAGGGACTGGATGTTGTCGAGCGCGCGGCTCGATCTGCACGACAGGCGCAGCACTTTGGAGATGGCTTGCAAATTTCTTGGCAGGCGCAGTATTTTCTGCATCTGGGTATGTGTTTGCGTGGCAGGGGCAGCATTTGGTAGCTGTCTAGAAGAGGGGCTGGATGTCGTCGAGCGCGCGGCTCGATCTGCGCGACAGGCGCAGCACTTTGGAGACGGGGCATAGATTTCGTGGCCGGCGCAGTATTTTTTGCATCTGAGTGTGTGTGTTTGCTTGGCAGGGGCAACATGTGGCAGCTGTCTACAGGGGCTGGATGTCGTCGAGCGCGCGGCTCGGGGGCTCAATCTGCGTGACAGGCGCAGCACTATTTGGAGACGGGGCATAGATTTCGTGGCAGGCGCAGTATTTTCTGCATCTGGGTATGTGTTTGCGTGGCAGGGGCAGCATCCCCGTGGCCACCCCGTGGCCACTCACTCACTAACTCAGTCATTATCGCATACCGGAGAAGCATTCACCGAAAAAATGCGCATGTGGGGTTATCCGGTCCTTTAATTTTCTCAGCTGGGCTGGTCAAAGTCTTAATCCCTTTGTGGTTGGGATGGAGTAAGATTGGCCGAGCCCAGTCTAGGGGTTCATCCCCATCCTGCTTACCCACTCTTGTCAACACTGCTGGGCTCTTCCGGTGGCAGAACTCCACATGCTCGAAGACTTGCGTCTCTGGACAGTGCCTTAAACCGGCCGTTTGGTGGCACTTTCTAAATCGGGTTAGGTCGCTGGCTGCAACGAAGGCTCGTTGGGCCAGGGGCGTCCTTATTGGTGACACTGTTTTTGTTTGGTGTTCTTTGGTTCGATTCAAGATTTGGTTCGAGTTGCAACTGGCTATCTGAGGGGTTGTGGACATTCTGTGATACCAATGGAACACCGTCCAAACGAATAAAGTCATCCATTTACCGGAGAGTTTCCCCCTATCACAGAACCCACCCCAAAAAGGGTGCACCGCACCTCAAGCAAAAAGTCGATCCACACCCAACTGGGCCCGTTTTTTTTTTTTGTCTGCTTCTGTGGGTTGCCAAAGTCAGAAACTGGACTACCACAGAACGGGGGGTGACTTGAAACCCCGGGCCCAGCCGGTTGGGCCCGCACGGAGGCACTGGCAGGAGGCGCTGGTGCTGTATCGCCTGCCCAAAGCTTCGGCGGCGGAGCTACTGACGCGGCTCCTCGACGCTTCGCGCAGGCGACGGGTCTGCGGACGCGTGGGGACGTACCCGACAGGGCCCCACCCCCAATTGCGCACTGCCAAAAACCCATTCCTATTTCAAATTGGTTGTGAAGGGCCCCTTTAATAGGGGCCCCCCAATCCAAATGGGGGCTAATAGGGTTCCTTTTAGGTGCCTTCCTTGTGGGTTCCCTTTGGGGGGGAGGGGTCCCTGACCACCAGTCGGCAGTTCTACTCTACTACCTGCTTTTACCGGGGTTATAGGGCTACAAAGACCTCCATGTCAGTAGAACGAAATGTCAATGGGTGTTGGGCGCTGCTCAACTGGCTACAACTTCAAGCCGTTGGAGAAAGGTCCCCCCTCCACGAACATGACAGTGGCAAAAGCAAAGGCCGAGCTTTGCACCACAAGGCTTAGCTGGTTCGTCCTGGCATGTGACGTCAGCGTTTTTCTGCCCAGAGGTAGTTTTATTGGTGGGGAAGGGAGGGTAGCAAGATGGCAACCCCGCAGAATCGATAGGCCTACCCCCCAAATAGTTGCCCAATTTGCTCACCGATCGACGGCAAAACGAACGAAAACCCGTGATGAAGGCCCCTTACCTGAAAATTCCTCATTTCTGCCGTGTGAATCATATAATTGTATGGCATGTTTAGAATGTATTGAAGTGGGGGCAGGGGGACGTACGTTCAACAAAGGACACTTCCAACCAGCAATTTCCCCTTGGAAGCTCAAGGGCAGTAGTGTACGGGTCGGGCTGAGGAAGGTCTATGTTGCTCCCATCGTAGATGGTTCAAACATCACGATTTAGGGCCATTTGAAGATCACGTTGTTTTCCCTAGGTACTTGCAAGATGGAGGGAGCCAACCGCAGCGTCCAACATGTCGCTTCCCCGGCGCCTTGCGCAGTTTCAACCAAGGTTCGAAGCCGGTACTGGGCAGACGAGTACTTCCCTGCCAAGTCACATGGATCCCAACAAGTTGTAAGTCTTCAGCCTCTTTTGAGCTGGCAGAATATCTGATTGTCTCTGGCAGCACTGGGTGCCTCCCGCATCGACCCATTTGAAGGGCCTTGTGTCCAATACGTCTCGTTGGAAGACATACCTATCGGACCCCCCCCCTTTCCACTGATGAATTATTGTGATTCATCCACCAAAACAGAGTAGGGAATTAGATTGAAGGTCCCAACCATGTTCCCCTGAGGTTCGCAGGCAAGCGACAAGCCGTTTGTGTAGGTGCAGCAAGCTTTCCCAACATCTTGGTATTCCTACCAGTTCGAACATCCAGGGTATTGACTTACCCAGTGCTTGGCCAATACTCCCGCAATACGCACAAGGTAGCGAGTCACGATTGGCTGAGCCAATGTTCTATTAAGAGCAGTTAAAAGCTAATCAGCCCGCACAACAGTGTTGCAGTTAGGGGAACAAGGGGACCCCTGGACTTCTCGAACTTTACAATTCTTTGGTGCATGTTGCTTGGCTGTTAGAACTTCAACTTTTTGCCAACTAATGGGTTTTCCACTAAACCACTAAAAGTTAAACTTTAAGCAGGGGAGCAGAAAGCAACCGAGAATTTGTGGCTGTGATAGGTTCGTTGCTTGTTGGTTGGGTTCGGGGCTGGATATATTTACTGTCTCTCAATAGGGGAACTGGGTGCTAAATATCCTAATTTGTTTGGTTTTCCCAACAGAAACCACAAGAGGATAAGTCCATGTTTTTTCCAACCCCCTATTACCCTATTAACACTCATTTGGGTTTGTCTGTAAATGGGGACTCTCAAAAAGGTTGGTTTCCTTTTGGTGTCCATTTAACACCAGCCAACAGAGTTTCCTCCATTTACACCACCTATTTGGGGTCGTCACAAAGAAAAACCCAAAGGAAACCCATCATTTTGGGGGTGGAGACCCCTGTAAACACCCCTCACCATCTCTCTGATGAAGAACCCTCGGCATTGTCACAGGCTGGTGATCACCGCTGCTGTGGGGGGCCGTGCCAAGCCCGGAGTCTCAGGAAACAGAGGAACTCCCATGAAAGTCCGTCACCTGTGCCCTTCCCAGACGACCCTTGGTTCCATTAACCGGGGCCAATTGGGAGTTTCCATGTTAGTTTGAGGGAGTTCAGGGATGGATGATTTTACTAGTGTGTGAATTGTAGCAAGTCACGTTCCTGGGAATTTCTATTTTCTTCTCCGTTTCCACCTAAATAAACCAAAAAGATGGCATCCTCGAAACCCCTTCATTTTCGAGCGCGCCATATCGGAGTGTCGTAACATTGCGAACACCCGATTGGGTGGTCGTACAGGGAAAACAAAAGGAACCAATCCATTCAAGGCAGCCAAAAGGTTTAAACCCTTATTTCTGGTAGAATGTGTAAGTGGTTGGACCCTTTGGACATCATTTACGAGTTTCCAGGTAGAACCAACCAGACTGGTAGACCTGCAGCCCCAGGTGCTGTAGCGGCGCCGCAGCCGCGGCAGCAGAGCTACAGGAGCTGTACCCCACTAGCCGCAGCTCGGATCGACCAGAAAAGGAAGGCGGCGCTGGCTTCCTGTTGTGTTGCTGGTTTTGGTTGCCATTTTAGTGGCAAGCGAAAAGTGTGGTTACTCTTGCTGGCCAGTCCACTCAGGAAGTGAGCCTTGTTGTGTTGCTGTTTGTTGTTTGTTGTGCTTGTTGCTGGTGATTCGTTGTCTTTGGTTTGCCTCTTTCTTGGGTGTTGTTGTGCGTTTGTGGTTTCAGCGCATTTCCGTGCCAACCGAGTTCAACCATCACTCGTTGAATCCTAGGGTTCCAGTGTTGTCCCAGTTATTGATCACCCCAAGGCAGACCCGAGCCCAGGAGTATTCATTTCGCACAAAGAACTCATAAGCTCATCAAACATGGCAGCATGTGTAGATTAATTAGTCATTCCCTATGGGTCCGATCAATGACATGTGGGTCCTCATAATATGTCCTTTTGACACCCCGTTTCAGCATCTCGGAATGTGGTACGGGGATCCTGCACGGTCCCGGGTTCTGCATACAAAGCCCCGATCGGACCCTTCGGGTAGATGGCCAACTTTGGCACGTCAAGGGTTGTCAAGCTCGCTACGCCAGTCAACGTTCTGTGATCAACGTCTCTTTGAAGCGGTTCGCAGCGGAATGCTTCACGACAATTCCACGCAATCATGTAAATATCAGTGTGTACGCGCAAAGCATTCCTCTGTGAAGCAAGCATGACTCGTTGGATTCATATTGAGTGTGAGACAATCCCGGAGTTGACTCAAGACAGCGATCCAATACCAATCGTCTCATCTCATCTCTGCCGTGCGAGCATTGATTCAGGCACAGCAGCAGGCTACTCAGCAGTATCCACAACAGCGTGTGTATGGTCTCTAAATCATGGGTGTGTGTTTTAGGAGACCCCCCCAAATTGGTGGCGTTCCTTTGGTGTTCCTTCAAAGCCACCAAAACGGGGTACCCTCAAAAAGAGACACACCCACGCGGAACAAACAAGTTTGACACAAGCGCGTAAGGCTTAAGCGCACCCTACAGAGTGACTTCACATGCCTTGCTGGGGATGTCTGAGCAAACGTGTGGTTTGGGTGGGTAAGGGGCGCCATATGATACTGTGGATGGACGAAATCCTGCACCTCCTAAGAAACCCTGTAACGATGATTCCCCTGTAAATACCAACAAACAATGGTTTCCCATGGTTTGCAAGTGGTGCGAAATGGATTTCGTCCATCCACAGTATTTCTAGGTGGGTCTAGCTTTGACACCAACACATCCACAGACCAACAGCCACACAGAGCCCTTTGGCCTGAAGGAAGACATCGGTTTGGACGTTCTCCACAAAAACGGAAGCCGTGGACTCACAACTTGTCTCATGTCTACGGCTGTGTGTATTTGTCAAATAGGGGATCTAACAAGAATGTTGTTGTTGTCTTCGTTTTCTTTAAATGTATATGTATATATATATATATATGTGGGGATTGGGTCCTTGGGCCACACTTGCGCGGTACTTGCGCGGACTTGTGCGCGCACAGCGACGCAGAAACTAGATTTCGTTGACCTCGGTTTGCGAAGTTTTCGTGTAGATTGCGCGTAAGCCTTCCTAAGCAGTGTGTTTGCTGTTCACACAGCAACCCACGCTTCCCGCTGAGGTTGCTCCTAGCAGTTCTAGGCCAGCAACATACTGTTGACCCAACAGAAAACGCAGCAGGCTCTGCCACACAGCTTGGACACAGCCTGGAACAAGGAGAGTGCATGTTGCGGCAACTTATCCATTGCTTGAACTGCGCCGATAAAGACATCCGAGACAGCAAATGACTAGATGTCTTGCTGGGACTTCTCGTGCTTGCGCGCAACTTGCTCGCGGCTTGTGCGCGGCTTGCGCGGAAGTTGTCGTGTCAGTTGCTGATTGTTGAAGTCATGACCGCCGAAACTTTGGCTTCCTTTGGCGTCTGACTGAAGAAAACGCCGCAGTCGGCTGCAGATGTGTGTGCTTGTGTGTTTCAGACCTTTGCCCTGGACAACTCACAAAAGTTTAAAAGGCAGAAGCACACGCTCCCTTACACGAACCTTTGCAACCAGCTTGTGGCCTACACGCCACAAGCAAGTGTCGTAAAACAAATCACTCCTCTCATGAAGCTACGCAACATCAATGCATGAAACCCTTCAAAACTGTAACCTTGCGCATCCCTTGGGCCACACTTGCGCGCTCCTTGCGCGCGCACAGCTTCTGACAACTTTTACTTCTCCCTGTTCGGCGATAATTAAAATCGAAGACTGGGGTTTTAGGGCGGCCCTCATATACATGTTTTCACTCACATACATTTGAGACTTGTCTCAGGATTGGTCTCCAGCCGCGATGACTTCTTGCGGACCGTTGGTGTTATCGACACCTGAAGAAGAGACCGGCTGTGGTGCGCATGTGGATTTGTCTCAACATGGTTGACCCACACAAACTGAGAAGTGTCCTTCTGTTCTCCCTTGAACACAACCCGGAATGGGGTACCCTCGAACAAGACACACCCATGTGCCCCAGTGGCGTGGTTTTCCTTTTGGGCCAGTGAATGTCCACTTGTTCAGTGGAGAAGCGGTTGCCCTTTGTTTGGTGGGTTCCATCTTTCAATGGTCAGCTCCAAAGCGGGTCACTGCGATGCTGCGAGAGTAGCACGCTCGCTTTTTTCATGTTGAAAGTCAAGGTCACGTACTTCGGCCTATGGGTGTACCCCTATTGACTCCAAATCATTCCACAAAAGCATTGCCAATGCTCTCGAACCAACAAGGGTGTCTTTTGCGCGGGTACCTTTTTTGGGGTTGGTTAATTTAAAAGGGGACAAGTACCATTTTCGGTTCCCTTATATGAGACACTCAAGTGTCCTTTTTCTACCATTTTCCCTGGGCTGCCAACATGGCTGGCCATGGCTCGACGCGCGCGAATCCGGCTGCAGCGCGCTCGCAACCCGCAGCCTTTTTGGCTTCGGTGGCCGCGGAAAACCATGCGGCTGGCTGCTTCTTGGATTGAGGTGGAGGGGAGGGAAGCTGAAGAGCTTGAGGCCGTTTTTGGGGCTACCCTTGTTGGGGTGGTTCACACTGAAACCAGAGGGAATACACCTTTTTGAGATTCCCCATGTAGAGGGAAACCCGTATGAGCAGAGAACTATGCTACCAGGTGGTCTCACAAGGAAGCAAATCCTCCAGATCTGACTTTTTAGTTTCCCGTTTTTTTGGCACTTAGTTTAGGTCCCAAAAGTTTGCCTGAAATTGTTCACAGAAGCCTCCCCGAACCGGGGGTCTGATTCAAACAAGTGGTCCCTCTAGAATTGAGTTGATTGACGGGTTCATGCAAATCTTGAAGGTAGCAGTCTACCATCAACTTGGGATTCTGCGCCTGGGGGACACGCACACGCACACGCAGGTGTCCCACGCAAGCACCAATGCTGTTTAGTCCGCATGGCCCACATGTTGATGCAGTACTTCTGCGGTACACCTTCTGCCCTGTTCGTAAAGTTATGTGAGAATGATAGCAAGGGCTCAGCGTTCAGTGTGTATGACATTTGCCTACATGCCTTCCTGGCCGGTCCAACTCCCCAACTCCGAGCCCCACCTCGAAATCCTCAAACGGTAAAGATGCATTGGGCGATCCGAACGTTCGGATCCCAAAGAAGCTGGGCTTTCGGGAAAATCAGCGCAGCTTCTCGGCATGTGAATTCCCCTTGTTTCCTTCCTCTGTCAGCCTTTACTCAAAGCCATCCTGCCTTTTTGTTCGGTGTGAAGGGCCCAAATGGTCGTCCCCCCTCTTCAATTCGATCCGACAGGGTCTTCTGAGGCCTTGTTCAGAGGATTCCACAATTTCGGGGCCTTGACAACCGCCAGGCTGACACCCAAGTCCACTGATTTCTGGTCCCACTGCTCATCTTGCAAACTCCGTGGAAGATCCGTGGCCATCTCAGGTACTTCTGCTAGCGCACTGTTGGGCTGAATGGGTGCAGGACCCTCCGGAAGCGCTGAGTGCTTCCATTCCACCCAGAGCCTATTTCATCGTTCACTCATGGCGTCAGGGGGAAAATGAGGGATTCCAGCCATGAAGGTTACTTTGTCTTTGTGATCCTTAAGTCAGGTTCTTGACCTCCAGTGACAAATGCCAGACTTGGCTAAGTAGCTTGCCCTTCCGCTGTGGCAAGGTGTATCCCCCCGCCGGTACAACGGTCAAACGCCTTAACCGCGGTCAAACGCCCCCCGAGCTGGCAGGACCTTGACCTGTCGCCAGACGGCGCGGTTTCCCAGCTTCAGGCCTCTCGACTTCAAAGCGGGCGGGGTGGGGTGGCTGGGCGAGGTGGGGTGGCTGGGCGAGGTGGGGTGGCTGGGCGAGGTGGGGTGGGGTGGGGTGGAATTGGGCCCTTTAAGCATCAAAGCTTCCCATCTATGGGCCGCAAGTGGCAGTTTTCTCTTCCCAAGACATGCGAGGTTTGGGTAGTCTGTGGACCATTTGGGAGGGACACGGAGGACTGCATTGCCCAGAAAAGTCTTTGACCGTGGCCGATGTGTCAAAAGGAGCACACCAAGGGGAGGCGGCATCTTGCTGAGGGCGTTGTTCGTGTGTTTGTTTCCGGCCCATCTGTCGGATGTGCGCTGCGCCAAGAGGCAGCAAAGCGGCTTTAACTTACCAGGAGGGCAACCAACATGACACCGCGCCCTTTTCATTTGCGGAAGGAACGCATAGGCAGTCTGCAGCGCCGTATCTGTGGGGCCATGTGCTAGACAACTCTGCAGTAGATATGTAGTATATGTGTCCTTGGGATCAAATTGGTCATAGGGAACGCCAGCAGGCTCGGTCTTGATTTCATCGCATGTTCATGGGGTCTGAAGAGGAACAGGTCTTGATTGTGTACCCGTGGACACACACACACACATAACGTGTTTTGCCGGAGAACGCGCACATTAACTAACACAACAACCACCCGGCTTTTTTGAAATTTTGTTTCGTTCTACCGGAGATTTGGGGGGTTTGTCTTTGAACCCAGCCCTGCCATGGGCCGGCGATGGTTCCTCTGCCTGGGCCTCTGCCTGGTCACCTGGCGCCTACACAGCGCCTTCGCCGGGGCCTTGCAGCTCGGCGCGGCTTCTCGTGGCGCGCGAACGGTGCGGCGGGTGCGGGAGAGGAAGGTGAACCGTGAACCTCGGCGGAGAGGTGTGTTATTTTATTTGTTTGTTGTGTGTGTGTGTGTTCTTTTTGGAGTTGGTGCTAGGGTTGGGAAAAACGGGCTTGAACGAAACAAGCCATGGACTACTTTAAAGGGAAAGCGAAAGGCGGTTGTTCAAGCAATAGCGGCTTCAGGCTTAAGCATGAGCACGATCGGACAACGGGGGTTGGTTCAACCCCGGTGTACCTTTTCAGGGACGGTTTGTAAGGGCAACCCAAAGCAAGCCAGCCAATTTTGTTTGGGCCCCAAACTTTCAGACACATCCAGGCACCTCGTCAAGGCAGAGCAAGAAGCGGCAAAGCTTCGGGCCAGACGGATCCCAGAGTGATTACAAAGCGCATCTCGCAGCTGGCGTCTGCTTCGGAGGTGCTGGCAGTGGTGAAGCAGGAGCAGCTCAACCCGAAGCTGAACCTGATTTGTATCTCAGCAGCCTGGGCGAAGATTGCAAAGATGCCGCGCAGCCTGGCTGTTGGTTTGGATGATGTGCGGCATGATCCCTTCTTTCCAGCCTTCGTTCTCTTGACAGAAGACTGGGCAAAGAAGGCGGGTGCGGAGCCCAAGGTTTATGCACGTGCAGTGGCAAGTACACTTTGGGCTGTTTCCAAACTTTACGCCTTCGTGCCTTCACGCCTGGCAAGTCTACAGAAACAACTGAGCATTGCAGTTCCGAAGACAGCAGAGTATATGGACGCACAGGCGATAGCAAATATCATTTGGGCCAGCGCAAAGCTGTCAGATTCTGGAGATGACTCTCTGCTGGCCTTGCTGCCGGCGTTAAGTGACAGGGTCCAAGAAGTGAAGCAGGATATGAACGCCCAGGCCGTTGCAAACATCATTTGGGCCAGCGCGAAGCTGTCAGATTCTGGAGATGACTCTCTGCTGGCCTTGCTGCCGGGGTTAAGTGACAGGGTCCAAGAAGTGAAGCAGGATATCAAAGCACAAGAGATTGCAAACATCATTTGGGCCAGCGCGAAGCTGTCAGATTCTGGAGATGACTCTTTGCTGGCCTTGCTGCCGGCGTTAAGTGGCAGGATCCAAGAAGTGAAGCAGGATATGAACGCCCAGGCCGTTGCAAACATCATTTGGGCCAGCGCGAAGCTGTCAGATTCTGGAGATGACTCTCTGCTGGCCTTGCTGCCGGCGTTAAGTGACAGGGTCCAAGAAGTGAAGCAGGATATGAACGCCCAGGCCGTTGCAAACATCATTTGGGCCAGCGCGAAGCTGTCAGATTCTGGAGATGACTCTCTGCTGGCCTTGCTGCCGGCGTTAAGTGACAGGGTCCAAGAAGTGAAGCAGGATATGAACGCCCAGGCCGTTGCAAACATCATTTGGGCCAGCGCGAAGCTGTCAGATTCTGGAGATGACTCTCTGCTGGCCTTGCTGCCGGCGTTAAGTGGCAGGGTCCAAGAAGTGAAGCAGGATATAAACGCACAAGAGATTGCAAACATCATTTGGGCCAGCGCGAAGCTGTCAGATTCTGGAGATGACTCTTTGCTGGCCTTGCTGCCGGCGTTAAGTGGCAGGGTCCAAGAAGTGAAGCAGGATATGAACGCCCAGGCCGTTGCAAACATCATTTGGGCCAGCGCGAAGCTGTCAGATTCTGGAGATGACTCTCTGCTGGCCTTGCTGCCGGCGTTAAGTGACAGGGTCCAAGAAGTGAAGCAGATATGAACGCCCAGGCCGTTGCAAACATCATTTGGGCCAGCGCGAAGCTGTCAGATTCTGGAGATGACTCTCTGCTGGCCTTGCTGCCGGCGTTAAGTGGCAGGGTCCAAGAAGTGAAGCAGGATATAAACGCACAAGAGATTGCAAACATCATTTGGGCCAGCGCGAAGCTGTCAGATTCTGGAGATGACTCTTTGCTGGCCTTGCTGCCGGCGTTAAGTGGCAGGGTCCAAGAAGTCAATATGAACGCCCAGGCCGTTGCAAACATCATTTGGGCCAGCGCAAAGCTGTCAGATTCTGGAGATGGCTCTCTGCTGGCCTTGCTGCCAACTCTGGCAGTGAGGGCGAAGGAGGTGCGTTCCCAGATGAAGCCGCAAGCTATTCACATGATCAGCTCTGCTTCCAAGCAGCTTTTGAATACGTTGACAGACACCGACATGTTGGAGGCCTGCCAGCGTCTCAGCAAGATCTAGAGAGCCTGGCGTGCGGAGCAAAACTGAGTCCGCTGAGATGTGTGGCTTGAAGCCTGAAAGAACAGTCGCGCCACAGCCAACGCCTGGCGGATAGGCACGCTCATACATAGCCAACCTATTCCATCTTTTTGGCATAGCTTTTGGGTAGGCCACTTCAATACCAGGTTTCACTATGACTTCGTCACAATTGCAGTCAAACACTCCTTCATCCCGGCCATCTCAGTTTTTTCCCATTTTTTCAAGGAGCTAGCCCCTCCCTCCTTGTGGAAGTTGGTGTTGTCTTTGCCACAGTTGTTGCCTTCCCAACTGGTTGACGACCACTGGGAAGGGGGCTGAAGAAAGTTGCAACGCGGTGGTGGCCAAGGGAGGGCCCTTGAAGTGAAACAGGCAGTGGGGGGATCAGAATCAACCCTTTTCTGGGATCCCCCCAGGACGGCCTTGGTAACGGGCTGTTCCCCCTTTGGCCTTGCTACGGCCTTCCTCAGCGAATCAAGGTAGGGGTCGGTGGGAGGGGGGTTCCCATGTCGATGACTTGGGCTTGAGCCGGACACTTCCAACGCAAGACTCAGGGCCTTCCAAGACTTGCAGGAGTTCCGGAAATCCGAACATGTGGTTCAAACGTGACATGCAGAGATCCTTGTGCTAACCCAGGATTTCCTTGGACCCAAAACCGTTTCCTACCAGTCGAAAAAGGTTGGTGGCGGAGTGAAGAGTCACCTGCTTATCGCAGCAACTCTTTGGTCGATATGGATTTGTCTCAAAATCGGGGACCTCTCCCCAAAAAAAGATTGGTGTCCTGTTGGTTTCCTTCAACCCCCCCCCCCGCCCCCAAGAGGGTACCCTCAAAACAAGATACCCCCATACCAGCCCTTGTTTACAGCAAAGGGCTCAAAAAAAATCATTTCAGCCTTCCAACAATGATTCAATGCAAGTTGAGGGGGGCTCGTTTTTGGCAACCACACGTTCGCCTCAGGTCGGCTCAGCTCGGCGGAAATCTGCGCCGCTGGCGGACTACGAATGCGTCGACAAGGCCACGCTGGAGCCCCAGGCCGGCCACGGGCCCGGCCTTGGAGCGCCCGAAAAAAAACCAGTTGGGTGTATGTCTTTTTTGCGGGTACCCATTTTTTTGTTTGCGGTTCTAAAGGGAATCTCAAAGGAACACCAGTTTTAGGGTTCCCCTATTCTTGAGACACCCAGTTGGACGTTACCAGTGTTTTTTTCTCACTTCCCGAGTTTCTGGACGATTTTTACTTTTTGTAAAGACAATTTTGGTGGTAAATAAAACGTTTGGACTTTTCTTAGCCCAACAAGTGAGGTTTTGAGGCTATCCATTTGTTGGGGTGGCTTTAAAGGGAAGCCAAAAGGAACTTCAGCCGTTTTGTGGGTGGTTTCAAGGAGAAACCAAAAGGAACACCAGTTTTAGGGCCCCCCTACATTGAAACACCCCATCGGACGCTACCAGTTGGTGGTTCTACTTTATGAAGTGGTAGGGCCTAGATAAATCTTGATGACCATGTTGGCGAACAGTCATTGTGCTGCTCGAAGAACCCCTCTATGGCCGAAGCTGAAAAAGCAGGGTGGTCTTTGCCATCGTTTGTGTTGTTTGGGTATCTGAGGGGGAGGGTTGAACAAGTTTTGTAGGTGAGAATTGAGAAAATCCTCCATGTTTGATTTCGGACCATGGCGGACTGGTTGATTTATTCTGACTCTGACGGGGTCTCAAGTGACGTTAACAACTGGGTCTTTGGAGGGTACTCTAAGGGCCGTTTACGGTTTTCAATTGGGTAGGGTACTATTGAACCTGCATGAACATAGGGAGGTGCCTTGTCCATACTCACTCCTGAGTTCCGGGACTTTATATCTTCGGTATGGCAGGGCTCCTTCAAAGATACATTTTGCCCATTTGAAACATGGCTTTTTCCACCAACATAAAGGGACACCTCCATTTACAAGGCAATGATCAGGTGTATAATGTAAGGGTCACTGTATATTTCAGTGGCAAACCACAGGTTTGGTTACTTTTTCTGGCCAACCCGCCAAGGAAGTGAGTATTTTATAGATGGAGGTGGGCACCTCAACTGAACACCAGAGGTCGCGAAACCGAACCTTCACCTTGGGACTTTGTCATTAGGAAGGCCTTCTAGTGGTATCCTCACCCTCGTGCATTGCCGACTCTTTCCGGTTTTCCAGTGGAGCTGTTTGAGGAGTGCTTCGAAACATGTTTGTTTACCATTTTTGGCAATAAACCGGGGGTTCGGTCAAAAGTTTGGTTTCCAACAAGTCAGAGCATCGCCTTTCTCCCTTCACTTGTCTCTCATCCTCCTTAGGGATGGGTGGGTGAATGTCGACCCCGGATGAACCAACCTGCTGGATGAACATGTTGAAGTTGGTCGGTTGCGCTGCCTAATCACAAGCAACCATTTCAGGTGACTCCTGGGTTCGCATTTGTCCGAACCTTAGGTTCTGCCAAAACAAGATTGGAAGGTCCAAACCGGATGGGAGCCCGGCGCGCGAAGCTGTCGGCCAGGTGGATCGACCCATCCGAGAAGTCTTACAAGAGCACCCCGGGAAGGACGGATGGCGCCGCGCTGGCAGAACTCATCAGTGGGAGGTGATGCACGGTGTGGGCCAACAACAGACTGTTCAACTTTGGGCTAGTACAAAACTAAAAGCAAGGGACATGTTTTTAGGGCGTTTGGTCGGAGTCGGTATTATAGACGCGTTCAAACAAGGCAACTTTATACATGACAAAGGGGAAGTTGTATTTTTGTTGGTGGGTATATCAATTGATGTTTCTGCCAGAAGGGGATCTTGCAAACCCCAGGATTGTCAGCTCTATCCTAGCTATGGAACTGGACGAAAGGAGGCTGTTGGCTTCGACCCTTGTCCTTTTTCCAGGGTTTCCATGTCAAGGCACCGGCCCTGCGTCATGAATCTATAGGCGTCCTTTCGGAGATGGTTCCTGTATTTCCTAAGGGATCAAGTGGTAAGCCCTGGTAATGTGAACCTAACAGGACCCTCGGGAATTCATCAAAAAGGTTGTTTCCAACAAGACCTCCTGACTGTCGCAATCATGGTGGGGTTTACCTATTTACGCCCTAAAGGTTGTTTCAGAGGGTTTCTACACTAAAAAAGGGCGCAAAAGGGAGCCCAACTTTTTTTTCTGGATTGAAGAGGGCTGCGACACTACAGGGTACATAGGGTGTCCGACCGGTTGCGTTTTTTTTTCATGGGGCCCCAGAATGTGTGGTTTCCTGTTGGTCTTCGCGTTTGAAACCACAAAACATGGGCCGCCCTCAAAGAAAGGACAGACCCAACTTGGATTCCAGGCAAACTGGGGCAGGTCCAAGAAGAAGCCGCCGGTTTTCTCTGAGGTGCGTCTATGGCGCCGTGGGTGACTGGATCTCCATGTGCGCGAAGGCAAGGGAGCCACTTGGCGACCTGGTGGAAATGGTCACTTCAAGGTTTATGTGGAAAGTATTAAGCCTTGGATTCGGACAAAATAGCTTACGTACACATACATGAATGTATGAACATTTGTACATCTCTCTATATATATATATTAATATATGCATAGAGATAAGCACATGCACACATGGGGGTTGACCAAAAGGTCCGATGAATATGGGATGACCATTGGGGGGAATACCAGCAAACAAATGACTTTCACCAGGGAACGGGACAAAACTACCCATGGTCATTTGTGGGACGGACGAAATACTGATCAACCCCTCTTGAGGGAAACTTGAACAAGTATGATCCGGACAAGTTAGATAGCCTCGGTAAGGACTCCTAAGTGAACCATGACCATGGCCCGTGTGAAGTCACTGACTTGTGGTAGTTATTGGGCTTGGAAGACATGGAGGACACCCCCCAGCTCTTGGAGGGAGTTCCAAACTATAGGCCGGGTGAATTCGTTGACCGGTCACGCCATTCACCTCCAATCACAACATCCGATGTTTTTTTTTTCCCGTGGCTCCAAGATGCCGTTCACTACTCCAAACCAGAATCCCCAAGTACCCAATTTGAATTGCATGGGTTCAGAGATCATTTGGATTTCAAGCCCTGGTTCTGGTAGAGAGTAAATGGGAAACCGCTCCCAAACCTCCAAGCCACCAATCCCAAACCACCAGTTGGAGGGAAGCAACTTGGGGCTGCCCTAACTTCGCCAGTACTTTTCAGATGAAACCCTGAGGAAACTTCTGGGAGGGTCTCAATCAGAAAAATCCGGGCCCCGAGGGCGAGAGACTACCGGATCTTTGGCGACTACATCGCCAGCAATGAAGAGTTCCTGCGTGCCTCGGCTCGAGAAAGCATCGACACCCCCCCGGCTTAAAGCGAAGTGAAGTGAAGTGAAGTGAAGTGAAGTGAAGTGAAGTGAAGTGAAGTGAAGTGAAGTGTGTGTGTCCCTGTGTTTTATTTTTGTTTTTGTGTCACAACAGCTGGCAAGCACCCAGCATAGATATGGATGACTTTCCCTCGACAACCACCCAGGGGCAGCCCTGAAATGGACAGTTTTCCTGTACCCCTTGAGAGAGTCCCAACAATGGTACCGAGCCCAACAAAAACACAACCTTATACAAGTATATAACCCAATCAGAGGCTCTGTCAGTTTCGATGCGTAATTGCTGCAAAACGTGGGGACTACATTCATACTATGGTGGAACCTGTTGCTCAACAAAAGTGACGCAAGGGCACCCCTGGTTCGGTCCTAGGCTAACAAATAGGGTCATGTTGGACACTGCTTTTGTACTTGAAGTGCTGCCAACCGCACCATGCTTTGCACGGCAATGACTGGAGGTTGGGGGCATGGTGCCAAGCAACAATTCCACACTTTGCGGCTACTCGCCTTTCGGTTCTTATGAGCAGCGGACGAGATTGCCAGTTGGCATCGAATTGGCCCTGCCAGTTTTGCAGGTGAGTGGGTACTGTATCGGTTTGGGGTAGGCCCCTATCGGTTTCTGGTGGACCAACTTGTCGGGTACTCACATTGTGGGTAGACTGTCCGGACTTTGATTAGGGCATGTTTTTTGTTGGTTTGGGCAACAAAGGACAGAGGTTTTAGCCAATGTCAGCTCTCCTTCTGCTGTTTTGTGTCTCCCAACTCGGGTTGGGAAACAAACCGGGTTTCGATGACATACGAGCCAGCCCTCCAGCCTAGGGTTCCCGGTAGATGGTCGCGGGATCCGCTTCTCGCAGCACCTAAAAATTGGACCCTGGGAAGACCAGAAGGCTTGCTGGTACTTACAGGGGAAATCGAATCAGAAAACCCAGGGTAATTATCTGAGCGCTGAAGCCGAAATGGATGACTCGCACCCATCCACACTATCATTCCCCTGGTCACTGGTTTCCATCACCTTTTTTGGCTGGGAGGTTCCTTTTGCGACGTTTCAACCGGGGGGCACCCAGCCGCCCCAGTGGAAGCTCGCCCCAGCCGGTCCGCCCGGCTCAGATCTGCCGGTGAAGCGATACACCTATGTGCTGCCGGACGGCGCCAAGGTGACCAGCAGAGATTTCTTGTATCCCCTGGACGACATCTACTGCGCTTCGGCAAAGCGAAAAACAAAAACCGACAAAAAAAAAGGAAAACACATACAAAATACCAAGCCGGCTGGGGCGAGGACGACCAACCCAAACGGTTCCATGTGCTGAAATGGAGTATGTTTTGTGTTTTCCCTGCTTGTTTTTTGGTGTTTTAAGGGGATCGATTTCACTACTGGACATGTGTTTATTATGTTTTAGGGAGGCTTACACCAAAGGTAAGCAAACGCTTGCCGTGAACTCGGAACTGCCAAGAGGGGGGAGCATGTTGATGTGCTGCACCAGTTTTTGATGTGCTGCACCAGTTTTCTTGTCCATTGAATCCCGGGCAAGCCACTATGCCGCCACAGGAGTGGTAACCTGCAATTGTCCTCTGTTTGTTCAAGGGTAGCTCGTGCGGCTCCTCACTTGTACTGTACAGGGAAATGGCCATGGGTCAAAAGCCCGTACCCCCAGTGAACATCCCAATCCCCACTAAAATAGACGAAAATGGGTTGTGCACCTACCCCAAAATGGTACCATTGGCTTTGACCCACAGCCAAATGGAATCACTCGGTTTGCCCTGAAAGTTAATCGCTTCCCAAAGGGGAGCCATGGCAATCTGCAGCCGAGAGTCTAGCCCCCTTCCTACTCTTTTCAGGAATCCCATTCTTGAGAACGAGATGCTTTGTGTTTTTGTCTGGACCGCTTGGTGAAGAGCATCGAGGAAAACAGCCCCTTTCTCCACACATCGCGACAATCCAATGATTTTGCTGCATTTACTCTTTTGCAAGTTATCCCCTGTTGGTGTTGCATCAAATGTTCCTGAATGCGAATATATTCCGAATATGGGTGTGTCTTCTCTCTTTAGAGGACCCCGAAATCGTGGTTTTCCTCTTGGCTTCCCTTTAAAAACAACGAAACAAGGGGTACCAACTTAAAACCAACATAGCCAATAGATGGCCTCCTACCGCTACCCCCCAGGAAGGATCCCCCAAAGGGCAGGACACCACAATTTGTGTCTTCCGAACCTTCGCTGGGCACGTGGCAACCCTTGGACGTGCTTTTTGAGTTGGCACCCCTTTGTTTTTGTCTTCTCGCGAAAATGAACAGGGAAACACCAATCTGCAGGGTCACAAACATGGTTGAAAGGAAAATTCACAGGACAACCACCAATTTGGAGGGTCACAAAAAGGACATGCATGTACGTGGAGGGCTACTTTCCTAGCTCAGTTGCTTCTCAATTCAACCAGCGACAAGGCCTGTGCTTTCTTCCCCGTAGGCAACTACTGGGCACGTAAGACTTGAGTTGCATTAGACAAAACTGGCAATCCAAATCATGCGATGAATCAAATGGGTGTACATCGCCCCATGAATTCAGAGACCCACAGATCCGATGGCTCACTCGAAACCCCAAAGCGAATCGACCAGATCTAACCTTTTGGTTTTTGGTTTCCATTTTTCGTCATGACCTGTATTTGTGGACCGGCAACTGAGATGGTTGTCAAGGGTCCCCCGGATTGGGGACCCCAATCCCTTCAATAGGGTTTAGACTGTCCCCCCCAATAAACTTCACCTACCAAGGTTTGGCTGCAGCTTACCTGAACTTTGCGCTTGCTTTTGTCGCGTCAAGCATTTCGCTCAAGGCTTGGTGAATGGGTGGTACGACCTGCCCAGGGACAAGGCCGCGAACGACCGGGAGTATGTGGAGTACCCTGGCGAAGATGAGAGTAGCATGGAACCCACCAGGGGGTCCCTTGTAGTGGAAGCTGGTCTTCCAGCCCCCAATTAGGTTCCATAGCAACGCGGGTGGAAGGGTAGAGATCTCCAACGACAAACTGTTCATGTCTAAGACTCCAAGTGATGTCCAAAGAACAGTGGGCGGGGGTGCTTGGCCTTTTTGGTTGTTCCTCATGTTCCTGTGCAACCAGCCAGTCGGTTTAAGTCTGTCCCAGCTATGAACGGAACAAGCCAACCAGTTAGACGGGTCCCCTCAGCCCATTTGCAGTCAGGCTTGGTGATCAAGTGCTGTCTGCTGGGCGGGGGGTTTAACCCAGGTGCCTTCGGCAGCCGCCTACACACTTCAAAAGGGGCGGGCAAAGTGAAAGTGGGTTTCACCTCGCCTCCAAGGCTTTTTGGAGAAATGCATCGCATGTTCTAACCTGCCCCTTTCGTCATACCCGCGGTGCTTCATGGGTTCTTACATTCAGCTTTGCAACTGCCTTGCGACTTGAAGGCGCGAGGCTGATTCGATTTCGGTCCATGAACCCGGGACCATTTTGGACCCGTTCGGGGTTGATGTCCCATAATTAAGCCACAACGAACGGAGAATTAACCCATAAACTAGGGGTTCATACCAAGGGTTCATATATGGGCGTATACAGTCAGCCTTAGAAAACAGCTGGGATCGGCGACGCACTGTTGGCAAAGCGTGTTCTATGGACCAACAACGAAGGTAGTTCTACTATGTGGTCTGGGCGAGTAAGGGCAATATGTAATCTTTCAGAATGTCGGGTTCCGAAAGCTAAACGCAATGTGAACGGGCAAATCCTGCACCAGTTAAGATAGATGAAGCCCTACAGATAATGGTTGATAAGACACCTATCAACTGGCGCGCAGCGGATTTTGTTCGGCCACAGCAGGCTTGGGCAACTCGTTTTCAGAAACGGCAGATCCACTTTCAAAGGACCCAAGCCTCGTCGGGGGCGACACGGGGGTTGCAAGCGAGCGAGCGAGGCGCATGTCGCGGAAAACCTGCCAGCAGCTCCAAGCAGAGGTTCCTAACTTTGAGAACCTCAGCTTTCAGGAGCCCCGCTGATGAGCAAGGGGAGCCGTATCGGCTTTGGACCCCCAAATGAGCCACTTGCTCAAAACCGATTCGGGTAGATGAAGGTTAAGGGACAATCCCAACCATCAATAGCTGCGGATATCCGCCTTCTTGATTCACATGGTTCTGGGTAGACCATTTTTAATACCGGTTTCCCTTCAAATCCGCCAAACAGGGGTAGACAATCCGCCAAAAGAAGGCCGTTTCAACCGAAATCCGACGGAGTTTGGTGACTGACGCTCCATCATGGCGATTGAAACCCGGATTTTCATGTGCTCCGGCGAAAAACGCCGGCAGCTTCCATGGAAAAGCTATGGGTCATGGAAGCAAAGTTTACCTTTGAACAGCTTCTGGTTCTGAAATCCTACCTTCTGGGGGTGCCGATTGGGGTGTGCGGCCTATGTGGCAAAAGGGAATTAGAGGTGCAGATTTTGTCCGTCAACCTTAGCATCGAGGAACCAGTAAGGGTCTTGACATGTATTTTTGCCGGGTTTTAACAGGCGTTTGCCATTCATCATTACGCCTTTGGGGGCTTTCGTCCCTTGGGAGCCGGCTCGCCGCTTTGAATTGTTTGTGGGCGAGCCTTCGGAAAGCCGTGCAACGAGATTTGGTTGGGGTCCTTTCTCTGGCAAGCAGGAATCCTGGAGCTTGCCATTTGGTTTTTAAAAGGGTGGTTCCGTTGGTTCCCTGCTATACAGGTAAATTGATCATTATCCAAAAGAAAGGGGTCATGGCCCCAATTTAAGGGATCGGAAGGAGACTCAAGGAAGAGAGAAAGACAGAGAGGGAACGAGAGAACGAGAGAGGATGAAAGCAAATCGGCAGCAAATCATTGGAGTAGAAGCACTTCCCATGTCAACCCAGTGGATTCCCCAGCTTCCCCCTACTGAAATGTGTCCCAACCCGAAGACATGGCTCCAACGATTTTCTACTGACTGGTAATCTTGGTTTGCCTTTTCAGGGCCGTCCCCAGCCCAAACACTCACGGAGGACTAAAACAGACCACTGGACTCTTGTTTTGGAGTGGTGGTGTGTTTGGGTGGCGGGGTGGGGGAGCAGTTTTCCACCAAAAGTGTGGACCCTGCCCCCAAGCACACGACCACCAGCAGTGGATGGGTAAATTTGGGTGAACCACGAAAGCGGTGTTTAATTTCTTGGTTCCCAGCCATCCGGGTCCTCAGGCTTTTTGATTCTTCGTTGGTTTAGTGGTAGTCTCCACTAGGCCACTACAAGCTCGACTTTTAGCAGGCGACCTGAAAAAACGGACGGTGACTCTTCCTGTGAACGGGTGTGAACGGGGTAGCATTTCTCGCCGGGGCGCTTTTTGTCGGGTTGCCAAGACCGAAAAAACTCTCCTTGGATGGCTTTGAAGGATCTGCTGGTGAACTTCGAGGATTCGGACTACTTGCAAAAGATGTTCTGGAACAATGGCTCCTCGGAATGCCAGACAGCCACCAGAGCGCCGTGTTTTTTTTTGTGTGTTGTTTGTTGCTACGGCACCTGCACATGGATCTTTCGTTGGATTCGGAACCCCCGAACTGGTTATCCTTTAGGGTCCCTTTTAACACCACCAAAAAGGGGTCCTATCAAGAAAGGGCACTCAAATTCTACCGGTGCAGTACACTTTGCCCAGAAGTCCCTAATCCCACTGGAGTCGGCTGGGCAACTCACAGGTCAAGTGTTGGTTTGGAACTGGCGTAGTCTTGAGGCAGTATTGACGACTTTGTCGATTCGGAACACCTTGTGTTATTTGCGGAGTTGAAACCACACTTTGTTTTCTTGCGAGGAGGGCTGGGGTGCCTCAATTTTGCAACAACCATGTTTAAAAGACCCCTTTCCTTGTGTTCCTTGTGGTTGGTAGGGAAGGCCAATCACACAAGGGATTTTGGGCAACCATGAAAAGGAATCCCTATTGATGGAGCCACGACAACTTGACCTATTCCGTGGATGAACAAGATCCAGCAGTTGGGATGGATGACACCCTGCGAATTATAAACCACCCATCACCTGGTGCAGGATTTCGAACATCCACAGTAGGGGCGCCAAAGGTGAAGAATTCTTGGGGTTCCTAGCCATCCCCTTAGGGGGTTTTCCATTCAACCCACAAGTCAAGCTTTCAGGGCATCTGAAAACACGGACATACCCCAACAAGAGTCAATCTTTTCGCAGGGCATCTGAACAAACGGACTGCCCAGGATTGGGAAACCTCTCTGTATCGCGTTCAAAGTCACCCACCAAAAGTCAAGCTTTTAGCAGGAAATCTGAGCCCAAGATTGGGACACCTCTCATCCGCAAAGTCCTGGGTGTGTTTTTGGTCCGTCCACCGCCTCCAGCGCCCCGCAGCCGCCGCTCTCAGAATCCAGCGGCCTGGTGCCCGAGTGGATCGTGAAGCAGATGAGGCGCCACGCGGCGGTGAAGTGCCTGCTGAACGGAGGCACCAAGGAGCCATGGCTCACTCCGAAGCGAGCCGACCTTTCAAACCTTTAGACGATTTCTTTTTGGGGGGGGAGGAGGGGGTCGTTTTGTTAGTTTCTAGTTGTTTTCTTTGTTGGGGGGGGGGGGGCGAGGTCCCAAAAGGTGAATCTTTATCTTGAGGTACTTTGGGCAGATAGACATGTTTGCCAGGGTCATATTGAGTTGCGCCAAGCGTCAAACAGAGGGCATGGAGAATAAAGTAGAGGATAGAGGTATTAATTTCAATCGGACGTTTGTTTCGCTTCGTTGATATCAGATTAATAAACCAAGCGGCTGGCAGGGCTATGGCGTCAGGGGAGAGATGCGGAATGACTAACCGAAAAGAACCGCGGATGGACAAAGTCCTGCACCAGTTGGTAGGTGCTTCATCCCAGTATTAATAGGGTTTATCTCTCCCAAGTGCAGGATTTTGTTCATCGACTCTATCTTCGTCGCTCTCATGCGCAAGACAATAACCAAGCCACCAGAGTACAGGACCAAACCCGGAGGGTCGAAACATGGGTTTGCTTTGTATTTCAGGGGCATATTTTTCCACGGATGTTGTTCACCGGCGGGGAAATTTCAAGTACCCGGAGGTATTCTGGGTAATTACCCTGGTTCCCAGATCACTGCAATCATTGATGTGTCAGTGCTAGAATTGATAGGTCGCCAGTAACTTGCAATGTTAACATGGTTATTGGTGAGTTGTTTGTTGAGTGTTTTTGGCTCTTGGACCCTTGGACCGCCACAGACCATTTTCAGTCCAGTTTCATTCTTTGAGCCATGGAGATTGTTGTGAAGACGTTGGCTGGCAAGAGTGTGGTCCTCACGGTGCAGCCGACGGACACCATCGAGAGCATCAAGAAGCAGCTGGAAGTGAAGGAGGGCCTCCCAGCGGATGAACAAACCTTGATCTTCTGCGGCAAGAAGCTTGAGAATGAGCGCCTGGTAAATGAGTACAACCTGGAGAAAGAGGGCACAATTCACGTGGTGCCCACGTTGAAGGGAGGCGTGCAGATCTTCGTGAAAACAGTCACTGGAAGGTCTATCGCTTTGGATGTGGAGCCTGGTGACACGATTGTAGATGTGAAATCCAAAGTCTTCGACCAGGAGGGCATCCCGTTGGAGCAGCAAAGGCTGACGTTTTGCGGCCGCCATCTGGAGGATGCCCGAAGTTTGGCAGAGTACAACATCCAAAAAGAGTGTACCATCGACTTGGTGCCTTGCATGAGTTCCGATCCAGACATCAAAGCTTGACGCTTCGCAACCAATGCGAAAGCACAACAACAGAGCTGTAGCTACACATCAGCAATGGATGTTGCGCCAGCTGGAGACTCGGCCATCGACCAGTTTGCTGTAGGATCGCCCGGAACTGAGTGGATGCCAAAGATGCACCACATCTGTAAGACACAGTCATGATCGACAAATCGTTTCCACCAGAAAATGAACGCTTGCAGGAGTGCGACTGAGGCGCCAACTCTTTATGGAGGTCGAGTGGATGGAAGGCCACCCAAGGACAAAACTGGCGTGGCTTCCTGCAATGCTCCCATGCGAATCAAAGCATCGTCTACAAGTCACAACAAATCACGCTTGTGAGGATGCGATCTGGTCAAAGGGTTCTTATAACATGCAGCAGCATGACATGGGTTTGTCTCAAAAACAGGGGATCCCCTTAGTGGTTGTTTTATTCTTTTGATTGCCGTTTCAAATCAGCCAAAAGGGGATCTGGATGAAACAGATACGCCCATATGTTGAACTCGCTGTCGCCGTGCAGTCGACCGCCGACCAATCGCCAAGACCTCTCTTGGCCTTCCGTGTTTGGGTGGAGTAGTCATGGTTCACCCCTTAACCGGTTTGCGAGATGGTTCGATATCATCGAATTCTAAGCAGCACCTTAACCGTCGTAAGGATCCTCATTGCTGCCAGGGTAATTCCCGCACGAGCTTAAACCTCAGCTGGAGGCCGTGTGTCATGCACGGCATGTCCAAGGGTTGCACTTTGTGCTTTTCGTTTTCTTTTGCCATAATGTGGGGGCCATGAATAATGACGGGGGCCCCTGCCCCTCAAGAAATATTGGGGCCCCAATAGAAAAATCCGCTAAAACAAGTTGGGGGTCAGGGCCTTTCGCAAGGTTTGTACTGGCGTAGTACTGGTTAATGTTGGTTTGGCATTGGCGTAGTATTGGTTTAGTATTCAATGGTTTAGTATTGCTGCCTTAGTGCTGGCTTAGTATTGCTTGGTATTAGGTTTGTATTGGCTTGGTAATGCTTCGGGTGTTTTTGGTCCTCTTCGGTCCTCTGCAGTCCTCTTCGGTCCTCTCTGAGTACTGGTTTTGAATTGTTTGAGTATTCTTCAAGCTGACCCAGTTGTGTTTAGAATTACTTAGCATTCGAGCTGAGCCAGTTGTGTTTAGAATTACTTAGCATTGGCTTGGTATGTGTTGTTTTTTGCATAGATATGTAAGTAAATCGGCTTTTTGCATGGGTATGGGTATGGTTTGCATTTTTGTTGTGGCTTTCCTAGTACTCCGAAGAAAGAAGTACTGGACAAGAAGAACTACTGGCGCGGCCGGGGGACGTCGGACAAAAAACGTTTGTTTTCGGATTAAGTCCCAGCTTATTCTGAGAAAACACGTTATGGTGTTGGTACCCATTTCCACTGTTGGGGTAGAGAAGGATTTTGGAAAAGCTTTATTGTATTTGGTACTGTTTGGTTAATCGGCACCGGCATTAAGGGTGTTCCCTCAGAAAGCGAAGATTTCCTCTTACATGGGATACCCCTAATTCATCATTCATGGGTGTATACACCCTGGTTTCCCATTAATTGCTGGGGGAATCAATGTCAACTTTGGATTGGTCCGGAGGGCCGTCCGTGCTACTCAGGGGTGGTCCGTCTTTCATTCGGGAATCGTGTCATTTTAGAGGGATTCTTCGGATTAGAATAGTTGTTTGCATTAATGCGGCGTTGCCATGCTCATGGAAGCCCAAATTGGCATTGGATTTACAACATGTTTGGGACATTATGGGAACCATACTACAATGGAATTTGGTTTGCGACCAGGACCCTTGACAAAGTTCGTTACTTGGGGGTTCCGAGTTTCAGGTTGGCCTCTTTTTATGACTCAGCCAAATCATTATTTGTATCGAACAATCATCTTCCATTGACTGATTTCGATTTGTTCACCTTCTCAGTTAGGGTTGGGACGGAAATAGTTATGACTAAATATGTCTGTAAAGCAGTTGCTCAATAATTCATTCTACAAGTTAGCATGGAACCCACAAGTCCTCTCTCAGTTGCGGCAACCCACAAGATGACCAGCCTTTAATTTCAGGCCATCTTTGGGCCTCGATCAAAGCTTGGTTGCTCTTTGGTTGAAATTGTCCAACTCTTGTTGTGATTTGCATGGGGTCGCGGTACGCTTGATTCCCCACATGCAGCAAGTAGCACGCATTGACGTCCTTCGCACAGGTGACCGAACATTCTAGGAGTTTATACAAGGTCCATTAAAGGATACATTTGGGCCAGCCATGCCAGCCTACCAAAAATCTCACCTCTGCCAGGTTTGGAAGACCCCCCAAAGAAAAGCAGGTGGTTTCTGGACGTATCCTTTGGGAGTGCGAGTAAGGGTCCGTTTCCTTCAGACTCCGGCAGGAGGAGCCTGGGGGCACCGGGGCAGCTGGGGCGCTCGGAAGGGAAGGAGCCGGACAAAATCACTCGTCGCAGTCTCTTGTTGCCAAACAAAAAATGCGGAGATTTCGCGGTTCACGATGTTCCCTGTCATGTCAATTTCCCTATAACTTTGTTCGAGACCTTGCGCATTTCGAGGTGGAAGCTGTCAGGTCAGCTTGGTGCGCAATGGTGAATGCTGTCGAACTGTTCTGCCTTTGTTCACTGGTCGTGAGCTTGTTTTCCCTCTCCCTGCGAGAGGAAACATCCAGTTGTGAGCTTTCTGTGGAGCCCTTGCCAGTGGTCTGGCCTGGAAGTTTAAACAATAGGATGCACCAACTCCGGATTCCACTAGTTGTGCCACAAAATTTCGGCACGGAAGGAATCCACAGTAGTCGGCATCCAAAACAAACCCTCGAGATGAAAATAAGCCGCAAATGGGTCCCTGTATTTGTCGAGGGCGAACTCCCGAACAAAATTTTCTCTACAACTTACGGGGGTCTTAGCGGCCGCAACAATCTAAATCACTTTCTAGGGCCAGGCTGACACGTCTACAGTACGCCAAAGTTGGACCTCGTCTTGTTGTTGAGGGTCCAACTTATTTTGGCACCACACACACAAAAGGCGCACCAAAAGACACAAAAAGAAACGGGCATGGCCAAAGGCCTTCTGATATGTGAGCAAACATGTGGCAACCAAGCAACTTCACAAATGCTGAAACTATTCAACTAACCTCGAACAAGCAACATCGACCACATCCTTCAACGAAGTGAGTTTGATTAGTTCAGATCAATTCACATCAACCACCCCTGTTTCTCCCCTGCCAATGGAGGCCTGGGGTAGAGGGGTTCCTGTGAGCGATCCGAGATGTGCGACATCAGCAACTGCGCTGTCCGCGCTTGCAAAGACGAGCGCGGCTTTCTCCAGTTCCTTGGCCGAAACTGGATCCCAGGCCTGCCCTTCCCAAAAATGAGACGTGAGCCCAGCGGGCTGTTCACGGGCAATCCTGAATCCTCGTTTGGTTGTGCAAAGGGTCTTAGTCGTGATCTCTTCTCCCCGGAAATTCTGGCCTTGGGCTCTTCTTTTTGGACAGATAAAGTTGGGAACCCCTGTGTGTGGTGGGCTGTTTTGTTAGAGGTCCTTGAATGACTTGAGTTGTAGAGTTGGGTTCACCCAAACACCCTGCCCACCATGACTATAAAGCAGCCCTAAAATACGACATGTCTATAGATTCCCTCCCACATTGGGCTTCTCGAGTGCTCCGGGTAGGTGGGTCGGTGGTGGATGGATGGATGGATGCACGGATGGACGGATGGACGGATGGATGGAGCGAGAGAGAGAGAGAGAGAGAGAGAAATGGATAAAGAATAGATAGATAGATAGATAGATAGATAGATTGATTGATTGATTGATAGATTGATAGATTGATAGATTGATAGATTGACAGATTGATAGATTGATAGATTGATAGATTGATAGATTGATAGATAGATAAATACATTGATTGCTCGATAGTAGATACATACATAGATACATAGATACATAGATACATAGATACCATTCCGTACCATGCCATGCCATGCCATGCCATGCCATGCCATGCCATGCCATGCCATACACGTTGTTCAATATTTCTTTGGGCAGCATATCACACCATGCTTTGCACGTCTGTGTGTTTCACAGCTTGCTATGAAGAAGATGAAGTTCCGTCCAGCATGAGCGGGGTGAGAACTTCCTCACTGTCACCTGTATCGTCTTTCAAAAGGATATTCCTTCAGTTCAATCTGCAGGAGTGTACCTGTTTGGGCTTGGTCAATCCCAATGCCAAAATGTAAAGAGGGTTTCCCAAGCACTTGGGTCATGCAGGAGAAAACTATCTTGCTTGTTCTTGGGGGATATGGAAATCAACCACCCAACAAGTACCCTCACGGATACATGTGTGGTGCCGGGTCAGTAGATGAGTGTGTCACCGTGGCTGAATCAGGGCACCGCTTTTGGAGCGGTTTTAAAGGGAAACCAAAAGGAAGCTAACCTGTTGGTGGTGTCCCGTACTGCAAGACACACCCAGAGTGTGTTTCCTTAGTGGCACCCCTTGGGACGAGCCAAGGTACGGCTCTGACTGCCCAGTCTGAGCCCGGTCTTGGCAGTCGGCCTGACAAAAAAAGCGCGGCCCGTCCGACTCGACCGGAATGGCGGAAGCTGACTTATCCTCTGGACCAGAGGTGCCCTTTTTCTGTGGCCGTGGCTCAACAAAATGTACCCAAACAATGGCACCTTGGTACAAGGTAAAGGGAAGCAAAGACTGAAACCAGGGTAAGCCTGGCTCTTCCATTTCTCTGCTGCTTGGTGAAGTTCCCCCAAAAAGAGAGTGGTCGATTTCTTCGTTTCGGCCGCAGGTTTGGGCTCCGATCCCTGGTAGCTACTCGGGCTTATGGGGCAATTTGCGGGTGCAGCTGGGTTGGAGTTAGTTTGCTTTCTTGCCAGCAACCATGGCCCTAGAACGTGACTTAGACTGCAGCCCCCAACTGAAGCAAACGAAGCTGCCCAAAGCAATATTCCTAGTAACGTGGGGACTTAGATACAGGCCATGGCCCTCTGATGAGTGCGCCTTGTGCTTTTACTGGGCCCAAAGCATCCTGGGGCTTCGTATGCGGCATGTGGACCCTGGGAGGTTGGGCTTGTTGCTTCAAGCCCCGGGAGCGACCCTCTGCTCAAGGTTTGTTGGGATTGGTCCAAGCCTTGTGCTTTGTGTTTTCGCGTGCACTTCAAGGAAAGAGAAGGGACCAAGAGTGCGAAAGACAAGGACAGCAGTCTGCCAATCTTCATTTTTGCTGACAATGTGTACTTCCATTTACGGTAAATTTGCCTATCCTCGTTTAAGGGCTGCTGCTTCTCTTAAAAGCCGCCCACTTCCGCTGGGCGAGACAAGGCAGCAAAACGCATCCCATCTATCTGTGCCTTCTGAGGATCCACGTTTTTTGTTGCCCTTTAAACCCCCAAAAAGGGTACTGAACCCCCAAAAGAAGACAATACCCATACGTTTCCTTCTTTCCGTTGAGCCACGCGGGTTTTGGTCTTTTCGCGCCAGGCCTCGCAGGGTGGCACGCCCTGTGAAGGCTCGTTGCAGGAGATCGGTCCGTCTGCGTTTCGGGTGGAGCTGGGGGAGTTCAACGACCATCCCCACCTTAAGGAATTCATAACGCGGGGAGTCCACATCCTGAAAGGGGTAGCCCCCGTTTTGTTAAATGCCAACCAGATCCAAGGAGCTTTAATGCTTAGAATGAACGTTTACGGACCAATCATGTGCAACGTTTCTTTGAAAGGACGCCAACCTGACAAGGCATGTTTGGCTGCTTGCAGCCCATTTGCAACACCGATCAAGTTTCCTTCCCGAACCCTTGGGTTGGTGAAGTATAGGACACCCTTGGGTTGGTGAAGTCCAGTCTAGTGGCCGTCAGTATGCGGTTCTACCTGGTCTACTGCACGCAGTACAGCATATATAAACCTGTCTAACCCTGTTTTGGTAGAATCAGCCTTCAACGGGTCCTGGGCACGACTCAAAATGAGTCAGATCCAACATGGCAGGAGTTCCAGGAATGCAACCATCAGCCCTGCAATGCGGCCATCAAGGCGGGGGGTTTGCAATGGCAGTGGTGCCTTTCTGCCTCTGAAACCGAGCAGCTGACAACTGCCTGGGCAGGGCTTGTCAGTTTTCCGCACGGATCATTGTTTAAAGAGAGGTTTCCACAGACCAGCCGGGACCATTTTCTTGGTCCGTGATTTTGACTTTGTCGCGCGACTCTGATGGGCATGGAGCAGAATGCAAGGTCAGACCAACAAGTTGTCTGCTGTTCTCACTTGTCCCAAGCGAATCGACCTGTTGACCTTTTGGTTTGCCCATGTTGGTCCATGTTTAGTGAGGGCCCCAAAAGGCAAGCCTTCTATTTCAAACTTCTTTGGGCAACTGAGTGTCGCTTTGGGGACGACTAGAAGGGCCTGAAGGGAGGGGACAACCTTAAAATTCCAGCGCAAAAGCAGATGTTCTCTCGAGCTTCCAGCAGTAGATCTTTGGGCCTTTGGTTTCCCTTGGGGGTTTATTCAAAGGTTTCTATGTCGTTTCCTCGGAAGGATCAAATCTTGAAACTTCAAAGTTTATAAGTCAGAATCAGAAGGGTTCTCCAACATGCCGCAAGGTTTGGGTGGGACATATTATAGTTCTTAAAGCCCAGAATAAATAGGATGGGCTTGTGGGGGTACTATTTAGTCTACCGACGCCATGATCGAAGGAGAATGAGGTCTGTACATTTGCCCTCTTCATGTTTGACCCCGATCCATTTGCCCAAAACCAGTCTTGCTATACCCAGGATCCTTTTCCGAAACCGCCGAAAGTCCGCCTCAGATCCACTGCCTCTGGGGGGAGTGGAACCGCTGGAGCGCGTGCTCGGCGCTGTGCAACGGCCATCAGGCGCGGCGGGGCGGGGCGCGGCTTGGAGGGCGGAAGGGGCGGAGGGGGCGGACGACCCGTTTTCGTGTGGCCGGTAGGTGCCGCTTTGTGTGGGGAAGGGGAGACCAAAAGGACCCCCCAATTTTTTGACACTTCGCTGTGAGTTGTTGGTTGGCCTTGGGTTCGGCCCTTCAAGCTTGAAGCTGTTTGGGACATGTTTGTTTTCCAGATTCGCTGGCGTAAGCTTCAGTTTTCGAATCCGGTCGAAGCCAACGCATATTTTTTGTTCGAGGCAGAGGGGATTTTCTCGGCAACTTGCGAAGAGAATCGGAGGGTTCGTATTTTCTGACGGGACGGCGCCACCAACCGCTCCATGAGTAGGTGCAGACCGTTCTACATTTAGAAGCAACTTTTCATGCAACCAAAGGCCAAGTATCACTCGAACAGGCTCTTGTGGGACTGTTTGCAATCTCATGTTTCAACCCAGTTGTCCAGCGGCAGGTTTTTCCTTTGCAATCAACCAATTCATGTCGCCCCTCAACCAGGTGGTTTGTTGGGGGGGGTTCCCCCAAAGCGAAGGATCCCGCCTCTCAAATGGAACACCCTCTCGAAATCAACCAGGTCTGTCCTCTAGCAAGTGGCTTGAAGTCTTTAAGGCTCTGGTGCAACCAGGAGCTCAACTGAGCGGCACCTGGCCAACATAACACCAAGATTTCTTCGACAGAGCCTGGGCACGGGGGTTCCTGAATACTGAAAGTTCCGTTTACCTGTTTGCAGTCTGGGGGGCACCCAAAAGCTTCCTTGGATGTGTGATTACCTGCAGTCTGGGCTCTATACTTGCTGATCCATACTTTCATAAAACTGCTTCCACTCCCCCTCCCCCCGCCCCCGAAGAAAATCATGTTAAATCATAAGATAACAAACAACAACACACACCCACACACACACACACCGATCTCTGGGTTGCTCTATTTTATTATTCCTCATGCGGTTGTCTTTTTGGGGGCAGTGTTTGGGGGGCATCCCCCAGGATGTGATACTTTTTGCCTTTGTGTCTACCGGGGTTGGGCAAGTCTTGTTTCAACAACCGGACTGGTTTCGTGTCAGGGCAACTGAAAGGAGGTTGTTTAAACATTGCTTTCGCCACGCATTTGTCAAACCCAACCTTGGAAAGCACCCATGCGGACCTGGCCTGCCTCGTCAACGTCATGCATCTTCTCCTGGACATCGACAATTTGAGGTCGGATGTGGGCTCAAGCCGCCTGTGCACTTGCACGTGGCAGAGTTTGGGCAAAGAGCTCAGGAGGAAGGCCCCAAGCTCCCCTTCTATCTCCTGTCACTGGCAGCCGTCGCATCCACTTGCACTTGGACTACGCCAGCTCCGGCTTGGAGATGGCCTCCGCATGCCTCCGCTGTCTTTTTTGAGGGTACCCTTTTCTTTGGGTGGTTTTAAAGCAGAACCCAGAGGAAGCCAGTCATTTTGGGGGGTCCCCCAAAGGAAGACGCACCCATGTCTTCTAGATGTCCTCGTTAAACGAAGAGGAATTCGGAGGCTGTCCGGCCTCGCGGACCGAGATCGATCGATGGATTTCTCCGCGAGGAGCGCAGCCGCGTGATTTTGACGCTGCCGCAGCACGGAGGAAAGCCATGTGACGGCGCCGGCACCCAGAGAGGGTTTGTCCAAACACATGGGGAAGAAGGGAAAGGAACCTGGGTCAATGTTTGGGGGAGCCAGAAAAAGCAGTGTCAATGTGTGGAACCATCTTTTTTCTCTGTACTTAACGAAATGATGGAGAACAGAATGACTTCCTGAAAACCAGCAAGTTTTAAAGCCCTTCTTGTGGAAGGGGAAGCCACCCCGAGCCACGAAAGCTCGGGCTCCAAGCACCAACTACTCTCCCATCCACCAACATGGAACCTGACGTTTCCGGGTCCTGAAGGACGATTTTCTGTTTCAAGGGGCCATTTCTCTGGTGGAGAGTCGGGGGAAGCTGACCCTGCTACTTGGGGTGGTACAACAGCCGACCAGGAAGCCCAGGAACGCTGTACTTTCCCTTCCTAGCCAAGGGGGGGGGGGGTGAGGGTATTTTTTGGGGTGGTTTTGAAGGGAAGCCGAAAGGAACCCATTTTGGGGGTGCTATTTCCACTGCATGGTTGAACATCTCATTTGTCCAAAGCCGACCTTTTAGCCGTTTGGTTTTCCCTTTTTGGTCCGCTTTTGTTAAAGGTCCCAACAGATGAGCTTTTTTGTTTGGGTCCCTTGGGCAACTGATCCATGGGAGATGTTTGCCTGCATATCTAGGGCCTGTGTATTGACGAACGGCATCGGGTCGCCTCACGGTTCAAAGGTTCAAGGAGGTTGTACTTGCTTGTTCCCGCACCCTGGAGTCTTTGTCCACTGGGCGCTTCAATCAATCCAACAGTTTCTTCAGGTAGAGTTAACCCAGGATGAACAACCGCCTGGCGTATTATTGGGGGGTGTCCCGGTTAAGAGGGAGTCTTTACTTTTTGCAGACACACACCCCTATTGATCCACCTTGTTGATTCAACCTGCGTTGACATTAGGGATCCGCTCCAGGCGTTTCAAAATGCTTTCCGGAGCACTTAAGTCTGGGAGAAGCAAAAACGCAGCTTACAAGGGGCTCGCGGATGAGTATCTGAAATATGTCCGCAGTCGCGACAACTGCGTTGTCCTTTTTGCAAGGCTACCTCGGCGAAATGTAAGCAACCCGGCCTCCTGAAAGAGGTTCTGAAGGTATCTCTAGGAGTATGAGTTCGCCGATCCGCGAAATCATTTTTGGGTGTCCAGTTGTTCAGAGATTTGCTTGCCACTTGTTCAGATTCTGTTTCCGAAACAGCTAGAAGGGGACATGTCATATGTTTTTGTTGGGAGGTTTCAAAAAAATCAAAAGAACTGGATAACATCGCCATCTTGGCGCTCCCACCACCGAGCGCCAACCAGCGCAAACCAATCGCGAGGCCCGCAGAAGGCGATCAGGTCCTGCCCGCTGCGGGGGGTGGCATTGGTGTCCTTCGGTTTTGGTGATTTAAACATCACCAGCGGGTCAAAAGTGGGTCAAAAGTCCAAAATGGGTTGCCCTTGAAAAGGGAAAAGACTATAACCTGGGGTCCATATCCTGCGGTTTAAATTTTGATCCATACCCACTTCTTTCGTCAGATTTTCCAATTACAGCAGGTGTTGCTTTACTCCTTGGTGAATTGGACATCCCTTTTGACAGATATGTCTATGTCTCCTCCGTTTTTGTTGCGGGTGATGTTTGAAGGAGACGTATGAGGAGTTCTGTTCCCGGCCAAACTCAACTCACAAGATGCTCGGCTTGCTTTTCAAATCAATTCTGGAAAGTGGACTTCTAGGCAGTGTCCAGAGCAGAGGATGGTCTTCCAAAGCCCTCCTCTTCCAGGATTGCAAACTTAGGGACCCGCACGGCTGGCGGAGGGACTTTGCTTGGGCCATCAAATTTAAGGTATCCTCCTGTCCACTGGCATGGAAGCGAACATAGTCTTCTAGGACCCATCAGTTGGGTCCCGTGTTAGATGGGAGGGTAGCTCATTTGCGGGGGATTATATAGCTGAAGCTGCATGTAGACAATTAAACATGAATGTAGACATACATATTTTGTCACATGTAGGAAATCAGCGGTTTCCAGCATGCAACCCCAGATGGTGGCATTTGCAGGTTTTGACGGATATTCTTTTTACTGAGTCGCGCCACATGGCAAACGCGCATTTTTTGCACAGAGGTGAGCATGAATGGTCAACTTGTGGAAGACTTGAGCTGTTTTGGAGGTACGCCAAACGCACGCACAAGTGGGTGGTTCGTTGCCATTCTACCCTAGCTATTGCAAGTAAACCAACCAGACTCGACCACAAAGCACATGATTATTTACAGTAAATTCGGCTCGGGGCACCCACCGCGGCGGAGACTGGTCTTTGATTTAGACGCTTAAGGCACTTGCAGTGATTCGGTGGGCGGCTTGGACCTTGCGTTTTGCATGAGCAGAGCTTCGGCAAGTGACCATCCGAGGTGACCATCCCCCGCACTTTCCAACGGACCCCGTCCCCCCACCTATCTCCCAGCTCGAGCAAAATTGGTTTTCAGGAGCAATGCAGATTTGTTTTGGGACTCGTTGAAAGGGAAACTATGAGCAAACCACCCTGAAATGTTCCATCATGTGGAGAGACGTATCGTTTTGAGGATCAGCTCGCTTTTGCGGGTTTTCATCACTTGCTCATTGACCACGTGACCACGAAGCCAGGGTGAGCAGTTCTCTTCTGGGCACGCACCAGCTCAAGGTTTCTTTTTGTTTCTCGGCAGCCACTTCTCATTTTATGTGTCATTGAAGCCCACGGATAACCCAAAGCCCTCACACCCAGGCGGTGATGCCCTTGGCTCCCCTCTACAAACTCAATGCAAGCGCCGTTCGTGCAGATGAATCAGTAAAAAGCCTAGTTTCAAAGAGCTTCAAACTACCCCCCATGTTACACGACCAATCCTCCAGCGTGCCCCCGTGGGACGAACATCGCGTTTCCCCCGCGTTCGACACTTTGCCCCTTTGGCCTGTGGCTGGATGCTGGACGACGGTACCGAGGCACGGCCAACGGAAGAAGGGTGGAGGTGATATTGGGCACATGGCTGTGGGTCAAAACCAATGGTACCACTCTGGGGTAGGTACACCACCCATTTTAGTCTATTTTAGTGGGGATTGGGATGTTCACTGGGGGTACGGGATATTGACCCACAGCCATATGAAATTCTCAAGAAGCTGAGGGATGGATCTGTTGGCTTTGGGCTTTTCCTTTTGCCTTTGTGGGTCACTGGGCAACCATGGTTTATCAAAGCCGGAAATGCGCTGCGGTTCTTCGCAAGTTTGCTTTTTTGGGAGACGTGATGATTCAGGGAACCACAGGCCCTCAACCGAGGTTCAGAAGGAACCTCTAGGCGAGGTGTCAAAATCCGAGCCAGTCTTCCAACGGTATGCTAGTTTAGTGCACTGCCAGACACCAAATTGAAATTCGTGGGGTGGGGAGTGGGGGCTTTGTCAAGTAAGGGTGGGGGATTCCAACGGTTCTTTTTCATGCGCGTTCCCTGTGAATCAGCCACTTGTTCAATGCCGGCAGCACCTCCAACATTGCTCGCGAGCAGTGCCCAAATGTCCAAGCAGGATAGACGCCCTGGCAATGATGCAACCCAGGGGCATTGACTTGCCCTTCCAAAAGGGCATTGTACACTTCCGCAGTTCTTCAAGTTATCTTGCAGGGAGCGTAGAAACGCGCTGATCTGAAGGCCACATGTTTCTGAGACACAGCTGACACACAGCACAGCTCGAAACCAGAGGGTGCTTCTATCATTTGTGTTTTCAGTTTGAATGCTACTCTGTTTCTTTTGTTTTATTTCGTGTGCCACTGTTGGCAAATATCATGCTACAAGCGACGACCTGAATGAAGCGGTTTAAGGACTTTGGCTCATTTAGATGATGGGCAAACCCTTCCTGCCCTGAAGACATAATGCCGGAATTGGGCTGGCTTGTAGAATATTTTGCCATGGTCACGTTCACTTACTTGTCCACTATGTCCACTATGTTTAGTCTCCATTGGCGGATGTTGGTGCCTTACTTTTTTGTCTTTGAGCATTGCTTCTTCCTCCATTCGCCAATGTGATACGTGTCGAAACCAGGGGCTCTTACATGGCGAGATTGATATGGGATCCCAAAGTTACCTGGCTTTTGAAGCATCACATACCCCAGAACCAACCGAAGCCTCATATGTCTCTGAGGCTGTGAACCAAGAACTCATGGCTGCTTGCCCACTTGCATCTTGTTCTCAAGTATTGGCCAAAGTTCTCTCAGAGCTTTCTGAGCAGGTAAAACAAGACGGACCTGCCATCAAGAGCGAATGTTTTGACTCACCAGCTTTTCAATACCTTATGGACTACCGTATGAACTAGAATTGGGCCATGTTTGTCCTTCGGTTTTTTGATCGACACCAAGCCCTCACACTCAGATACCCCCTAGATCGTTTGGATTTGGTGGTTTGGTTTCGGGGTTGAGCTTCTTTTTGTAGGGGGTACTTGGAGAGAACCCCCCCCCTAAACCACCAAACCACCCATCCAAACCACCACTCAGAGGGAAGCTGAGGCGCTGACGCCTCAAATGGTGCATTTGACCATGCTGCACGAAGAGTAGCCCAATGGCTCAGGCGATTGCCACCGAGTTCAGGGTTAGACAAGGAGTTCCAGGCATACTGAGGATGCCCTAAAAAAATATATGAACAAATCCCGTGTTTTCTCATGTGCCTTCTGGCTGCGTTCTGGGCTTTAGTGGCAAACAAAAGGTTTGGACTGGTTTGGCCAAGCCACTCGACGGAAGTGAAGAAGGGATAGGTCATATGAGAGTTTAGGATAGTTTAGGAGCCTCCCGGTAGTTTGTCGGGGCTTCCAATCCAAACGCGCCATGGTTCCCTGGCAAAACAGTTGCTCGTCGATTCGGCTTTCCGGAGGTGGCGATACCTCTACCGGGCAGCTGGTCGGCCTGGTGGCTCAGGGGGCGACTGAGTTTGAGCCAAACTCCCGTCCATGGGGTTCCTCAATTTGGGGCGAGACGAAGACGCGCGACTGCCCTGTGGCCAATTACAAGCATGCCAGATTTACCAACAAAAAGAGCAGTGTGGATTATTATCCTTACAGGCAGTGACTTCTGCATGCCGTCATGGGCCCGACACGAGGCGAAACGACTGGCAAGGCTAGCCAAGTTCTGGGACCTGGGCTTGCTTCATGGGGAAAGCGGAAACATTCATGTGCCATTTCACCAAATGGTTTCAATCCCAAGGCAACACGGGCCACTTGATAAAGAGTACGGTTAAAACAAAAAACACAAACACATAGTCATGATTTCATGTTCAGGCCCACGATTCTACACGGTTTGACATCTCCGCACCAGTTCCACTTCCCTTACACTTGCCGTCTATTTTCATACCGTGGACGGACGAACTGCAGCATTTTGAGGCCATGGGAGGCCAGTTGTTGGTATTTACAGGGAAGTTATTTCATAGTTGGTGCGAGAAGCATGACTCGCAACCATCCACGCCACGGTCCGGCCCAGCTTCCCAAGCCTCCAGTCGCGTGTGAGGACAGCGACGATGCTTCCGAGGGCGCAGAAGGAGCCGCGCCGGAGGTGTCTCACCAGGCGCGGAGGCGAGTCGTCGGGTGAAGATAGTGGGCGCATCTTCTTGCCGCTTGGGTATCCTTTTAGTGGTCGGCTTAATAAGTTTAAAGGGAAAACAAAAGGAAACTGGCCCTATTTTGAGACACACCCATGTGATGACCAACCAACTCTTTGACCTTCCAGCACCACCACTGCTTTTTGTGGCGTCATGTTGCCGTTTCTTGGGGGGGGGGGACCAAAGTTGGGCGTGTTTCCCTTTAACCTACCGCTGCCACTGGGCGGGGGTGACTTTGGTGGTAAACTAGTGGAGCCAGAAATTGTCCCATGTCCGCCCAAGCCTTGGTCAACAAAACAGTCGTTCAGGGATGTGTGCCACGGAGTGCACGTGTTTGCTTGAGGTTTGGTATGGACTGCCTAGGGACTCTAGATAATTTAGAGAAACCCATCCGGAAATTGGGCACCGTTACGGGAGGTGGGTAGTTGAGAGCCCCTTTCGGGTTCTTTCGGGTTCCCTCGGGTTTGATAGGATTCAAGAGAGAAAGTTTCCGGGGCTTCTCCCGCCACTTGCACCAACCCCCCCTTGGGGATAAACAATGATGTTGAAGATTCCTGGTAAGAGAGTTGTGACCGCGACCCAAAGAAGTGGATGCGTCTTTTTTCGAGGATGCCTTTTTTGGCTGGTGTTTAAAGCGGAAAACATGAGGAACCACCAGTTGTGGAGACTGGGGACTGTGGTAGTGCACTTTTGGTGATTTTAAGGTGTGATATCTTGAGCAAGTTGTACGCTTGATTTGCTGAAGACTGATGTAACATGGTGCTAGTTGCTGCTGCTCATTCAAGACAGAGTAGCCGTAATTATCTTAGCATCTTCCTGTTCTTTCCTGTTTGGCATAATAATTGAACTAGAACTCAAACAACAATCTGTATGGACAAAAAGCTGGTTGTTTCTTCTACTGTGCATACCCCTTAAAAGGCGTGAACAACCAACATAACTGCAGTTTCAGTTCTATTGGTTTACACATGTTAAATTACAAGGCTTCAAGTTCAAATCATGTGTCGGTTATTTTATTTTTTAGCCCAAAGTCTTTCTCTGAGTTAGAGTTCAAATAGGATGGTCTGTTCAAGCATACTTTCAATCATGATTTAAATGGAATCTAGCTTGGAAAGAGAAGCTGGTTGTTCCTTCTAAATTTGCAGGCCCCTTAAAAGGAGTGAAACATCCGTGCAAACAGAACATGCAATGTCCATTCCCATCATAGTTTCGATTTAATCGCGTATTTTCAGATGAGTAGTAAACCTACACTCATGGGCTGACTTGGGCCTGTCCGATGCACCCATAGTAACGTCCCTTCCAAGTGAAGTACTGATGGCAGATGGCAGTTTCTCTCCAAACATGAGTTCAATTAGAGTGAAAACAGAGAGAATTCTCATGCATGATATTGTAAACATGAACCCCTTCCAAATCTTGACGAGAATTGTGTTCCAAGTACGATGTTAATTCTAGGTTTTAGTAGAACTTAATTAGAATGCAGTTATAATTGAATTAGAAGCTAGCAAGGAAAGACAAGCTGGTTTTTTTTTTTTTTTTTTTATCAGTAATCCGTTTTCTCTCTTTTTTTTTGATTGACTCATAATCTAAATGGGAATTAAATCCAAGTATCTAGGATTTTAGTTAGATTTCAATTCTAGCTTAAGTACAACCTTCAAGCTAATCTAAATGCAATTCTTACATGTAAGTAGATGTTGAATAGGACTTCAGTTCGACTTTAAGCAGGATTTCCTTTCCAAGTAGGACTTTAAGTATATAGAATCAAATTTAGGTAGAATCTGATAAAGAAAGTCAAGCTAGGTGTTTCTTCAATTTGCTTGCCCCTTTAACAGGAGAAATCCAAAAAAACCAAACACAATTCGAGAAAGCCCTAAAAAGCAATACCTCGACACCGTGGATGAAACCGACAAACACTCGAGACAACCAAAAGCTAAAAACACCTCGAGAAAACAATAAAACTAAGAATCGAAAGAACCATGTTTCCAGAGCTGTTCTCCAAAGAAGTTTCCAAAACATGTTTATTTTGGTTTCTGGGTTTCTCTCAGTTGTTGTTGGTTTTCTCTGATCTGTTTTGGTGTTGCTAGATGCTCCCGTGCATTGGTTGGAAGTTTGGCAATTGACCAGCTTGACCCCACGTGGACTGCAAGGCCTCAGAATCCGGGTGCCCTCCTCAACTTGGAGGGTCCCCCATTTCAAGGCAGACCCAAGAAAAGCGTTGACCTTGGCTGTGTGGCTCAGTGTTTTCAATTCGCTGGCCAAGGAACCTACCGGAAGGTGCACAAGTGCCTTTTGCTCTTCCATGAAATTCCAATCTAGGTTTTTGTCTCAAAAATGGAGAACGCAATCCTCTGGGTGGTTTCCCACTTTCCCGTGACACCATCCTCAAAATGGAGACCAAGCCTCAGAAAAGGACCTACCCATACTGTGGATGGTTGCGAAATCAATTTCGCGCCACCCTTCCGAAACCCTGATTTATGATGGTTTGCCAACGTGAATACCAACAAACGTCTGGATTCAACCATTCCAGTGGTTCCATTTAGCTGTATAGTAGGTAACCAAACTAGCCAGCCTTTTGAAACCTTGACTATAGTGGCTTGCCTGGGATCCACTGGTCATGGCGACACATTTCATTTTTGCGGGAAGCACATGGATGACTCGCAAACCTCCACAGGCCAGATGAGCAAAATCCTTGGAATGATGATTCCCCTGAAAATGCCAACAAACAACGGTTTCAACCATTGTTTCAAAGTGGTGCGAAATGGATTTCGTCCGCCCGGTGTCCGCATGGACACCCAAACTGGTCCAACCAGAATGGTCCTGCGTTCCACGTGCTGCGATTTCTGGATGACTCGCAACCATCCATCCAGAGGCCATTTTGAGGCGCTCAGAGGCCATTTGCAGGGGGCTCCGTCGGGAGGCCTTGGGCATTCTCGCCGCTGCCCCGGGCCACGATCATTCAGACCGCAGCCTTGCGGAGGAGCCAGGCGCCGATGCGTCCGCCCCGGGGCCTTTGGCTGGGATCCAAGCCCTGAGGTCGTCAACGTTGGTTTCCGTAACCGTCCAGAATATGTATATACATATATATATATATACAGATATATATATATATATATTATGCATATATACATATGTATATATATAACATATTTATGTATCTATGTCTATACAGTTATATATTTATGTATATATAGACCTGTATATGTCTACGTATCTATCTCCATGTATCGCGATATACGTACAGTTCCGAACGCTGTAGAACGATTTGCGAACACTTGTTGAGCGCCTTTGAACGGTTTTTGAACGCATTTGGAATGCTTTTGGATGTTACAATTGTAGCAACAGTGATCAAGTTTTGCAAATTTCCCGTTTGGTGTTGATTGTATAATTGTACGCATATGGGGGTAGCCGGTATAAATAGAATATATATATATATACATATATATATATGGCAGTGATTTTTTTGAGGGGTCTGTAACAGAGCCGCGGCGGACATTCGTTACAGAGCTCGTTACAGACCTTTGTAACAAGACCAGCTGGCTCGTTACACACCCCTCGTTACACACCCCTCGTTACACACCCCTCGTTACACACCCTCGTTACACACCCTCGTTACACACCCTCGTTACACACCTCAGATGAACACACCGGGCCATTGCGTGACTGCCCTCTTTTTGCCGCAGCCTGGCTGGTGTTGAATAGCTGCAATCAAGCTGGAGCTGCGGAGGCGCGCTTTGCGTGCTGCGCTTTGCTTTGCCTTGTCACAGACCTCGTTACATAGCCGTTACATACCTCGTTACAGACCCAACCCCAGCCCGGCCAGCGCCCCCCCCTTTTGCCGCAGCTTGGCTTGCGTTGATGCGCTCCTGATTCTGCTTGTCAGGATTTTTTTCCCGTTACAGACCTGCGTAACAAGGACCTCCGTTACAGACCTCTGTAACAAGATTCGTGCCGCGTCGCGCGTTACAGACCCCTAAAAAAATTCATCGCCATATATGTATATCAGATTCCTCAGCCCAACATTGACCAAGAATCTTACCGTTCTTGCCAAAAAGGTATTTGTAAACCAATGCACCAGGCACCAACCAACAGAGTTGTTTCTTCATGGCCGGAACGCTCGGAAAGACAAGCAATCGGAGTTTATTTTGGGAGGAACTGACGCGGAATGCTCGACTGGGGTGTCCTCCAAAGATATGGGGGTGTCTTTCTTTGGTGGACCCGCCACAATCGTGGTTTTCCTTTTGGTTTTCCCTGAAACCATCAACAGCAAACGAGTACCGGGTACCCTGAAAAAGAAAGCAGACCCATATGTGATATGTTTGGGAAGACTAAATATTGACCACCGCAAAGCTTGTCAAATGTACCACAGAGTCGGATCTGACCGCGCACATCTGGTTGGTCGGTCCTTGGAGTTACTCACCAACTACATTTCCCAACAGCTTGTAGGATGATTATATCTTTTTGGACCTCAGGATCCTGATCAGGATGATCATGTTGCAACATGGCTTCTCTTTTGCAGCCCGGTGGCGGTGTGTAGTCTGAACAAGTACGCCTGGTTTTCGTATAGTTTGTGCTGAATTCGTACCAGCCCAATCCACACCCCGAAAGGAGGGTGTGGGGAACAATCCCAAATTTGGATGCTCTCCTGTGGGTTATCGATATATATATATATACACCTAGAATTATACATGTATATATTGAACTGATAGATGGTTTATTTGTTGGATGTGTTGTTGAGTTCATTGTTGGTATGTGTGTTGCGAGTTGTATCAAGTCTAAACAGATGAATTCAGAGTATGTTTGAAGTAATCGAATCTACAATATATACATATACACGCATATATGTAAAGCGCACACCAAGAAATGTACTGGGATGTGGGTATGAGTCGCCAGAAAACACACGATCCAGTTTTCCCCAGGTCAGGTTGAACAAGTTGTTGTTGTTTTTTCTCCAACAAATCGCTGACATATAGATTGGGCTTCAGCTGAAGAGCTTCAGACGCAAAGAGCCGGTTGGATAGCCTAGCAAGGCCCTCACTGAGGGGACGATTTTGTTGCATGGGTTGTCCATGAACTTTATTCAAATTTACGTCTTGTTGGGGTAGCTCAGTTTTTTGTTTGGCAACTTGAATAGCCTAGCGGAACCTTCCTGCGCCATGAAGGTGGATGTTTACTTGCCCAGTGGAGAGGGATGCTCCTTAGCAGTGTCACCAGAGACGCCCATCAGAGAGTTGAAGGCTGCAGCGCAGCAGCATTTCCAGCGCCGCTTGAAGCTTACTGCGAAAGGTCGGCAGCTCGATTTGATGGCCACGGTGAGCGAGGCTGGGTTGCGAGATGGGGACGTGGTGAGTGCAGTTGTGCAGCTTGATAAACTGGCTGCCACTGGCAAGGCGTTTGCTTGGCATGGCCACAAGGGCAAGGTTGTGACCTGGGGTGACCCAGATTTTGGTGGAGACAGTAGCCAGGTGCAAGAGCAGCTGCAGAATATCCAGCAAATCCATGCAACTGAGGGTGCTTTTGCAGCCATTCTTGATTCTGGGGCTGTTGTGACCTGGGGTGCTGCACACTTTGGCGGAGACAGCAGCCAGGTGCAAAAGCAGCTGAGGAACGTCCAGCACATCCAAGCAGCTCACCATACTTTTGCTGCGATTCTTAAGTCTGGGGCGGTTGTGACTTCCGGTCGTGCAAGCTTCGGCGGAGACAGCAGACAGGTGCAAGGGCAGCTCAGGAACGTCCAGCACATCCAAGCAGCTCAATATGCTTTTGCTGCCATTCTTGGGTCCGGGGATGTTGTGACGTGGGGTTCTCCACGTTACGGCGGGGACAGCAGCCAGGTGCGAGAGCAGCTGAGGAATGTCCAGCACATCCAAAGAACTGGTGGTGCCTTTGCTGCCATTCTTGAAACTGGGACTGTTGTGGCCTGGGGTGATCCAGAGCATGGCGGAGACAGCAGCCAGATCCAAGAGCAGCTGCAGAGCGTTCAGCAAATCCAAGCAACAGGTGGTGCTTTTGCTGCCATTCTTGAATCTGGGGCTGTTGTGACCTGGGGTGATCCAGCAAGAGGCGGAGACAGCAGCCGGGTGAAGGAGCAGCTGAGAAACGTCCAGCACATCCAAAGAACTGGTTGTGCTTTTGCTGCCACTCTTGAATCCGGGGCTGTTGTGGCCTGGGGTGATCCAGAACATGGCGGAGACAGCAGCCAGGTGAAAGAGCAGCTGATCAACGTCCAGCAAATCCAAGCCACTGAGGGTGCTTTTGCAGCCATTCTTGAATCTGGGGCTGTTGTGACGTGGGGTCGTCAAGACAGGGGCGGAGACAGCAGTCAGGTGCAAGAGCAGCTGAGGAACGTCCAGCACATTCAAGCAACTCGCTATGCTTTTGCTGCCATTCTTGATTCCGGGGTTGTTGTGACCTGGGGCGATCCAGAAAGAGGCGGAGACAGCAGCGAGGTGCAAGAGCAGCTGAGGAGCGTCCAGCACATTCAAGCAACTCCTGGTGGTGCTTTTGCTGCCATTCTTGCGTCTGGGGCTGTTGTGACCTGGGGCGATCCAGAAAGAGGCGGAGACAGCAGCCAGGTACAAGAGCAGCTGAGCTTGCATTTAGGGCTGTGCTGATCTACGGGCCGCACAAACCTGCGCTAAGAGCGGTCTCAACGAGTGAAGCACCAGGTCGTTTCAAAAGACGGTAATCTTTTGGTTCATCTTTTGGTTGCCCTTTAAACCAAGGTGCAAGGGTTACCCTCAACCAAAAACGGCCCATATTCGGGCTCCGAATCCAAAGGTGTTGTGCACAGCTGCTTCCTTCCGAGGCAAAAGTTGGGATCCCAGTGATGGAGGCCCTTTGAAGGTCTTAGATTCCGATCATTGTCGGGTTGTGTTATATATATATACATACGTGTCATGAATATTATAATATGTATGTGTAAATGTACTAATACATACATACATACATACATACATACATACATACATACAGACAGACAGACATACATACATACATGCATGCATGCATGCATACTTACATGCGTACATACGTACATACATACGTACATACATCCATACATCCATACATCCATACATCCATGCATGCATACATACATACATGCATACATCCATACATCCATACATCCATACATACATCCATACATCCATACGTACATACATCCATACATCCATGCATCCATACATCCATCCATCCATCCATGCATCCATGCATCCATACCTCCATACGTCCATACGTCCATATGTCCATACATCCGTACATCCATACATCCATACATCCATACATCCATACATGCATACATGCATACATACCTACATAACTACAAAACTACACACATACATACATACATACATACATACATACATACATACAGACAGACAGACAGACAGACATACATACATACATACATACATGCATGCATGCATGCATACTTACGTACATACGTACATACATACATACGTACATACGTACATACTTACATACGTACATACATCCATACATCCATGCATCCATGCATCCATGCATCCATACATACATACATGCATACATCCATACATCCATACATACATTTATACATCCATACGTACATACATCCATACATCCATGCATCCATACATCCATCCATCCATCCATGCATCCATGCATCCATACCTCCATACGTCCATACGTCCATACGTCCATACATCCGTACATCCATACATCCATACATCCATACATCCATACATGCATACATGCATACATACCTACATAACTACAAAAAACTACATACATATAAGGCTATTTCGTTGCATTCAGGTGCCATAACATTCCATTCGGGTGTCATGGGCCTAGCAGCGATAGAACTGCTGCCACTTCAGCGTCAAGGGGGGGGGGATTGGTCTATGGCAGAGAAGAGGCTTGCGCCCAACATTTGCATTTAGTCAAGTTCTTGGAGTTATTTTACTCCCTGACGGTCTGTTGCAGCTTCAAGTTCAGAAGATGTGACAAGTCAATGTCTGCCCTCGGCCGGTTCATCGGGCCTTGAAACGCGGACTATGTTGCAGCGCATCACCGACTTGCTAGTTGTATGAATCGCCCTATACTTTCTGAAACCTGAGACTGCTGGGGGTGAGGGTTTGGCAGGACCGTCGTCCTCAGGGCAGCCCCCAAACAACTTGTGGAAGGTCGCAAAGTTAATGGGTGCTGCGGTTTCTCTCAGTCAGACTAGATTAGTTTCTGGGGGAATTTCCTTTTTGCTGGTGGAATTTCTTACTTGGTAGCCAGGGGTTGGGGAAGTACAGGGGTATATTCCTTTGAGGAAGCCGGGGGTTGGGGGTGGTGGTTTTGCGAAACAGTCGCCCTTACGGGATCGCGGTTTGAGGGAAGCCGAGGGTGACCCATATTAGGTAATCGTGGCTTTTTCACCGGAATGTTAGTGGTTGTGTTTTTTGACTCTTTCAAAGGGACGTGGTGGTTTTGCGAAACCGTCGTCCCCGGCCCCCCACCAAAACCGTCGTCCCCGGCCCCCCACCAAAACCATCGCCCCCGCACCCCCTCATCCTCTCACCCTTGACCCCGTTGTGATACTCGTTCCCCTGTTTAATCCTCGAAGCGTGACACATGATGCTCCCTATAGCCATTTGGTGTAACACCTGATTGTAATGATGTAACCCCCGAATACAACGAAATTGACTTATATATACATACATACATACATACAGACAGACAGACAGACAGACAGACAGACAGACAGACAGACAGACAGACAGACAGACATACATACATACATACATGCATGCATGCATGCATACTTACATACGTACATACGTACATACGTACATACTTACATACGTACATACATCCATACATCCATGCATCCATGCATCCATGCATCCATACATACATACATGCATACATCCATACATCCATACATCCATACATACATCCATACATCCATACGTACATACATCCATACATCCATGCATCCATACATCCATCCATCCATCCATCCATGCATCCATGCATCCATACCTCCATACGTCCATACGTCCATACGTCCATACATCCGTACATCCATACATCCATACATCCATACATCCATACATGCATACATGCATACATGCCTACATAACTACAAAACTACATACATACATACATACATACATACATACACACATACATACATACATACATACATACATACATACATACATACATACATACATACATACATACATACATACATACATACATACATACACATACACACATACATACATATACATATACATATACATATACATATACATATACATATACATATACATATACATATACATATACATATACATATACATACATACATACCTACATACCCACATACCTATATACCTATATATATACACAGTATTCCCTCTCCGCCAAGCAACAAAACTAGTTGCACAAAGCTCTGGACATCTACAGGTTGTTTCACCGAAGTGAGGGCCTACCAGAGGATCTCTTTTTTGCCATCCCCTGCCGCGAAGTTGATGTATTTCACATGTAAAGCAAGGGGCCCCAATGAGTGGTGCAAGCTCAATTCATATATATATATATATATGTATACATATATATATATACATATATTTATATATATGTATACATACATATTCTATGTTGCCCCCCCCCCCAAACAAACAACAACAACAACAACGACAGCTGAACCAGCAAAAGCCGGGCTTGTCTATGTTCAGTATGTCGTTTTTGTTCCTGCTTTTTGGGGAACAACAATTTTTATGTGGTTTGGGATTTGAACCCCTGCTTCTTGTGGAGAGTAAATGGAAAAAGTCCCCTTAGCCACCAAACCACCAATTCAGCTCCAAACCCCTAGTTCGAGGGAAGCTGAGATATGTATACATAGGTGTCCTTTTTAGGTTATTTTAGTTGAACATGGATGGCACTGGTTTAGATTGGTTCTATTACATTTACCAGGGCCATCTATTTTTGCAAACGGCCACCCGTGTGGGTGTGGCTCAAAATTTCAGCAGCTAAGACTAAAACCACAGGTTTCTTAGTTTTTGGGTTCCATTTGGCAAGGTGCCATTCTGGGTTCCATCTTTTGGCGCAGCCATGTACGGTATACGACGTCATGTCCTCCGGCCGTTAGGCGCGCTTCAGCTCCGCGCCTTCGCCACGTTCGCCTCCGCAAGACCCGCGGAGGCTGGTGGCTACATGGGATTGCCGGGGGTTCGACGCCTACATTGGGGTTTCCGAAATGGGGCTGTTTTTTCCCAAACAGCCGAGGTCGGGACATGGGACAGCTATTTTTTATGGGGGGTATCCCTTCCTTTTGGTGGTGCTTAAAAGAGAAACCAAAGGAACATCACCATTTTGAGGGGGTCGGTCAGGTACCCGCTAATTGGTGGATTGGTGGTTTGGATTTGGATTTGAACCCTTGGTGTTTGTAGAGGGAACTGCCTTGATTGAAAAAGCAAAACAATCGCTCCACCAATTAGAGGAAAGCTGAAGATGGGGTTAGACGCCACAAACCTTTACCATGTTGGTAGCAAAAGTCCACCGGTTTTGGGACTGGCTCGTCCTTTCCCTTTTGATTTTGTTAGGCAAAGCAGGGCAAGCGTAACAGCGAAACCATGAGGTTGTTAAAACAAGAGCGATTTTCGCAAATAGGTTGGGCTGTTTCTCAAAAAGTTGGAGAGCTGCCTTCAGGTTCATTTCCGTTTGGTTCTCCCGTATCCATCCTTAGGGAAGCTCGAGGGGGTGGGGCTGGGGTTGGCCGCAGCCGGGGGCTGAACAGGTTAAAAGCAACAGGGAAGAAGGCTCCTGAAAAACGTGGATGGAGGAAACTGGGCGTAGAGGTGTCCTGCTAGGTCGGTCACGGTTCCTAGGATGCATCTGAACTTCCCGGTGTGAGAAGCTGTGTCTCTCAACCGTTCAAGCCCCGACATATGGATGGCTTACCAGCACCCCGCGTATGCGGTTGGGGAATCAGAGCAGCCCCCGCAAACTGCGAGGGGGGTCGGCTTTTCGGCAAAGATTTGTGAAGTATATGGGAACCCCGCGAGGACTGCATGAACAGAGGATACCCTAGGTCGGAGTCGGCCGAATCGCGTATCCATTAGATATGCCAAGACTGAAGGATCTCGCTGGTCAGAAATGGATGTGCCCACCCTTCAGATTATAGCTTTCTCAACATCTGAAGACAGATCGTCTTCTTGTTGGCTTGTCTGATCCCTGCAGATACCTTCCCCCTTCCGCCCATCTCTTGCAATTTGGACTCGCCGCCTCGTTGTCCCTTACATTCCTGCCATGCTCCGGCCGCAAAGCCTTGGTTGCTGGTGAAATCTGGGATGCCCCACGGCTGCTTCCGAGGTCCGGCCCGCAATCCTGCGGCAGGGTACCTGTTGTTTGCTTTCAAAGGCACGACATTGTTCCCTACTTTGCCTTCCCTCAACGTGGGCCCGAAAGCAGTGCCTTCTTGGCATAGGTATCAGAAAAATAATAAAAAGAAAAGGAACAACTTATTAAGCATCGATAAAACAAACCTATTAAGCATCAAGCAAAAACGTACTAGGCGTCAAGAGTCACTTATCGACATTCCATTTCCGAAGCAACTGCGAGGAATCACGGACGGAAGGAAGGATGGACGGAAGGAAGGAAAGATGCAAGGACTGCCTGCTGCGGTTTGTGCTTCCTGCACCCCCCCCCAACCCTACTTTGTTTTGTTGCTGCGGACCGGTGCTCAATCTGTTTTTGTTGAGCCTAATCCTTGAAGCTTAATGAGCCCTTTTGGGGATTTTCACCACCCTAGCCCCAAAACCCCCGAACAGCTGCCCCCCAGGGGTGTAATGGGACAAATATGCAACCACTACCCAACTATATATGCACAAGCCCCTTGTTTCCATGGGGGTGGTTTGGGGTAGTTGAAACCATTTTGGACAACCATAAATGATGCTTCTTGCGATCTCCGGAGGTACTGCATTGCCGCAGCCCCACATCTGACTGGGCGGGATGGATCTTCGCGACGGAGATAGTTCTCAAGTGGCACCTTGAGTTTTCACCGCGTGAATTTGTTTCAGTGCCAAGTCACTAAGAGGCACAGAAGGTATACATATATATATATGCTTTATGTATGAATGTATATATATATATATATGAACACATATACGCAAGTAGATTGTTTTCAAACACACCAGGAGGTGCCTGAGTCAAGATGGCCGTGGATTTTGCGAACATCTGGGGATTGGAGACTTACCTTTGGTGACACATGTACAGGGGACTAGCTCACCCATGTTTCCTGTGGTGATGTAAGCATTTGTTGACCAATTTCAACTGCGGTTCCTTTGGGTGACGCATGGGGCAGAGTTGGAGTAAACTAGCCCCTGGTACCCCTTATGAGAACTGTTTGGGAGTTTTGCCTTTTTCCCCTACGCTGAAAGCTATGGGGTCGACAGCTTTGCCCAGATAGGCTCGAGAAGGGGTGGTTTGGAGCAGGAAGACTTCCGGCGGGTTCCAGGACTTTCCGGGGCTGTCGGCCCTCCACCGTGGCTTCGGTTTTTCGTTTTTTTTCCCCAGGACCTTCTAGGTCCTTCGGTTCCCCTACCAAAATAGACTACAGAAAAAACTTGGTGCCCTTATTCTAACCTCTCTACTGGAGGACCTAGCCTTTCAACGGGTGAAACAGGACTTCTTGAAAGGGGTTGGCCTAAGTCGCCTGTTGAACCAAGGCGCCAGAAAAAAAGTGCCAGGGGCTCATTGACATGTTTCACCTGTTTGCTACCAGGACAACTGGGGGGCCTACCTCCTTAAATTCCTGGAACAGAAGCAAAAACATGTTTGGTGGAACGAGCTGGGGATTCTTATTTCCGGGTTGCGACTTGCAGTCATTTTGTATTACTGCGGCTCGCCACTTTCCTGACCCAGCGGAGTTGTTTCAGCGAGATGAACCGAGAAGGCCTCCAAGAGCCGTCGTAAACCGCAGCACTTTGAATCCGCGGGGCTGTCCATTTGGTATCTACAAGGGACTCATCGGAAAGGGGTTCTGAACGGTGCGAAATGGATCTCGCAACCATCCACAGTAGGATCCCCCTTTTGGTCTTCCTTGTTTTTTTACATTGTTTGTTAGGCGGTCTGACAGTCAGCCGCTCGCTCCGCAGCATTTTGCCATCATTTTATAGCATAGGAAGTCAACGGGCGGGATTAGACCTCAGACAGCGGCGATGTTGGCGACTTTGGCGTTACTCCTCGTTGTGGCCGCTGCGGAGGACGACTTTTTTCGACTGTCAGACAGCTTCCCCTGCACCATCAACCCCAACCGGATTTCTTTTCTTTTTTTTTGTTTTTTCCCCTCGAGTTTTAAAGCCTGTGAAACTGAGACAAACGAACCCATGGCCTAAGAACTCTTCTTTTTCCCAGACCCAGTCGATCCCAGGCAAGCGACTATAGGTGGCCATGTTCCATTTGTTTTAATGCGTGGATATCTTGGTTACCTACCACACCAGGAGATGGATGCACTGAGGACAATCACGGATTTCATTTACTAGCTACACTGTGCATGAGGAAGGCAAGGTGTAAGACTGCAGCTTGGTAGCACCATCCAGAGGGTAGATGACAGTCGTATCCAGGTGCCGACACTTCCAAAACTGATTCTATATCCATGACTTGTCGTCGAGTCCGAAATCGTTTAACAGCAGAGCTCACATCGAACCTGACAAACGCCCATGGGATCTTTTGCCTGCAGTGTCGCATTCCTAGCTTGGAATGCCCTTGTGTTTTTGCGCGTGTTCGGTGGTTCAAAATTGACCATCGCCTCGGTTTGAACTTGAACACTTAGTTGTTCACCTTGCTTTTTGGCTGTTTGGTTGGATCTTTTGACTTGAGCTTTTAACAATTTTTCGGAAACAGTAGGTTTTCCATTGAACCCAGTTTTTTGTCACTTTTTGCAGAGGGGTCAGAAAACGCGTCTCAGCAACTGAGGTCCGCCTTTCACCCTTTCGGCAGCTTGTGGGTGCAGTTTTGGGGGGTAGCCCTTGGGTTGGCTTGAAGGAACACCAAAGGGAACAAGGGACACATTTTAAGGGTTCCGAGTCCTACTCTCTATTTCAAGGGAAAACGGAGCCCAACGGGAAAACCAAGTTTCGGGGGTCTCCGAATCCTATTTTGATACGAGTTGTGATGTTTCAGGACCTGTACTCCACAACAGTCAGGGCGACTTTCTTGGGCCGTTGGCGAGGTTGTTGGGGATACCTGGGCCGAGTTTTTCCCCACGAGCCAGCCTTTAAACGCCGACCTCTTTCGCTGGAAAAATGGCTGGACGCCCATTTGGGCGTTCCTCTTCAAGAAGTTCTTCAGCTTCTCCAAATATCCAGCAGCCTATGGTCCATTTGAAAGGGACAGGTGGGACGATCCTCAAGTTTCCCACAAAGCTAGGAGACACACGAACAGTGCCAGGTCCAGAAGGGTCAGCAAGTAATTAATCTAGGTCCCCCAGCTAGGTGCGTTTTTTACCGTTTCTTTTTTTGGGGGAGATTCGGTTCCCCTACTAAAATAGACAGCAGAAAAAGTTGGTACCCATATTCTGACCTCTCTACTGGAGGACCTAGTAATTGTTTCCGTGGCTCATGTGTACGTAGCTCTTTGCCACAGGTTGCGAGCCTCCGATTTTGAGTTGAACATTTTCATGGCGCCCAAGACAACCCTCACTTTGTGCCTGGGGCCAAATTTGAGCTTTAGGGTCTTTACAGCAACCCCGGTGCCAGCTTGATTTCCAGGACCAATTTACCATGTGTTTCTGCCATGAGGGGTTCATTCGTATCCAACGAAGTTTATGGTCGATTGTGGAGGGACATGGGGGGACTCACTTGCATTTTGTCAACGTCTCACCCTCTAAATCATGGATTTGAAGGTTTCCACCCCAAAACACAAACAATACTTCGCTCGAACCCCGCAACGTGGACCCACTTTTTTCGGGGGGGTTTTCTTTGGCCGCTCATGTTCCTTTGAGGATTGAACCTCTTAGGATCCCTTCCAAACCGCACTCAACACATGGAAGCTCACAGACCCGTTCGAAGACGGTCTTCCGTTCCTCTTGGACAGGCGATTTTGTTTGCACCTATATTGCTAAGCGCTAGTCGGAGCTCTGCAACATTTTGGTACTGAGCATTCCCAGCTGAGCACCAGCAAGTAACAACTGGCCTGCTAGTTCCCGTGGGTGGGCACTTTATTGTTGTTGGGAAGCATTTTCCATTTTTTGCTGTGGTGTAGTGGGATATCCCCACTTAACTGCTAAACTTTATTTTTTGTTTTTTTTGCTCCCCAAACCCAACGTCAACCAAGCCCCAGCGGCCCCCGCAGCTCGCCATCGCCAGGACGTTTTTCGTATCCCCCTGCGGAAGGAGACACCGCGCCGACGTGCCGCCCCGAAGCTCGACAAAGGGAAATTCGCGCGAGTCGAACATTTGTTTAAGGGTACTGTTTTTTTGTTTTTTTTGGAGGATGGTGATGGTGTGAAAAGGTAAACAAGAGGAAGACCATGGCTGAAGGGTATACCTTCTTTTTTGGATGGTGTTGAAATGTGTTTCAAGGTGAACAGGAGGAAAGACACCCCAAATTGAGGCTCCCCCATTATGAGAGAGACCCATTTGGGGCGGGAAGAAAGTGAGATCCCTTCAATGTGAGCTACTGGTCTTAGTGGTAGTCTAGTGTTGGTTTGGGAAACAAGGGGGCGCCGCTGAAAGTTCCGGACAGTTGTTCCATTTCCTCGAAAACAAAGAGCATTGTCCATGGGTATGAATGTTTCTCAAGCTGGGCCTTGTCGGCTGGCAAAGGGAAGCCAACAGCCGAAAGCTATGCTGCCCAAACAAGGGTGATTCGGAGCGAGGATATCACCTGGGCTTATTTCACTTGTCTTTGTTGCATTTGCTTGGATGTTAGGACTTTAACTTTTTGCCAACTAATGGGTTTTCCATTACTCCACCTAAAAGTTAAACTTTTAGCAGGGGAGCAGAAAGCAACCGAGTTGTTGTGTCCCCTGTTTTGAGAAACTTTCATATCGGGTTAGCACACGCTTGCCTCAGGAACCCCACCGTGAGCGCTGAGTCCATTGGCGGCACTGGCACTGCCGAGCTCTCTCTGCGGAATCAGCTGAACGCGCAGTACGCAGGCGCATGGTTGTGGGAAATGGGGTTTCTCACTCCCTGAGTGCATGGATTCAAGCTTGTTGGGAAGACAATTTGGAGTGGCAAACAAAAGGTTTGTTGTTTTTTTGACCAGTCCACTCAGGAAGTGGGTCTTTCTATGATTGCAAGAGATCCCCTGTAAAAGTGAAACGTAGTAGGAATGGCCCCATGTCGGTATCACAGAAAGGTAGATGATCCACAGTCGCTCTGGGAACTGCCACATGCCAGGGACCAAATCTGAAGCCCCTCATGGCTCTCCCTGCGATTGGTCAGAGTGCCAATTAGACGGAAGGCGTCCACAGGAAGGGTTCTGAACACTGCAAAGTTCGGGGGCCCCGTGCTCCAGTGGTGACAAGGGTGCCAAGACCGAAGGCCTTTCAGCTACGGCGATGGGTTAAGGCCACCCTTTGCATCCAAGTTCCACATATCTCCCCATGAAATCCAGGGGCTCCCTGGGCTTCTGAGTGTCTTCAAATAACGCACTGACTCACTTCTCCGGAAATGCGTGGCTGTTCTTTGCTTTTCAAGTGCAAAAAAAAGGGAGTCCAACGGGGAGAATGTCCCCCTAAATTCATCCATCTGCTGGTGTCCCCCCAAAATAGTGCAGAGTTCCTCTCAAATTAGACTCTCTATCAACTGGTAGTTTATCAATTGTCCTAGGTTCCCATTTCTCCTTTGCAGATTAACATGGAAACCCAAAACAGCATCATTTGTTTCTGAAGTCTCCGTTTGAGGTTCCCATCATCCTCAACGGACAGCACCCACAGCCATAATCAAGCCCCGAGTACGAGGGCAAGAGACAGTCTCATAAGTGGCTGCGGATATCCGTCCTTTTCATTGTCTTGGATTTGGGTAAACCATTTGTACGATTTTAATCCAAGTTTGATTGTGACTCAAGGGATTTACAGCACAGGGAGAGGCCGCAACATGGGTTGGTTCCCTTTGGGTTTCTAAGAAATTACCAAGAAAAACAACCCCAAGAAAAGCAACAGTTCCCTTTGGTTCCCAAAAAACAATTCCGATTCCCTTTGAGTTCCAAAAAAACAACTTCCAAGAAGGGTACCGAGCCTCAAAAAGAAGCCTTCGCATGCCAGGCGAGATCGAAGTGGGCTCACCAGGGCAGAGGATCAAGGCGCGAGAAGCTGCCGTATTGGGTACCCGTTTTCGCCGTTTAAAAGGAAGCCAAGAGGAAACCGTAGTTCTTGGAGATCCCACCTATTTTGACACACCCGGTGGGCTTGATTCCACTTCCCTGGTTTCGTGCGCCCTAATGAATGGGGCCATGAGCATCGGTCACACCGTAGAAGGCCAATGCGCCTTCTTGATAGCCAAGACACTGATTTGCACATGTTTCAATACTTCTGCAGATTAGCATGGAACCCAAGGGTGCCCTCAAAAGAAAGTTCTAGAAGTGATGGCTTGTTGGGCTCCATGTTAATCGGAATTCCAACGCCTGAAATTCCCTCTGATCCCCAGAAACTCGGGGCCACCGAAGGGCTCCTGGAGTCCTCGGGAGACACGTGGACACGTGGGTGTCTTGTTGCGCAAGCAAGCGGATGGCCGGCGGCTACGACATCGGCAATTGAAGACCTGAGTGGGCATGGGTTGCACCATATCTTTCAGATTCTCTGGGCAGTTTGGGCTTATGGCTTGTGCCGAAGGATGATATGTACGCGTATATCAGCCTGCAGAAGAGCCATGTTGCAGCAGTAAAAACTAAGCACATTGTTTAGCATTTTGTGGTTAATTTGCCAGACCCCTTTCCAATTTTCCACATATCCACAGAGGGTAAGAGTAATTTTGTTTGGCCCTGGCACGCGTGTACCGTGCTGGCACGATTTTTATCGGCTTCCCAAGAAAATTGACAAAGCTCCTACCAGTTGGTAGGTGGTTTCTCCCGGTATTTACAGGGTTTCATACATCCCGACTGGTGCCTGTACATCAGCGCCACAGGGTTTAGTCCTTGCTTTCCATTCACCAGGGCAACCCATTTTGCGTTGCCCGATTTTTGACACTCCAGCCAGGTGCTCTTCGACACTGGATCTTCTGATTTGCCCCTCGGCGCTTTGTTTTTTCTGGCAAGCTCGCCAAGATGTTTGTTCTTTCAGCTCGGAAGGCCGACATGTCCACAGTGGGGCGTTTTTTCCTTCATCCACATCCGCAAGATCCTTACGCTCATGGTGGTTCCCATCCGGTTCCTTAGGTTTTGCGCGTTGTTTAGTTGGTTCAGTAGTAGCTACCCACTAAAAGTTAAGCTTTTCGCGGGATCCGAGGGGAGCCCAGATGCCAGGTGGTAGTGATTTCCCTTGTAGTTGTGTTCTACGGAGTATGGACCAGGGATCCCCTGCTTTGTTGGAGGAGGGTTTCCTTGAAAACCAAGTTCCATCATGTTGTGGCCACTGGAGGTCCGGTAAGGGCCTTCATTTTCGTACCAGGTTGGGACTCTCCAAAGAATCAAACAGCGTGACGGGGCCTGAAAAGGGGGGGAAGTTCCCTGGAGGATGCCAACTTTCGAGTCGGTGAAGCATAGACATGCTGTAGGGCTTGCATTTTGTGGATCTCTTGTGTTTGGCACAACTGTTTGTGGTAAGTCGGAACCAACCAAAGATATTGGTGATTTGCTGACCTGCAACCAGCAGCAGAGTGGCTTCAGAGCTCTAATTGCGTGTATATCTGTGTTGATGCTTTGATGTTTTGGGGTTGTTTGACTGGGGAGCCAAAGGGAAACCGCCTATTTCGAGGCTCCCCTATTTGGAGTCAAACTCAATTTTCCTTTTTGTTTTCAATGTGGTTTCTGAGTTTCTAGGGTTTCCTTTCCCGCCGGTAAAAAACCTCCGAGGGTCTGGAGTTTTGCAGGTCTTGCTCGTTCAGAAACTGCCTTCGCTTCCCCCTGCTTCTTGTAGAGGTACATGGGTGTGTCTTTTTTAGTCCCGAAACAAGACACCCAAATGGGAAACCACCAAGGGAAGCTGAGGAAGTGCGCTTCTGTGGGGGTCCAATAAGAGCTTCCGAGATTGGGAGAGTTGACTAGCTTGGGAGCCGCTTGGAGGTATCGGAGCCGGTTCTTTGGGGGAGCAACCCTGTGTCGTTAAACGGCTGTCACTGCTATGAGTTTGTGAACGTTGGCTTTCCTTCCAAGGTGGTTCCCTGTTTTTGATGGGCTCTCGTAGAAACAGCCTGGTTTTTGAGCAAGCCCCTCCGATGTGTTTGGTGGTTTTTGTTGTCTCAGAGTGCGCAAGCTCTCTTTCCAAACTGGGCAATTGGCTAACTGAAACGTGCCCGCGCACTTCAGGCCTCCAGACCTCTGGGCTTCCTTTTTCTTTTTTGATAGGTTCCCAGTTTGCCCAGTGCGACGCTCTTTTCCCCTTTGGTTCCAATTAGGTAGCGGCTCACTGGTTGCAACAGGCTGTCAGATCAATAGTTACCTGGGATACTTTCTTTGACATGTTGGGGAGGGGGTCAAGATCAACTACCAAACGAAGTTGGCGCCGTTGTTGTCCTGTGGAAGCCGCTCAAGATCTTGGCTCCTATAGTCAAAAGACCCCTATACCCAGGGGGGGGGAGTAGTAGGGATGGTCATGAAGCCCTTAAAGGTTTCAACTAAGGGAGTCAAGACCATGGACCCACATTTTGTGAGTTTTGCTTACATGCCGTTTTTGAGGTGGTACCCTGTTCTAGTCCTAGTAACAATGTAACAAATTTGGGTGTGTCTATTTTTGGGGGTGCTCCCTTTTTGGTGGCTTGAAAGCGAAGCCAACAGGAACCCACCCATTTTGGGGGTCCCCTAAAGAAAGACGCACCCATCTTGGGATCCAATCCCATGTCACACGCCTTCCGAGGTGGGTGCCTACTTATCAGGGCCTTGAGGGCCAAGGCCTGTCTGGCCTTCACTCGGGCTTTGCGCCCAACAAGTCCGAGACGTTCCAGGAGACGTTCATCTGGTACTCCCCTGATGAACATGGAACCCCAAAACCCGTCCGTTTGTAGAGGAAACCTTCTTGGGTTCCATGTTATTCTGTGGCGACTTGAGACATCGGGTCCTCAGGTACATGCCAAAACCTCATTTTGTGTTAGAATCATCGGCGCCAAAGCGAAGGTACGATCACATCCATTAGGCACTCCCCTGCTGATGAACATCTACAGCTGAACATTCCACCGGGTCCTCAGGGAACAACCCCTACCGATGAACATGGAACCCACAAAGCCCCTTCATGTTGGGTACTCCCCTGATTTGTTCATGGAACCCCAAAAAGCCCGTCCGTTTTGTAGAGGACTGCTCTTGAGGGACACCCTTTTTGAGTTCCATGTCAATCTGTGGGGAGTGACCTTCAGATGGTCTCACTTCCTGAGTTCCACGTTGAGCTTTTTTGGGAAGACCATTGTACGTGAGTGGTTTGGATTGGTGGCTTCGGGATTTGAATGGTTCTTGTGGGTGAATGGGACACCACCCGGAGCACAAATTCCAAAGCGGGCTCCAAACCACCAACTAGGGGGGGTGCAAACATCGATCTGCTGAGCCGAGCGAACGGGTGAAACCAGCGATAAGACTATATGATGTAGGCCCTTTGCTCGGGGGTTTCGAAGAGGCAAGCTGGCTTGAAGTGAGGTGATCGTTGTTTCCAGCAAGGAACCCTTGGGAAATGACACACAGTCCAATAGAACAAGACTGTGCTTGAACATAGCAGAACACAACCCATGCTTCTCGAACTTGTTGCGCGGATGAATTCCGAGGGAAACACGCAAACCCTTGGAAGTAAGTGTTTAGTTTTGCATGCAGTTGGACTACAGAGCGTTCTCGTGCTGACCAGAGTTGACCACTTGGCAGTTGGGGATAAGTTTCTCAGCATTGGGGAAGGCAAGAACGCTGCAGGATATGTCAAAACATCAAGAATGGTCGTAAAGTATTGGCATCCTGTCATGTGAGGGTCAAACATCGGTTTTGGTCAAAGGATTATCCCTAATGACGGTCTTCCAAGCCAATTGGTTCACAGTTCTGCTGTTCAGTTGGGTCACTGAAAAAAGGTCACCATCTTGCAGTGGGTGAAGGCTTTCACCATTTTTCCCATTCCGGTTTGGTCGTGCGTTTTCTTCCCCATTTGTTCAAGGGATTGCGCCATCTACTTTCAGACTGCTGCAAGCCGACCCTGGGATGTGGACCGCGCTTGGATCTGAGGTCTGCTGTGTTGCGACTTGAGTTTGAAGGGAAGCAGCTCTTTTGCGAGGTCTCTCCTCTGTATGTTGGGGTAAACTGCAAGCTAAATATGATGAGACTCTGAACATATAATTTTCGGTGCACCCCCTTTTGTGGGCAAAGATAAGGGTTGCTCAAAACAGGGGATGCCTGTTTTGGACACTTTCTGTGATAACCCCGAAGGGGCACTGGGGTCCACTTTCAATTATGTAAAAGACAGTGTCCAGGGTCCTCATCGTCTCTCGTTACATTTCTACATGCTCAAATTGTGTCCTATACGTCTCACTTGAAACACCATTCAAAACGGGTTCACGCCGCGCTCATACTGTCGGGGCTCAACTCAATGTGGTGCCAGGAGGGATCGCGGTCCTTCTTCTTCCAATATGGTTCAGGCACGCTGCCATGTGGTGTGGGCGGATAGGTCGATAGGTCGCATATGGTTTTCATGTTCAAGCCCCGTCATTGTCAAATGAGTCCAGCAAATAGTTTATTTGTTTGAACATCATTGGATACTTGCCTAAAGGCAGATTACCGTTTCTCTGAGTCAATTCGCTTTGGGTGAAGATTGATTTATTAGAGATACCTTGTGTAGTGTTGTGGCAGGAGCTACGGTGCTTACAGAAACTTGCCATGTGCCAAAGCTAGACACATTGCCAGTGTTGTTTCGAGCATCTAAACGATGTTCATGAACTGGGAAACTGAGTAGCTGTACCACGCAACAAAATCCTGATTGGATGTCGAATGGCTTCAATCCGTGTTTGTTTTGGGCTCCCAAAAGGGCAAGCCCGCAAGGGAAGCCTTCGGCGAAATGGAGCCAGATGATTTGGGGGGCGTGTCTTGGCGCATCCGTTGAGAACTCACTCACTGAGTTCCTGGACTTTGCACTTGTTGGACTATTTTGGTGGCAAAGTTTGGGATTTGTTTGGCCAATGTCCTCAATCATCGAGTCACATTCTCGCTTTGCACCTCCGAAAGTCGTAGATTCATTGTAACCCAGTGAATTGATGAAATGATGAAGGGGAAATCCAGCAAACACTGTAGCGCTTGGTTGTCCTTTTGCACCCCGCTAAAAAGCCACACATGAGGAATGTCCTATTCGGAAGGACTCCAATGGGACCTCTCATGGGTCCGTGAACACAGCATCATCTAATCAAGAAGCCCGCGTGGGTCTGTATCAAAGCAGGGACCTCCCAACAACTGGGTCCTCAAAAACCACAAGCTCCACCAATGCCTCCAGTTACCGCTGTAGAGCAGATAACCAAGTATTTTACCTGTAGGTTTTACAGGAGGGTTCCACTGGTTACCTATGGTGGCTTGCCTGGAAGCGCTCCACGTATGTCAGCGTCGGCCGCCCCCGCATAGCAGGCGGAGTTTCCGGCCGCTTCGGTTTCGACGACGTTTCAATTGGTAACTTGCGCCTCGGCGCATTCGGGCGGAAATGGACTCGCTCGGCGAGTAGTGAATCTCACTTTTGATCGAGTGGATTGACCAAAAAGAAAGGTGGCCAACCAGAATTGAGGGAGAATAATGACCCCGTGAAAGGTCATTTGTCCTTTGGTGGGGACTGAACAAGTTCCCCAGCCACACGAAAGGTACCCAGTAGCGTATTGTTTGGTGGATCCTATATTTTTTGGTGTGGGTTAGAAAGTACGTAGATGGCCCTCTTCGAAACTTGTTGACAAAAAGGGGTCCCGTGATTTCAGGGGATGTTGTTCACGGGAAAACAAAAAGAACATGTTGTTAGACTTATAAATGTGAAGAGGACATTTGGACGTCTATGAAAGATGGAGTCCATCCCTGGTTAAGGCCAGGTCAGGTCGAGTCTAGGGCAAGCCCATAATCTTAAGTTTGGCTTAGTTTGGAGGACCAGAGAATGCGCTCTCCCCCCCCCTCCCCCTGACAGGGAAGCACGCCGACTAGGATGGTCCAGCGGATTTTCAGTCAAAGTTGAGGTCAAAAGGCATACAGACTCAAGGAAAGCATACCACCCAACATATCCGGAACCCCCCGTAGTCACCACAGGCTTTGAATCTTAGTTTTCCTCAGAGTTCCACAGTTCAACCCCCTGGTTGATTATCAGGCGGGGTCCAAGCTGAGAGGGATTCTTCACTTCTTTTTTCGGGGGGAGTTGATCCCCCGGTTGATTCATTCGGGTCAACCTTACCCTTGCAAGGCTATGAGAGGCTTTGGAGACGACTCGAGGGCATGATGAAAGCTGAAGCTGAAAATTACTGGAGGCGACTGAGTAGAAAGGCAGCAATACGTTGGTCGTTTATGTTGATTTCGGACCTTTTTAGTGGACATTTGGGTGGGGAGAACAAATGTCAACCAACCACTTTGAAAAAGACTCACAGCCATTTGGAAACCCCTACAGTGAGCATCAATCAGTTAGCACATGGACCCCCAGTTGTGGCTCACCCATTTTCTGGGAATCTCCAAATATGTGCTGTTTGTACCTATTGGTTGAGTGCCAATTGTGACTCACTACGGGGAACACGTCTTCCATTGCTTGGCATGGGATGCTCATACTAATTTGAAAGCGGGAGTCATAGCAACCCAGGGCTCTTAGGCTCTAAACAGCAATGCTTGTTGCCCCCCAGAAGAAAGAAACAACAACAACAACAACAACAACAACAACAACAACAACAACAACAACAACAACAACAACAACAACAACAACAACAACAACAACAACAACAACAACAACAACAACAACAACAACAACAACAACAACAACAACAACAACAACAACAACAACAACAACAACAACAACAACAACAACAACAACAACAACAACAACAACAACAACAACAACAACAACAACAACAACAACAACAACAACAACAACAACAACAACAACAACAACAACAACAACAACAACAACAACAACAACAACAACAACAACAACAACAACAACAACAACAACAACAACACAACAACAAAACAACAACAACAACAACAACAACAACAACCAACAACAACAACAACAACAACAACAACAACAACAACACACAACAACAACAACAACAACAACAACAAACAAAAACAACAACAACAACAACAACAACAACAACAACAACAACAACAACAACAACAACAACAACAACAACAACAACAACAACAACAACAACAACAACAACAACAACAACAACACAAGCACAACCACAACCACAACCACAACCACAACCACAACCACAACCACAACACAACCACAACCACAACCACAACCACAACCACAACCACAACCACAACCACAACAACAACCACAACAACAAAACAACAACAGCAACAGCAACAGCAACAGCAACAGCAACAGCAACAGCAACAGCAACAGCAACAGCAACAGCAACAGCAACAGCAACAACAGCAACAGCAACAGCAACAACAACAACAACAACAACAACAACAACAACAACAACAACAACGAAAAGGCATTGCAAGCGTACAACTCGGCTCTGAGTCAGTGTTTGGCCATAGTGTTAAGATAAGCATCGGGGTTCCAAATTCTAAACGGACCAACCCCTAGTTTGGAGGGGTATGCTGGTTATACATGCTATAAACGGGCTATAAACCCAGGACCGCCCCCCCGGTTAGGAGGGTAATAACTCTCCTTGACATAAGTTCGTGCAAACGCCGAACCAAACACAAAGATCTCAATTGCAGAAGGTTCCTTTGGCCTGGTTTGATCGACTGGGTATGGGTCAAAACTAAACCACCAGGGGACCGCAGGTTTTTGTCCATGTTTCCATTTACCAGGATTCCATTTTGGGCACGTATTTTTGACCCGCAGCCAACTCAGGAAGATCAAGAACTTCTCCTTCGCCCAAGTGGATGATGTCCGAGGGTTGGGGAGCATGTACACCTCTGCCATGTCCGCCTCTCGGCGAGCAAAGATGAGACTACTCCCTGAGCCCCAACACGAAGGCACACCAAAAGGGGGGGAAAAGGTCAAATTCCACAAAGATTCCTCCATAAATGTTGGGTTTTCGTTTTCTCAGGTTCCACGTTACCTGACATGTAGGGGAGTATCTCTCAAGGGTTTCCAGAAAAAGAGGGGTTTATCTCAAGGGTTCTGGATTCTGGACCTAGGTTGGTCTCAGGGCTTGCCCTGCAAAACCAAGCAACTGACAGTTCCCTAAACAATGGCCACCCTCAAATGCCGATGGGCTTGGTTGGGTGACCTCATGCGTAGCTTCGTGTGCATCTCGGACTTGTGGTTTTTGTTTCTTGGCTTTAAAGGGAACCAATTTGACGGTTTTCTGTGTTTTTTTCCCCCGAAACGAAAACGCAAATGGAGGAAACCAGATCTCCAAAAAGGGCGGTCACCGGCAATGGCAACAGGAAGGCGCCCAATTGCCTATGGTGGGTGACCCATGATACCCTCCAGATGAACATGGGCAGGGAACCCCCAAAATGGCGCTGCAAGGTGTCGGTAAATGGCAAACCAAAGACTAAAACCTGGGGTCTGGTGGTCTAATTTTGACCTATACCCACATGGAACCCAACAAAGGAGTTTTGCTCAAAGGAGAGTCCTCTACGACTGGCGCTTGCTGGATTCCGTGAAAGAGTCTGTAAGGGGGAAATTTGTGTAGGGGAATATGTTGGAGGAAACCGAGATTCTTCTTTCTAGAAAATCGCTCACAACGATGAATTTGTCAAAACTTCAATTGTCTTAAGAATATGTTTTTCTTGTTGGTTTTATTGGGAATCTATCACTACTGAACATACGCGTTTTATGTTTTCCAGCGGGCTTAAGCAAATGGAATAAAACAGGTGCCCGTCTTGAGCCGTTCGGTTTCATGTGTGCGATGAGGTGCACATTCTGACAGACACACTCCAACAAACCAACTCTGTTTGTGCTAAGGAACCAACCCAAAAGAAGGAACCAACCAACAAACATTGACGAATAAGAACGCAACCAAGTTTAAGAAGGATTGATCACCCAGCTGCGGCCATGTCCGGGGATTTGTGGGTCATTTTCGGGGATGTCTGGGTCATTTGCGGGGATTGTTGGGGTCATGTTCGGGGAGGAAACCATCAGCTGCCAAGCTTCAAGCCTGTCCCGAGGTCTTCGACGGAGTGCTGGGCTTGGGCTTTGACAACCTCGCCTTTGGAGGCTCGCCTTTGGTCCAGGCGCGATCCGCGATCCGGGCAGATCGAAACGCGAAGCGCGAGCACTTGATCGGAGCTGGTGAGCTTGGGCCGTGTTCCTCTTGGGCCCAGAAAAAGGATGGCATGGTGGGTTTGCTTTTTCGAAATGAATCCCAAGACGGTGGTTTGGTATTTGGAATGCGGTTCCCCCATAGAATCCGCCAAGAAAGGGCCGCTTTTTGGGACAGACACACATTGACATGGAGTTGTTTTTTTCTGCTCTGACTGGGTTCATGGGGCTACATCGCGACGTCGCTAAGTTGAATAAAACCGATACCCTCCAAACCAGAGTGTCTTTGCTTTGTCAGGCGCAGGACCAAAGGCAAATGCGGGCATTTTAGAAATCTGGCCATTGGATGTGATTGGGCCGAAGGCCTGGCCCAAAGGGCTGCCTTCGTCCGCGCAATCACATCCCAGATGAAGACCTATACCCATGTTGTGGCAGTCTCCAGGCCCCTTCATGGCAATGGTCTGCTAAGTGACCTATTGGGGTCATTTGCCAGCAACTGAAAAGTGTTTGGATTATGTTCCTTTTTGTTTGGTGGGTCAATCCCCCTAAACATGAAGTCAATCACGTTAAACGGGGCCCAACCGGGCAGGTCCTGATCAATTCGCGGCAGCTCAAGGAGCCCGTCTTTGGTGCCTCGGTCGGGGAGTTTTCAGCAGCGATGCGCTGAGACGACGTGCTCTGTCTAACTGCAACGTGCTGGAACTGGGATTTTGGGGGGCTTCTCAAAGTAGGGGCGTTTTTGTCCATGGGTGGTTTCCCTTAAAAGCATCATCCAACAAGGAAATCCAGGGCCTGTTCTTTCAGCACCGTGATCATCATCATCATCATCATAATCATCATCATCATCATCATCATCATCATCATCATCATCATCATCATCATCATCATCATCATCATCATCATCATCATCCAACAAGGAAGTCTTTCGGGGTTTGTTTTCCAATCCCCGCCCCCTTGTAAATGGAATTGGGGGAGGGGGGTGATCCCTGGAATTTTTCATTTGTGCTTCCATTTTCTCCTTGGGGAAGACTAGAATGGAATTGCGGGACCCCAAAAAACCCCTAGCCCTTCAGGTCTGGGGGAGGTTTTCCCCGGCTTCCGCTTCTTTAAGCTCCGCGGTCTCGGCGATCCTCCAGCCCGAGGTTTCTATCTGGGGGACCAGGAGGACGGTCAGCTGGTGCTCGGTGGAGTGGATGAGAAGCACTTCGAGGGCAAGTTTCATTTCCTCCCAGTGGCGCCTCGGATGGTCCAGGGAACCACTTAGCAACCGCTGGGTTTTAGCTTTTTTGGGGTTGGACCAGTTTGGCGGCAAATAGCAAGTTCCGAGACTGTTGTTGGCCACTCCGCTCAGGAAGTGGTTGTTTTTAGCAGGTTTTTTGGGTTCGTTTTTCCTTCTTGTGGTTTCCTCCCAGTGGCCTTTTGGATGGCCACCCTTAGCTTGGGATGGTTCCTTGGGGGTGTCTTTTTTAGGAATTGGACACCAAAATGGATAGGTGGTTCTTTTTGGCTTTCTTTAACGCCACCAAAAAAGGGGGGTCCCCCCCCCTAAAACAAAAAAGACGCACACCATTACAGTAGTTGTTTTGTTCAATGGAATAGTTTCACCACTAGCCACCCTGAGTTGGTGTTTGGATGGGTGGTTTGGATTGGTGGTTTCCAGCCATCCGGTCCCAGCTATCCGGTTCCTTAGTTTGTTTTTGTTTTTAGTTGATTTAGTGGTAGTTTCACCACTCAACCGCTAAAAGCTAGAAACTGTTTGTAGGGGATCGAAGGGGTACAGCGAGTTGTCCACCCCCGTTTGGTTTCCAAAGGAGGGAATCAACACTTGGTGGTTCCTAGCCATCCGCTTAGGTGTTTAGCCTGTTAGGGTTTAGTGGCGGATTCCACTAAACCAAAAGTCAGACTAACTTTTCGAAGGGCATCTGAAAGCGGACAGCTGAACACAAGATATATGCCAATTTTATCTGCTGTTCTAGAGTTCATTTTTTCTTCTTCTTTTTTTCTCCATCCCCTGTTGATGTCCAAACGAGGGAATCAACAAGCAACATGCCATTTTGTTCTTGGCACCTGGCAGACATATCTCTTGCGTCGACTTCGGTTTCACTGAGAAGTTGGATGCCCAAGGTCTCCACCGCCTATTGGCAGGCCGCTTGATCTGGCATTTCACTCGAGACGGGTTTCGTCGGTGTACAATTGGCGTGTTTAGAGCGAGCTTCCATGTGGGGCTTGATCAACTATTCCATTTGGGGCCTCCCAAATGACCATGGGTAGCTTTTCCCAATTAGGTGGGACATATCATCTTTGAGTGGTTTTCCCCAATGGTCATCCAGCGTAAAGGACCTTGTCATCAGTGTGCTGAAGGCTACGGTGTTCTTTGTGGATGTTGGCCTTGTCTATCATCTTGTTGCCTTGGAGGCCGTTGGCTTGCATTGCTTGGATGACTGCGCTTCTTGTTCGCCACGGGGTTAAAGGACGTAGGGCCATTGCTGGAAACACAGCACATGGGCAAACGGAGAAGAGTGTGAGAATCAATGTTGGGTGCGCTATCGGTTTTGCAGGCTGAAGGGTACCGGTGTTGGGTGGGCTCCTATTTGTTTTTGCTTAGGTCGGATATTCATGTGAGAGTTATGGATGCTTGCCATGTCCTAGCGGCCTTGACTTCCGATGTGAGGTGGTCTCAAAAGTAATTTTCGGCCCTCCTTGGGCACCTGTCTTGTTCTGCCTTCCAAGGCAGTCCTACAATTGGCTTTAGAATGTGGACAACCCTTTAGATAGTTTGATACATTCTTCAGATAATACTGAGTTAAACGGTGTCTCTGAATCGTCCATCTGTTGATGTGCATCGCCCAGGGATGATGTGAGTTGTTTGTCATGCATGCAGGAGGGTCCAATACTTCAATCGCTTGCATAGAGCCTATCTCCGTATGTGTTGTTTTGTTCAGGCGGACGGGTCAACACCCTCCAATCATCCGCGAGATGCAACGCGGGACGTGTTTTTTCAGGAAGAGCACCTGGAATTGAGGCAGCAGTTTTGCTGCGCCCTACTTGTTGTTTGAATAGCACAATGCCAAGCAACGTGCTGGAGAAGATATGTGTGTGTGTCCTTTCCAATAGACAGTTTGACGCCTTCAACTGTTCAAGCTGAGCAACCTGTGTCGCCAATGGGCCGTTGTTGCTAACGTGATTGGCTTGGTTCCACTGCAGCATGCCTTGAGTTTTATTGGGTTGGATTGTTTAAGCCGACTCCCGAATGCGTATGCCAGATGGTACGTGCCACTATGGATTGCTGATTAGGATCATACAAGCAACTAGGGTATCTTGCAGCTTGCATGTTGCCGGGTATCGGTTTTGGGTAGTTTTTTATCGGTTCCTGGCGATAATATTTTTAGTTACTCAGTAGGCAATGGTGGTCCCCCTGGCAGGTAACCTATAGAGTCTAAGACTCAATATGTATCGTTTTGGGTTTGCTTCAAAGGGGTTCATCAAGCGCAGATTCCCGAAAATCCACAAATATGAGGTACCAAGAAGGGACCTCCAGGGGAAAAGGAATCCAACCAGAATTCAGATGTTTGAGGTACCATTCTTTGAGAAGCACCGACATACAAATCACCCCCTCCACTTTGAATGACCTAGTTGAGCCTGCCGCTGTACCATGTCTGATGCGTTTTATCACCCTGCCTGCGGAATACATGACAACAGTTCCTGAGAATGAGTCAATCTCCTTGTTTTTTCGAAGGTCTTGGACCTTCGTCCTCCTGAAAAAAAAAGTAGTTTGCGCTTTTGACCGGATATTCGTGAAACCGTAGCGCTTTTTGCCGCAAACACCAGAAAGTCCTAATTTCCCAAATTGCAAGCTATTGCAATGCTCGCGGCCTTTGACAGATTAAAGCAAGGAAGCGGGGGAAAATGGCTTGATACAGCCCGCAAGTGCGGTCCAAAGTTGTGCAGTGCAGAAAAAGCGTACCCATTTTGACCGCAAAATGCCCTCAAATTTCCGCAAATCTCCCGCAAAAAAAAAGAAGAGCAAACTCCCACAAATCAGAAAAAGTCGTAGTTTTGAATGATCAAGGCATTTTATGGTGTTCATTGGCACGTTGGCAAGTGCTGCGAGGTGTATTTGCTTTGTATTTCCAATGCGCGACTGGAAACGATGCAAACTGTGTTTTTGCCCCAATTGTAGCTAAACCACTGGAATTCGGTAAATCGTAGGGGTCTCCTAAAACACACAGAATTTCCCGGAGTTTGGTTTGAAGGTGCAGGGTAGCCCTTCTTGGTCTGTGTTGAAGCGAAACGAAAGGAACATCACTCCTTCTTCTTCTTCTTCGTTTTGGGGGTTCCCAGCAAAAAGACAATTCCAAGCGTTGGCATGGTCTTGGGTTTGCGAGGGGCGCTTGCAAGAAAAGTCAAGTTCCTCGCTGGGCAACGTCCGACCATTCTGTTCAGAAATCCATTGTTGTAGCCACCGGAACAAAAAGGCAAACACGGCCATATGTTGGAAAAGAACCATGCTTGGACAGAATGGGGCATCGAGCCATTCTTGCGGAGTTGTTTGGGTTTCTTCAAGGTACCCCAAACATGTGAAGTAGCTTCCTTGTGAGACTTTGCACAGGCCTGGTGCCGCTTCCCCTGCGTTTTAAATCTGACTCCATGAGTCTTTGCGCTGTGAAGGACAGTTTTGGGTGGTAAACAAGACGCTGGACTTTGTTTGTTTGCTGACCAGGTCCCCCAGTAGTGCCCTTTTACCAACTTTTTGGGGGGAGGGTTCCCCTACTAAAATAGACTACAGAAAAAGGGTACCCCCCTTATTCTAACCTCTCTACTGGAGGACCTAGGTGAGGAATGGTACTGTGGATGGACGAAATGCAGTTCGCAACTGGCTGGGATTGGGTGGTTTGCCTCATCAGCGCTTCATCTACTCAAGGGGTGCAAATTGGATTTCGTCCAGCCACAGTAGGCACTCCGGACTCGGACTCGAGGTGCTTTTGGACGACATCAAGGTGCATCCTTTGGCCTCTGTGTGGGCGCCCAGGTGAGACTCCGAGACTCTGGCCCGGAACCATTTTACAATGTCGTTTTTGATTTGTAGGGTTCCTGGTTGGTCCCTACCATGTGACAACACTGAAGAAAACCTGGCCAAGCGGGAGACCAGAAAATGGGCTGGGGAAGGAGCTTTCAGCAAGGCTGCACGCCTGCCATTGCGCTGCCCCAAATGGGAGGGATCAAGCAGTGTCAGGAAACTCCTAGATGGGTGGTGTCCGAACTCTGGTCAAATCCGCAAGAAGGGCAACAAGGATACCAAGGCTCAAACCAAGACACACACACAAACACGGTATATTTGCAATTGAAGGCGGATGCAGGATTGATATGTTAGAGCAATATGAGAAATGGCGCCCCCTTCACAACTCCACCCCCCATGGCACCCCCTTCTGGATGTTTTTTGGGAGGGAAGCATCAAACTTTTCCGTTTCATGGCAGGGGAGCTCGGCATCCGGGCAGCTACCCCGAGTGGGTGGGACGTCAAAAAGACCTTTGTCGAGGTCAACAACTTCCAATAAAATGGAGGGTCCAGTAATGCTTAGGGACGTGATTCTCTGAAGGCCATACGAACTACTTTGGTTTCAAGTGCCCCGCATCCCGCATTCTAGTTATCTCATCCCTTGCAGTTGTTGGCATGTTTCTAAAGGGATTTTTCGTTTAAAGCAGGGGGCTGCCAAAAGCAAACCTTTTGCTACCATACCATGGGGTTTGACAGTACCCTTGACCCCACAAATCAGCTGACGGTGCATCATGGGCCGGTGACAGCGATCAAGGCGAAGTCACAATCTCTCCGAGGCCGGCCGCCGTGCCACACGTTGCCATCGGTTGGATGGACTGCACCACGAAACGGAACCAGGGTTGAAACCATAACGTTTGTTGATATTTGCAGGGGGAATTATGGGTTTCTTGGGTGGTGCAGGATTTTCCAGAGGAAATTGATCTTCCAGGTAGTTTCGCCTTTACCGCTTGGATTCCCTTGTTTTATTTGTTGATTTGGGAGCGACATGGGGACTCTCTCAATTTCAAAACAGTGTGTCTCTTTGTTTGGGGGGGACACCCAAAACATGGTCGGTTTCCTTTTGGCTTCCTTTAAAACCAACCAACAAGGACGCACCCATACGGATTTATGGTCTTTTCTGTGATACCAACTTTGGCAGCACATTGTCACAACCATGCTTCCCATGTGCAGTCGAATTTCGACCTTTACCACGACGTGTTATGAGTGCCTCTCGCTTCCTTCATTCGTTGAAATTTGAGTAGCCGCTCAAGTTGGCCTCTCCAAGTGGCAGGCTCGCTTCATAGTTCTCACATTTGTCTCTTTGCAGCAAAGAAACGCCGCTTTTCCCGACATGTCGGAAGTTGGGCAATGCAAGGGAACGACCCGATAGAAATTCAAAGGCTTGCATGGACCCAACCTAGGGCCTTTGCGAGCCCCTTCGGTATGTGTTCCAGAATCTAAGTTCCATATTTTAGGTTTGGAATGATTCTATGCCTTGGTACACCTTCAGGGTACATGGCGCTTGAGCCAGCGAAGGTGTCCGATTTGCTTGTCAAGGGCCCCATGGCCCAATGGTCGGCAAGCCGCCGAGCAATTTAAGGCCTTCAGCGGCGATGTCATGCGTCTATCGTAGGTACGGGCCCCATTTTTTGCTCGGGCGAGGGGGGGATGGCTTGACAAAAGTATTCTCCTTGTGTGTTGGGGTGTTGGGGTTATGGGGGGTTTTCATCATGAACTTGAGCCAACACAAATGAATGGGATCGAATGGGGCAAGGGGGCGAGCCTTTTGTGGTGGAGGCAGCTCGGGGAACAAGATGCTGCCACTGGCCCCTTCCAAGCACGCCATCGTGGCAGCTCGGACGAAGCCTTCGAGTTTTAAGCTGTGGTTGGTAAACCCGACTCAGACCTCCAGTGGTGTTCTAGGGATTCTCCTTTGAAATAACCCAAAGGAAGAGTACTGGTGTGGCCACCGAAGGTTTGGGCTCATAGGACGGTTATGTATGAATGTGTAAAATACGTGTGTGGACCATCTGCCATGGTAGTCGAAACGTGCTGTGCATATATAGGCGCGCTTGGGGCACGCACACGCACAGTTCAGCCCTCACAGCATTGCTGCCTCTTGCCCTTAGTGGCTGCCTGTTTTTCTGTCCAGTGCCCAAGTGTAAGCATGAGATACTCAGCCAGATCCTGAACCTGTTGAAAGGAACCCCAAAAGCTGTTTGGACGGTGCCTGCTTCTGACACGTTTATGAATATGTGCCTTTCAGATCCCACAAGCTGAAAGATGGCCAACCGACAGGAGTCACATCTCCGGTGTCCAGCAAGACGTGTTGATCTCAAAGAGGGTTCCGGTTTTCTTTTCTTTCTTTTTTTCTGCAGCAAGCACAATATCATCTATCCTTGCAACCGAATCCTCAAAATGTCCGATGCTTTCTTGAAGGGTTCCTACACTTCCCCAGGTTTGACCAACATTTGTTCATCAAAAGGTCGGGCATTTGGTCGTCACCAAAAACGACTCCTGGGCTGGGCTCTGAGGGCCTCGCTTTGTTGGGCTCAAAGGTAAGCCTTCCATCCCGAGGGTCGTTGGGAGCCTCAAAGAGGTGGTTTCTTGCTTTTTTGCTTAGCCAATTATGCCAGACTCAACTCACAATTGTGGATTCCCGTTTTTCTTTGTGCTTCCTTTTCTGTTCCACTCACCTGATGATCCGTTTTCCCCTGAATGTCCTTTTGTCCCTTTTAGGCAGTAAGTTAGAACTTGGGCGCACTCGTCTGGTGCGGTTGGTTGGATCTACTCTCGTCGCGTAGGACTCTGGGACCTCCATGCTGGTGGGTCCCAAGGCAGAGGCCAGGTCTTGGGTTCCGAAACACCAAGGCTGAAGGGGAGGGCGCCGTATCCCTGTTCCAAGGGTGGCAACTAAGTTGCCTTTTTGTTTGTCCTTTGTGTTCTTTTAAACGGGGTGGTCATTGGTTTTGGTGGTTGTTTTTGTTGTTTTTTTCTTCTTCTTTTTTTGCGGGGGGTCGCTTCCGACTCTTTAGACATCAACCTTCTGGGCTTTGGCAACCAAGGGTCTCTACATTATTGTGTTTTAAGGGAGGGCACATGCTCAACAATGGTTGATGGACATAAGTCCAACCAACCATGTAGGCGAGATCCGCCAAAGCGTCCCCAGATAGCATTGCTCGTTGCCCAATTGGCGATTGGGCTATGTTTCACTTGCTGGTGTTTAATGGAAATGATCATTTGCCTGCGCATCCCAGTGCAACATGTTTGAGTGCTTAGGGTGTCATTCAAGGGCCAAAGCACCTAAATCGCACCTATACACATGGCTCCTCTGGGTGCCTAGTAAAGATTTGCCTATGAGAGGCTTGGTGTTCAGAGATCAAAGACCCAATCTCGATGGAATTGGAGAGGGGGCCGCCGGCGGTTGGAAGGGACTTTTGGGTTGGGGCGTTGGGTTTTGGTTTTGGTGCTACTGCCTCGGACGTTTGAGCCTCCGACGTTTGTGAAGACGCCTTACCCGGGCTGCTTGGTTGCCTGTTGGGTTTGGCCAAACCAGACGCGCGACTGGAAGAAAGCCTTTCACCAAGCAGTGGACCAAACAGCAGCAAGTTGTTCTGTGCGCACAGGTTCCACCGGAATCCATGGTTCCAACCGCTATACCGTGATCTGCGAATGAATATGGTGAATGAGATTAATCCGAGGAATCCAACCCAATGAATTCGCGCAACCAGCGCTGAAAGGATGTGCCCGACCTCTGATTTAGTATCGTCCTCCCGATCAATCCGAAGTCCTCATTATTCTATGTTGTTTCTTCTGGTAACTTTGTTGGTTTCCAATTTGTTACAAAAGCAAAAACACGGCCCACTCTGACGCCTTGGTGTCTCTAAGAGAACGTGTGCAAAGTTTGGGGACACACAGCATTAGCTTCCTCTTGGCAGAAAATTATACCCGGGTTGTTGCTTTCAGGACAAAGGGTCTTGTTTGGGGGAAGGAGGAGCTTCATCACCTGGATGTTCTTAGTGAACAAGATGCTGTGGTTTGACCAGGAAAACTGGGTGAAACTAGATCTGGAATTGCGCCATCTACTGTCACCCTACCCCCAAATCAATCCTCAATCCTGATGCCCCATGGTCGTGTGTCCCTAACCCCACTTAGTAGGGTATTGCTGGGCTCATGAGCGATATACCGGGGAGAAGTGGGGGGGCAAGCTGAAAGACTGGGATTAGAGCTATCACAACGCTTGCAGGTTGCAGCCATGGCCAACAAGTTGGGAGCCACCTGGATGGGCAGAGGGCCTCAGTTCCGCTTCCCCCAAATCACGCTGCCGAAATGCCGATTTGTATGGCCATGTGGCTGCCGAAAAGACTTGAACTCCACCAGTCGATGGGCGGTTTGTTTTATTCATAGTTTCAGATCAAGGCTTGGGATGGAATTCTCGGCCCTGAGTCTCCCATTGAACCGGTGGATTTGGGGCGGGCAATCTTGGTGTCCCAGTTCTCCAGCAAAAAGATCCCCCGTGGTCTGCTTATTTTAACGCCTCCGGCTCAGGCTGCCGACATTACAGGCCTGCTTTCTTATTTGCGTCCCTTTGGAATTGTCCCCTTGCCCCCTTCCCCTCTGAGATTTTTGCCCCCCTTTCTTTGTTGACATCCATTCCCCCTTTCCGCCCTAAGGCCTTGTCTTCCTCTGATTTTTCCCTTTTCCTCCCTAAGATGTTTTCCCCCCTCTCCCTGTTGAGATCCTTTCCCCCCTTCCCCCCTAAGGCCTTTTCCCCCCTGAGATCTTCTCCCTTTTCCTCCCTTTCCCCCACTTCCCCCCCTACGGCCTTTTCCTCCCTGAGATCTTTCCCCCCCTCTCCCTGTTGAGAGCCTTTCCCCCCTTTCCCCCTACGGCCTTTCCCCCCGCTGAGATCTTCTCCCTGTTCCTCCTTAAGATCCTTTGCCCCCTTTCCCTGTTGAGATCCTTCCCACCCTTTCCCCCCTCAGGCCTTTCCCCCCCTGAGAGCTTCTCCCTTTTCCTTCCTTAGATCTTTCCCCCCTTTCCCTGTTGGCCTTTTTTCCCCCAGATCTTCTCCCTTTCCTCCCTAAGATCTTTTCCACCCCTTTCCCTGTTGAGATCATTTCTCCCCTTTCCCCCCTAAGGCCTTTGCCCCCAGATCTTCTCCCTTTCCTCCCTAAGATCTTTCCGCCCCTTTCCCTGCTCAGATCCTTTCCCCCCTTTCCCCCCTAAGGCCTTCCCCCCCCTGAGATCTTCTCCCTTTTCCTCACTAAGATCCTTTGCCACCTTTCCCTGTTGAGATCCAGTCCCCCTTTCCCCTCTAAGGCCCTTTCTCCCTCTGAGTTTTTCCCTTTTCCTCCCTACGATGTTTTCCCCCCTCTCCCTGTTGAGATCCTTTCCCTCCTTTCCCCCCTAAGGCCTTTTTTCCCCCCGCGATCTTCCCCCTTTTCCTTCCTAAGATCTTTTCCCCCCTTTCCTTGTTGAGATCCTTTCCCGCCCTTTCCCCCCTAAGGCGTTTTCCCCCCCAAGATCTTCTCCCTTTTCCTCCCTAAGATCCTTTGCCCCCTTTCCCTGTTGAGATCCTTTCCCCCCTTTCCCCCCTAAGGCCTTTCCCCCCCTGAGATCTTCTCCCTTGTCCTCCCCAAGATCTTTTCCCTTGGTTGAGATCCTTTCCCCCTTTCCCCCCAAGATCTTCTCCCTTTTCCTCCCTAGGATCTTCTCCCACCTTTCCCTGTTGAGCTCCTTTCCCCCTTTTCCCCCTAAGGCATTTTCAGATCTTCTCCCTTTTCCTCCCGAAGATCCTTTGCCCCCTTTCCCTGTTGAGATCCTTTCCCCCTTTCCCCCCTAAGGCCTTTTCCCTGCCTGGGATCTTTTCCCTTTCCTCACTGAAATGTTTCCCGCCCTTTCCCTGTTGAGATCCTTCCCCTCCTTTCCTTCCTAAGGCCTTTTCCCCCGCTGAGATCTTCTCCCTATTCCTCCTTAAGATCCTTTGCCCCCTTTCCCCGTTGAGATCCTTTCCCCCCTTCCCTTTAAGGCCTTTCCAGATCTTCTCCCTTTTCCTTCCTAAGATTGTTTCCCCCCTTTCCCTGTTGAGATCCTTCCCACCCTTTCCCTGGCCTTTCCCCCCCTGAGAGCTTCTCCCTTTTCCTTCCTTAGATCTTTCCCCCCTTTCCCTGTTGGCCTTTTTTCCCCCAGATCTTCTCCCTTTCCTCCCTAAGATCTTTTCCACCCCTTTCCCTGTTGAGATCATTTCTCCCCTTTCCCCCCTAAGGCCTTTGTCCCCAGATCTTCTCCCTTTCCTCCCTAAGATCTTTCCCCCCCCCCTTTCCCTGCTGAGATCCTTTTCCCCCTTTCCCCCCTAAGGCCTTTCCCCCCCCTGAGAGCTTCTCCCTTTTCCTTCCTAAGATCTTTTCCCCCCTTTCCCTGTTGGGCTTTCCCCCCTAAGTCCTTTTCTCCCAGATCTTCTCCCTTTCCTCCCTAAGATCTTCCCCCCCCCCCTTCCTAAGATCTTTTCCCCCCTTTCCCTGTTGGGCTTTCCTCCCTGAGTCCTTTTCTCCCAGATCTTCTCCCTTTCCTCCCTAAGATCTTCCCCCCCCCCCCTTTCCTTCCTAAGATTGTTTCCCCCTTTCCCTGTTGAGATCCTTCCCACCCTTTCCCCCCTCAGGCCTTTCCCCCCCTGAGAGCTTCTCCCTTTTCCTTCCTTAGATCTTTCCCCCCTTTCCCTGTTGGCCTTTTTTCCCCCAGATCTTCTCCCTTGCCTCCCTAAGATCTTTTCCACCCCTTTCCCTGTTGAGATCATTTCTCCCCTTTCCCCCCTAAGGCCTTTGCCCCCAGATCTTCTTTCCCCCCTTTTCCCCCCCTGAGATCTTCTCCCTTTTCCTGCCCTAAGATCTTTTGCCACCTTTCCCTGTTGAGATCCATTCCCCCTTTCCCCCCTAAGGCCCTTTCTCCCTCTGAGTTTTTCCCTTTCCTCCCTACGATGTTTTCCCCCCTCTCCCTGTTGAGATCCTTTCCCTCCGGCCTTTTTTCCCCCCGCGATCTTCCCCCTTTTCCTTCCTAAGATCTTTTCCCCCCTTTCCTTGTTGAGATCCTTTCCCGCCCTTTCCCCCCTAAGGCGTTTTCCCCCCCCAAGATCTTCTCTTTTTCCTCCCTAAGATCCTTTGCCCCCTTTCCCTGTTGAGATCCTTTCCCCCCTTTCCCCCCTAAGGCCTTTCCCTCCCTAAGATCTTTTCCCTTGGTTACCCCCTTTCCCCCCGAGATCTTCTCCCTTTTCCTCCCTAGGATCTTCTCCCACCTTTCCCTGTTGAGCTCCTTTCCCCCTTTTCCCCCTAAGGCCTTTTCAGATCTTCTCCCTTTTCCTCCCTAAGATCCTTTGCCCCCTTTCCCTGTTGAGATCCTTTCCCCCTTTCCCCCCTAAGGCCTTTTCCCTGCCTGGGATCTTTTCCCTTTCCTCACTGAGATCTTTCCCCCCCTTTCCCTGTTGAGATCCTTTCCCTCCTTTCTTCCTAAGGCCTTTCCCCCCGCTGAGATCTTCTCCCTATTCCTCCTTAAGATCCTTTGCCCCCTTTCCCCGTTGAGATCCTTTCCCCCCTTCCCTTTAAGGCCTTTCCAGATCTTCTCCCTTTTCCTTCCTAAGATTGTTTCCCCCCTTTCCCTGCTGAGATCCTTCCCACCCTTTCCCGCCTAAGGCTTTTCCCCCCCTGAGAGCTTCTCCCTTTTCCTTCCTTAGATCTTTCCCCCCTTTCCCTGTTGGCTTTTCTTCTCCCAGATCTTCTCCCTTTCCTCCCGAAGATCTTTTCCACCCCTGTCCCTGTTGAGATCATTTCTCCCCTTTCCCCCCTAAGGCCTTTGTCCCCAGATCTTCTCCCTTTCCTCCCTAAGATCTTTCCCCCCTTTCCCTGCTGAGATCCTTTTCCCCCTTTCCCCCCTAAGGCCTTTCCCCCCCCTGAGAGCTTCTCCCTTTTCCTTCCTAAGATCTTTTCCCCCCTTTCCCTGTTGGGCTTTCCCCCCTAAATCCTTTTCTCCCAGATCTTCTCCCTTTCCTCCCTAAGATCTTCCCCCCCCCCCCTTTCCTCCCTAAGATGTTTCCCACCCTTTCCCTGTTGAGATCCTTTCCCCCCCATCTTTTCCCCCCTTTCCCTATTGGCCTTTTTTCCCCAGATCTTCTCCCTTTCCTCCCTAAGATCTTTTCCACCCCTTTCCCTGTTGAGATCATTTCTCCCCTTTCCCCCCTAAGGCCTTTTTGCCCCAGATCTTCTGCCTTTCCTCCCCAGTTCCGTGTTGAGATCATTTATTTCCCCCCTGTTCCTTCTAAGGCCTTTTCCCACCCTCAGTTCTTCTCCATTTTCCTCCCAAAGATCTTTCCCCCCCTTTCCTCCCTAAGTCCTTTTCCCTTGAGATCTTCTCCCTTTTCCTCCCCTAAGGTCTTTTGCCACCTTTCCCTGTTGAGAGCCTTTCCCCCCTTTCCCCCCTAAGGCCTTTGTCCCCCCTTTCCTTGTTGAGATCCTTTCCCCTTTCCCCCCTAAGGCCTTTTCCCCCCAAGATCTTCTCCCTTTTCCTCCCTAAGATGTTTTCCCCCCTTTTCTGTTGAGGCCCTTTCCCCCCTTTCCCCCCTAAGGCCTTCTCCCTTTGCCTCCCCAAGATCTTTTCCCCCGGTTGAGATCCTTTCCGTGTTGAGATCCTTTCGCCCTTTCCCCCCTAAGGCCTTTCCCCCCCTGAGATCTTAAGGCCTTTTCCCCCCCTGAGATCTTCTCGCTTTTCGATCCTTTCCCCCCCTTTCCCCCCCAAGGCCTTTTCCCCCCCTGAGATCATATCTCTTTTCCTCCTTTTTCCTCCCTAAGATGTTTTCCCGCCATTCCCTGTTGAGATCCTTTCCCCCCTTTCCCCCCTAAGGCCTTTCCCTTCTGAGATCTTCTCCCTTTTCCTCCCTAAGAGCTTTTCCCACCTTTCTTTATTGAGATCCTTTCCCCCCTGTCCCCCCGAAGGCCTTTTCGCACCCTGAGTTCCTCTCCCTTTGCCTCCCTAAGATCTTTTCCCCCCTTTCCCGCTTAAGATCCTTTCCCCCGTTTCCCCCCTAAGGCCTTTTCCCCCCAAGATCTCCACCCTTCTCTTCCCAAAGTCTTTTTCCCCCTTTCCCGTTTGAGATCCTGTCCCCCCATTGCCCCTTAGGGCCTGTTCCCCCCAAGAAACATTTCCCTTGTCTTCCCAAAGATCTTTTCCCCCCTTTCCCCCTTAAGGCATTTTTTCCCCAGATCTTCTCCCTTTCCTCCCTGAGATCTTTCCCCCCCTTTCGCTGTTGAGATTCTTTCCCCCTTTCCCCCCTTCATTTCCTTCACCAGTGGGCAACGTCCCCAGCATCACTTGCATCATCCGCATCCTTGGCAGGTGCTGATGCGGATGATGCAGGTGATGCTGGCGATGTGCCGCTGGAGCTGCTAAGGATGCGAAAGCGCACCCGGGGAGGGGTAACAGGTAAAGAGGTAAGGAGCATTTTTTGTGTCCAACACGCCGTCTGTTGTCGGCGGATTTTTGTGACCTGTCGGAGGTTGGCCAAAAGGAAAGCACAGTTGCAACGGCCCGCTACTTTTCCACGCCCAAGTGCCAAGTCCGTTTTTTTTTTGGGACCCAACAAAACAACTGGGCTTTTAGTAGCAACTTTTTGATTTGTGACGAATTGTGGTGAATAATGTGCAACGGACCCTGAGTAAAGTGGAAGATACCAGAAGCCAATGTGGAGGACTCTTTGCATAGACTAATAGAGGCTCCAAAATCCGCTTCTGCGGAGATGGAAATCGTGTTTCGGAAGGTGTGTGTCAAGACTTGCTGGTGCTCAGCGGGGAATGAGGGAATGAACCCCAGAGACCATCCAACTGGTGGTTTCCTTTAATCGGGAATCGCCGGGTTCATTCCCCCTAGGTCCCCAATTAGTGCCCTTTTACCCAATTTTGGGGCAGGGTTCCCCTACTGAAATAGACTACATAAATTTGGTGGTACCCTTATTCCAACCTCTCTACTGGAGGACCTCGCGCCTCATTTCCCTACCTATCGCGCCAGCAAGAAGATAGTGCTGCATTCTGAACTGCTATTGGGTTGGATCTTTAGACTTGAACATTTTGGAAAATCAAGGGGTTTTCCACTAAATCCCCAAAAAGTTAAACTTTTTGCAGGGGGTCAACAGTAACCAAGCTCATTCGAGTCGGAATCGGATCAGGTGGCCTTTGGGTGATGGATTGCGCCACCATCCCTGCTGTGACCTTCGTCTTGGGTGGCAAGGACTCGTCGATTCGACCGGAAATCGGGACCGAAATGGAATCTTTCCGAGCGTTGAAGGGTTCGGAAGAATTGCTGGCCCCAGTATTTTGCCATGATCAAAGTCACCCAAGTGGTGGGTGAAAGGGAAACTACCAACCATTGACTGACTTCAACCCCTAGTCAACGGAACGACCAGCTGATTGGCTAAAGTTGTTCACTTTGGACTTTATCTTACGGCTTGGACCTGTTTTTTGGGGTTTGGTTTGCGCAGACCGTGCGATTCAAACCATGGCTTTAAACCACGCGACTTATTAATTATGCAGTCTGGTGGTTCAAACCATGGCTTAAACGAGGAATCGTGTCGCACCCTGCCCAACCTAAACTTGTTATCAAACAGCTTGTTGGTTCCTTCAGTGTGGCCAAATCGAATCGTTAAGCCATATTTGCCGACCCTTGGCAGGGCTACACGTCTGTTGGAAGGCCCTTCTTTCGACCATAAGCCTCAGGAAGACACCCCGCCGCTAGAAGCTGCGCTGCTTTTCCAAAGCTAGAACAGTTGGATTGCTTCACTCTGTGTAGTTGGCAATTTCCTACCTTGTTGTTGTGTTGATTATGGTCATTGTTTTGTAGGGGCCTGCAAAGGCAAAGTCTGTTGCTACCATACCAAGGGTTGTAAAGATTGAGGATGCGTAATACACCTCCTGTGAAAGTGGAACCGGAAGACAGAGGTCCCTGCAAGAGGAAATCAATCTTCCAGGTACCCTCTTCGCTATAATAATGGGAAGGAGGATACATAGAAGCTGGATTGCGGATGCATAGTGCCTTTGCGGATGGCATTGCAGGAAAAACACAAAGGCGCATTATTAGTTGCTGGCTTGCAACAATTTCCTATACGTACTCCATGTCCTTCTTTATGACCCATGTTCTTTCGGATACCATCCATACTCTATTCAGGGTTTGGGTTCATAGGTTGTCCTGTTTTCTCCAAGCCGTTGGATCGGGAAGGGAGAGGCCCGAGCCGGTGGACTTCTGCGGGATTCTGCTTGAAATCCTACGTAGCCTACGGAAATCTATAAGAGTCGGAGCCACCGAACCCGAGGGAGTCATAATCAAAGCCTGGAATTAAAACGGTCGGGACTCACGAACCATGTAAATTCAAGAGGTGGATCTCCGCACCCCGTTTCTGGCTGGAATTAATTTGAGAAATTGCTTAGCAACCCGGATGGTGGACAGGTTGGTGGTGGCAACCCTCTTGAAACGAGGTGGTTGTGTCCGATAGACCGAGAACCCCTCAAAATGTTCAGTTTGAGACGGGGACCCAGCCAGGTTGAATATAACTGTACCAATTTGACCTATCGGAGTTCGTCTGTGTAGGGAAGCGCAGTGCCCTATCTTCAAGCACATGGCACTGGGCTAACGAGTCTAACGGTTGTTTCATTTGGGCGTGTTCGTTTTGTTGGTTGGTTTTCAAGCGTCAGGTTAACCTTAGTTGGTGCTTTGGATTTGGAATTGAACCCCTGGCTGTAGCGGGTAACAGGGAAACCACCCCCCATTTCACCTCCAAGCCACCGATTCCAAAAGCGCGCAGGACTACGAGCTCGCAGGAGATGATCTCGTCATGGAGCGCAACGGCGATCTATGCCTTCTGGGCTTCTCGAAAGCACAATCAACAGGCCTCGAGGGACACGCCGCCCTCAAGGCTAGTGACTTTCTGGGGTCTCCTCCAAATTTGTGTCGTATTTTCGGATATGTTTGTTTGTTTATTATTATGTGTTTCAATGTTTGTTTTGTTTAACAAAAACCTGAACATATAAGTTTCTGTGCGCCCCCCCCCCCCCCACGGGCGGTCAAATGGTTGGCAAAAGTGACCTCCTATGGGCTATTGTTTGGGCCATTTGACAGTCATTGGCGGCTGCTGGCTGTTGCTTTGTTTGCTGTTTTCGGGGCATGTACCCTAACAAGTTGAAGCAGGCGAATTCAGGGCAAATGTATGGAGAACCATCACGGAGCAGCAGTTCAGCTGAGCCACGTCCTCCAAACCTGGGTAGATTGAAGGGACTTCCAACCATACACAGCTTGGTCCAACTGAAAGTGGGCAGGCATTTTGAAGGGTTCTCATTTGATTGTGTTTGGGGCTGGCTTCCCTTAAACCACCATTTCGAAGGATCTTGTGAGGACTGAAGGGTCAGCTGCCATGAGCGTATGTTTGAGGATGTCACTTGAATGATCCCAGATTCAGCTGCTGAGCCAGGGTAGATGAAGGACAGCAAGGAATATAATCCATTCTACTGGGACCGGGAACTTTGATTCGTCGATCTCCTTTCCTGCTACGATTAGCTTGGATTGCTTCCCTTACCTCACTTGCGCAAAGCCAAACAACCTATTGACCTGTGTTTTTACATGTTGTTCGTGTTTAGTCAGGGTTTGAAACGGTCGGGCAACCTGTTCTTTCCAGGTCCTTTGCGCGAGTGAGCTACATCACTCCCCAAAAGCACACACACACATGCACATGGTCGCGCACTATCACGGTTGCGGACTACGGTTGGTTTTCCGTGATACCACAGGAATCACTAAACAGCCCTGGTACAGAAGGTCTGTCAATTTCCCACAACCATGCGGTTTTGCCGTGATACCACAATAATCGCCAAGCAGCCTTGGTACAGAAGGCCGGAAGTGCGCCAATATGAGTGACCTATTAAAATCAAAAACCCACAACAAAGCCGAATCCTGTCTCGAAAAGAACAGGATTTTTGTCAGAACTTCCTTTTTTCAGTTGTTGTTTTTTTGAGGAAAAAACTGGTTGTTTTGCCGGAACGTCCTCTTTTCCAGGGGTTGGTCATGTACAAGCAAAGGGAAAGCGCCTGCGCGCGCTCGTGCCAACGAATTCCCCCGGAAAAAGCGAAGTTGCTGAGGCCTGCAATCGGCCGAGGGCGCCAGCCTGAGCAGTCGAATTGCGTTTCTGGTGAGGGGGAAGGATCGATCTGCCGTTTTTTTTTTTTTTTTTATCCGAAAAACATGTACCTAGAGTCTCCATGACCCTTAAAAAATGGGTCCATGACCTCTTAATTTTGGGTAATGACCCCATTTTTGAAAGGGTGGAGACTCCAGGTGGCTTCTTTGTGGATCCCTTTGAATCCTGCGAGACATGTTTGGCTTCACGTGGTTTCCCTCCATCTCCTACCTATGTTTTGAGCTTTTGAGTTGGTTCCCTCTCGGATCCCATCATGTTCCTTCTGGATGTTGGTTGCAACTTAGTTGGTTTACAGGTAATTCTGGTTTCTGAAGCATGGTTTCAAAGTGGTGCAGGATTTCATTTGATCCATCCCCAGTAGGTTTAGTGCCAGTTTCCACCCAACCACTAAAGGTTGTCGAGTTTGAGCAGGGGATCTGACGGCACTCCCCGAGATCCGTTTCAGACTTAAGCCACTTGGGTTTGGACTAATTATTTGAAATGCCACAGATTTGAGACCTGTTCTTGGCCAATCCACTCCGGTGAGTTATTTTGGGCAAGCTCGAGCTGAAGGCAAAGTTGCCAGAAAGTTTGTTTTGTGCAATAGACGGGAGCCTTTCCAATGTTGATAAGCCATGGGAGGCGGGGGTTCGTTTTGGGCCATTCACTAGTCACGTTCGCTGCAGTGGCAAATCCTCAGACGGGTAGAGTCTTTGTTCCCTTGTTATTCTCGTGGTTTCCCACGAGAAATATTCGGAGGATTCGCGATCCCCGCGATTTCGAGGCGGTTTGGTAGAAGCGAATCCGACCGCTTCTTCCCCACCCCCCACCCTTCCACCCTCCCACTCCCCGTGGCAAACGGGATTCATCGCCTCCCATCCGCCCAGCAATGGAAATCGCCGAGGCTTTACTCCGCACTGGGTGCTGGGAAATGCCTCTCGGCATGGCATTTTTCCACGCAAATCGGGTTGGATCTTTTGAACCCCTGGCATTTGTAGCGGAACCACCAATTCATGGTTGTTGTTGGGAAACATTTTACATTTGTGCTTGTTGTGGTTTAGTGGTAAATCCCCACTTAACTGCTAAAACTTAAATGTTTGCTCCCCTTCCAACGTCAACCAAGAAGAATTCGAGGAAAGCTGACATGAAGCAAAATGCAAAAATGGGAGGGGGTTAAAAGCGAACGGTTCAAGGTCGGAACATCACTTGCTGGTTCGATAGGCAAGGAATGAGAATTGAGATGACCCAAAAAAACCCATCCCCTGTAGTTTTCTTTATGGCAACCCCTATGGTTCATTCCCAACACCCGGAAGGTCATTCCCTACCTATCGCACCAGCATTTCCAAGCGACTTGGTGCAGCGCCTCAGAGCAACTTAAGAAATCGGAAGTTGACAGGGATCATCTGGCTGTGGGTCAAAACCAATGGTACCATTTTGGGGTAGGTGTACCACCCATGTTCGTCTATTTTGGTGGGGATTGGGATGTTCACTGGGGGTACGGAATTTTGACCCATGGCCAGCTGACTACAGCCCACACAATGACACCTGGAACTGCTTTTGGCTGCGCCCAGCACGCTGTTGGCTACTCTGTTGGATGCGGACAAGAAGTTACCCTCCACGTTGCCAGGGGAGCAATCGTCCAGGACCCCTCAGTCAGGTTCTATTTTAGTGGACAGGAGGGAAGAGAAGTTAGACGGGAATTTGTAACTTAAAGAACATTTGGTTTCCTGTTGGTTTCCATTAAACACCAAGCAAAGAGGTACCGAGCCTCAAAAAACAGGACACCCCGATTGCCATCTTGTTCAATCAGGTCGCTGCTGCCCAGTCCTCGCGTCAGTGCCCCTCAAATTAGGGATCGGACACCTAAAAGTTAGACGTGTCCAGTTGGTGTCCGTTCAAAATACACAGCAACCAACAAGGAAAGCACCATTTTGAGAAACACGTATTAATATCTATGATTCATATGATATGTAATACATAAATGGATTATGCAGTGGGCAACTTTTGAAAGTCGCCATTATACATCTGGAGATTAGCTTCCTAGCAGCACTTCGCCCTTAAGGCGTAGCACCAAACATCAAGGAGTTCCGGGCATTGCTCCTATTCAACGGGTTTGTCTCAACATAGCTTCCATTTGCTGAACAGAATATGCAGTCATTTTCTCTTCTTGGTTTTGTGGGGGATCTTCACTCTGGGCAGGGGGCTTAAGCAAATGGAAGATAGGGAGCCCAACAAAAGTACTCTCAGAACAGGACACACTGGCGAACTGATTTGACACACACACCCAATGAGATGCGAACGACAGCTCTTTGCTTGGATGGTCTTGGAGGAAGTCAGTCACAGCAGATTCAGACAGAATCCAAGTGGAGGTCTCTCCAAATTGAGTCGTTTGAGAGTGGAACCCCTTTTAAGCCCTTGAAGTAGCCTGTGAAGTACGAACCCAAGTACAAACCACCTCGACCATTTGAGTATGCCCATCCCTCAAATGTATTTATGGCATTCGGGGGTGAGCTGTGTTAGACATCATGTCTTGGTCTCGGGTGTTTGTGGCATCTTGTTTTCCTGTTTGTTTGGCGGGTTTCCCTTTTAACATGGCGAACCTCAAACAAGCGCTGAAGGCGCACCGGTTGCAACTGGCTAGCTTTCCTGCCACAGGTTTTCATGCGCAAGTTCTACGTGCAGTTCGATTGGGAAAGGACGCGTGTTTGCCAAATCTTGGCTTAGCCCTTATTTGAGGTGAACGCGTGGAAGAATTGTCATCATTTACTCACTCCCCGAGTTCATCGACTTTAAGCTTTTGAGAAAACAATTTCAGTGGCCAACGAAGAGTTTGAACTTTTCTCGGCCAGCCACTCAGGAAGTGAGTTCAAGTTGGGATGGGTGCCTTGTAAACCATTTAGATGGGAGTTGTTGGGATGTACCATGGCTTCAACCATGACCCTGTTTGAAGGGAAACCAAACGGAGAGGGATAATGGTGGGCCTCACCCTGCAGATCAACATGGAACCCACAAAGCATCAAAAAGCCGTGGCTTGTGGACTCTCCTTTCGTGAACCCCATAATAAGGGGTTTCCCATATTTTGCAGAGTGCTCGTCCGGCCACGAACACGGCCAGAGATAGACCATGCTCTTCCCTTGAACCGTTGCCGTTGAACAGGCCTCACATACTATGCTAGGTCCCCCAGTAGTGCCCTTCTCTCCCCTTTTTGGGCGAGGGTTCCCCTACTCAAATAGACTACAGAAAAAAAATCGGGTACCCTTATTCTAACCTCTCTACTGGAGGACCTAGTATGTGTATGTGGGGCTTGATCAAGGTCCCATGAACATGGACCTCAGAGACACCGCCCAAAGACCCGACTTTCACCAAGTGGGAAAGCTTGCCCGTGGTCATTTTGGGGGCGATCACCCCGGAATGGCCCATGTGAGCCACAATCAAAACCCGGGTAGATGAAGGTTAGTAAGGGAGAATCCCCACGACAAATAGCTGCGGCCTTCAAAGTTCTTGACGTGGTTCTGGGTAGACCTTTTTGATACCGGGTTTTGATAATGCCCGTCATTTTGGGGCAATAAACTCCAATGGCCCGTGTCTGCAGCCCGTGGGACAACTTGCCCGTGGTCGTTTTGGGGCGTTTCCCACCCCAATGGCCCACGCCTTGTTTTCTTGACAAGGTTCCGAGTAGACCGTTTTGACCCCGGGTTTTGAGTATGACACATGTTTTGTTTGCCGCCGAGTTTGTTTCAGCCCAATGGCCGACACAAACTTCGGATCCAAAGAGCCCGCAGGATGCGCATCGGTTTGGCCAAAGCCACAAAGCCGGTGCGACTGGCCGGGCACCACAGCGCGCGGGGAGTCACTCAGGTCACGGGTTCCGAAGAGGGGTGGAGGCTTTTTTTGGACTTCATACTCGGATTTCGTTTTTTTTTTTGGAGGTGCCATGGGTTATGCCTGAAGAATGTCAAACAAATTGGTTTGTTATTGATTATGATTGAGTGTTTCACCCGGGTTTCATGTTTTTGTGGGAGGTGCCATTGAGCAACCTAGATTGGTGTTCGAGTTTGCGAGTTTTTGTTCATTGCACCCTAGTTATTTGTCTTGCTTTCTGTCCACAGGCCTATAAACACTATACATGGGCTTGATGGAGTTTCTCCGTAGAACTTCAGAACCGTAAGTTTTTTTGTTTCAGGCTGATGGGCTTCATACTTTCCCACCTTGTTGGTTGTTCCGAGGCTCTGCATGTCCCTGGTCCCCTGAGCAATCCCCTGAGCAATCCCCTGCAAGTTGTTGTGGCCGCCATGGTCGCAATCCGACGCAGAGGTGCTGGACTGTGCACTTTGGGAACACCGGTTCAGTCGCAAGGGGCAACTTAGATGATTGGGGTATGTACGGTATGTACCCTGTATAGCCCATGTATAACCACTAACCACTAGTTTTGGGGGTATGTCCATTCAGGGTATGTAAGTTGGCCCCTAGATTGGGGTGTTTCCACCATTAACGTACCCGAAATCCAGCGCACCGACTTTGACCCACTAGCCAAGCCTACATCCTTCGACCCCCGCCTTGTCCCCAAAATTGGTTGAAGCCCTGAACCCAATCCCTATGCAACAAGCCACGCGCGGGACGCAAAAAGAAGATCCGGACGTGGTTCTATCAACCCCTAGCCACGCGCGGGACGCAAAATAAAACAAAAGAGACGATCCGGGCGTGGTTCTATCAAGCGGACCCCTCGAAAGATCCGGACACGGCTCAACGTGGGGGCTTCTTTCAAGCCGCGCTAAGGTTTGAGGTATGAGGCCGGCCGGAGAGGCCCCGAGGGGCCCGAGGGGGTCAACGGGTGGCAGTAGCCCCAGGCCTGCAGTAGTGACCTTTTCTCATTTGGCTGTGGGTCAAAGTTAGGTACCCAATTTGGGAGGGGGGCCTGGTAAATGGAACGAATTCACCAAAACCTGTGATTTTTGTTGGGTGGCTTAATTTTGTTTCATATGGTTTTTGGAGGGGGATTTGCCTTTAAGGTCAACTGCCACACCGTTTGTGGTCAGAAATCCCAGGGGATGCAAAAGGGGATGTGCAACCCCCCTAGAGGGAGCATGGTAGTACCTGGACCTTCCGGGGGTCCAAAATTTTAGGCGTTGGCCAAAAAACATGTGTGTTTTGCCTTTGGTGTGAACAAATGCTTTTAGGGCGAAAAAAAAGCCGGTGGTCCTGATTTCGCTTAACACCCAAATTGAGCAAAAAAAAGCCGTAGGCAAAAAACACGCGCAATTGTCCCAAAATGCAATTCGTAGCGAAAAGGCGAAATTTGAGCACGCAGGAAGATCCAGGTATGTTAGGTATGTTTAGGGTTGTTTCGAAAGGCAATTGAGGGAAACCATTGCATTTTTTGGAATCCCCTAGTTTGAGAGAAACCCAACATACAAACTCCTTGTTCATGTTCAGAGGCTGAAGCCAAAACAGCTGTTATCGTATGTGTGTTCGTGTGTTCTTTGCATTTGTTATTTGTTTTTGTGTGTTGTCTTGGGTGCGGTGTGCTTCTTGGGTGTGTGTGTGTGTGTGTCTGCATTCGTGATTTTTGGTCAGCGTTTTTGATTTTAGACGCAGGTTTTGCATGTTTGTTACCTGGTTTCCTGGGAAATGTGGTAACCCCGAGAAGAAACCCGTGGGTCTCTACTCTTTTTCTCCAGCGTTCTCCGCATAGTTCATCGGTGGATGCTCTTGGCTCCAGTGGCAAGGTGGTCCAAGCTCCTTCCTGGAGTGCATGGCGACAGCAACGTGGTGGGAAGGCAGGGCCTTCACACATGCCAGGACCACTCACTTCCGGTCCACACTCCCGCTGGCCCTTCTGGACTCGGTGGTGAACTGAGGGTCGACCTCCTGGCCAACAGACCACCACGCACGTGGCAACACAGCTTGGAAGACTTCCCCCCCACGATCCCGCCTTCGCTGGGGTCCTGGGCAACTTCGGGAAGGCAGCTGGTCTGTTTCAGGGACCCCCCCAGGTTTGCCGGGCCCTGCCAAGGCGGCACGAGGACTCGAGGTCCGATCTAAGAAATCTATCCGAGTTTGTGTCAAAACCCCCCCCCCCCCCCCGGCCGCCCCCGAAGGCTCCCCGCCAAAAGAGAGAAACACAGCAGAAGACAGGAATGGTTGACGAAGTTGCAAGCAAAGCAAGTCCTCCGAGCAAGTTTCTCAGCGCAAGGTTTCACTCCTGATTTCACTCAGCAAGTGTCTCTGCGCAATTCTCTGTGCAAGCGGTTTCCTTTAGGTTTCCTATTCATCCAAGCGGCTGTTCCCCAAACAAAACCACATGTCCATCGCCAGGTACAGAATCAAGCTGGGGTCGAACATCCCTGCCCCACTCAGGCGATGGAGGGGGCTGTCACCCGGGAGTTGGTCTTGAGTCACTTTTTGGAAAGATTGAATTTTGATGGTAAACAACAAGTTTAACGACTTGTCCTTGGCCACTCCACTCAAAGTTGTTGGAAAGGCAATTTGGAAAAAGCAAACACAAGCTTAACGACTTTTACTTGGCTCCACTCCCAAAACGTGAGTGATTCAAACTCCTTGTAGGGCTAAACGATGCCCTTTCGTTTGAGGAACCCCGTGGCTTCCCAAAAATGGTTCAAGCGGAAGCTCCTTGAGTTTGCCTTGAACACAGCCCTTTCCGAATTTATTTATAGCTGGTCCTAAATTCAAAACTGATTTGCTTTTTTAGGGCCCTTTGAACCGGGGAATGGCTTTTCTGGCTTGAACAAGCAGGCAATGAAGGCCGCCTGCCACTTCGAATGTCGCCATGCGACCGGCAGTTTTTCCAGTTCTTTGCAGGTGCGTGAAACGTTCAAAGATTCAGTCAGTGACACCAAATCTTCGCAGATTATTTGGCAGTTGGTCAAACATAGTGTAACCGCAACGTGGCTTGCCCTTGTAAATGGATACATGGAAAGCCTGTGGTCCATGGTGGCGAAATGTTTGACCCATACCCATGTTCTTTTTGCTTCGGGATTTATGTGTTCCTTTAAATTCCACCAAGAAAAAGTGGGTGCATTTTCCTCATGGCCGGGCTTCTGAGAACAGTTCTTGAAGCGTTCGTTTAAGTGCCGCACCCTTTCGGATTGTCGATGTATGTCGCCTTACTCATCCAACCTCAACTCGGGGAACTGTAGGATATGATTCACATGACCAAACCAATTCAAATTTCAAGCTGTTATTTCTCTGAGAGTTGGAATGGACAAGAGGGTTGGGCACCAAATGTGAAGCCAAAAACATGTTGCTTCATTCAAGGGGTTGGCCTAACCCTTTCAAAGTGTCTTTGAATTAATAAATCCCTGCCAGCTCCCTGGTGAAGTGCCGGCAATTGACCAGCACTTGCTTAAAAATTGTTTTGTAGTTACATCGATGTTTTGCCACCTTGGTTGACTTATAATATCCTGGTTGCTGTCATCTTTAGTGGGGGAAATTTTCACTTAGGAACCCTGTGGTGGACGTCATGTATGAGGGAGTTTTGCGTCCATCAACCATTGCAGAAAAGATCCTCCTCTAAAATGTATAGCCATCGCGTCACTGAATTAAAGCCCTTGGTGATTAGCAACCACTGGCAGCACCAGTGGTCAGCCCTTTTGTCAACTGCTTGCCAGTAGCTCCATCAGTTTCCGCAAGGTCTGCCAGGCCGAGCGCTAACATTGCTGACGTCTTCATTTTCAAGTTGTGTTTGAAGTTTGGATTTCCAGTTTTGTCTTTATTGAGTGGCGGAAACCAATCACGAAGTTCAAGTTATGAGTTTCGCACCAGGACAAGTCGGCGCTAAGCAGTGGTTGCGTTCCTTTTGGTCAAAGAGCATCTACAAGCGTTGCCTGCCTTTGTTTAGACGCCATGTATCTTTGAGGCTTCTGATCTCAAATGGAAGCACCTGTTTTGTTTTGTTTTTCCCGCCATAATTTTACCATGCTTTTCTTAACGATATACGGACCAGAATCAAACATCTAGTCGTTGGTTCAAAGTAGATTCTGGGAACGCCTTAGAAAGGGGCAAGTGTTTGTCACCCCTTGACACTTGGCTGGGGCAAGGGGGAAGAAGGTTTTCCATGTCGGCTAATTCCCTTGCCATGTGGATAATGTTGACCCCATATAATGTTGACCTCATATTTATCAACATTCCACACTAAATCCAGGGACACCCCCCTATTAGTAAACAAGGGTTGAGTAATATGGGGTCAACATTACAAGAACCAGGGGCTGGAATGCATACCTGGCACGCGCACAAGGATCGATGATCGGGTGAGGGCGTAAACATGTTTTCCTTTTAAAGATGTGACGGTCGCATGGGAGACACGAAGCAGAACCAAGGAGAACCAGAGTCAAACGGCCTCTCAATTCATCCCTTCCAATAAAACTGCGACTTTTTCGAGGTAGGGAGATTGAGGGACCCAACGTCAAATGGATGGGTCCAGTTGTGCTTCTGCCTCCAATGAAGTTTCTTTGATCCCTACTGTAGATGGAGAGAATCCATGTTGTACCATTTTCAAACCATGGTTGAAACCATTGTTTGTTGCTATTTGCAGGGGAATCAACACATTCCAGTGTTTCTTAGGTGGTGCGAAGTGGATTTGGTCCATCCACAGTATCGCCCCTTTGAAGGTCTAAGAGTATTTCTGTGTGGGCTATGGCTTCGGAGCGGTCTTTTGATGTTCAGCCTGCATCTCAAAGTGGGTATGGGTCAAAATTATACCACCAGAAAACCGCAGGTGGTAGTCCATGACTCCATTTACCAGGGTTCCATTTTGGGTACCTATTTTTGACCCACCGCCAAGTGTTTTTTGTTCACATGATCTCTGGTTTTCAAGAATCCAGCCAAATGAACTCGCCTGAAGCGAGCATCGGCCTTATGTCTTTTTTTTAGGACCCCAACAAAAAACTGATTTGGCGTTCCCTTTGGTTATCCTTGAAAAACTAACCCCTCTTCTGTTGGTTTTAATGGAAATCTATCAATTCTGTTTTTTGTTTGTTTTCCGGGGGGCTACGCAAATGGAAGCCCTTGTTCAAGGGTTGCGAGCCGAGAAAGAGGGTTGAACATACTCTGGATGGTTTCGAAATCCTCTTCTCGCACCACCGTTCAGACACCCTGGAATGAGTTGATTCCCCTGTAAATACCAGCAAATCATGATTTCAACCATGGTATCAAAGTGGTGTGACATGCATTTGGTCCATCCACAGTAGG